>VDFB02252616.1:201016680-201417309 GCA_007258455.2 Sequoia sempervirens
TTGAAATTTTCAAATTTATCGAAAAACCATATTTTTGGGGGTTTTGATTTTTGCACCAAAACTTCCGAAGGTCATAACTTTTGACTCGGGTGTCTGTTTGAGGTGAAATTTGACGGGTGGATGCGTTATGCGATAACGAGTGGATTTCCAATGGATTTCTTTGAAAGCCATTGGAACCCATTTTGACCCATTTTCGGGGCCTCAAACTTTCATCTTGACCCTCAAAATCCCAATTTAGTGTTTTTTTCCAACATTTTGAAAAATTGTTCACTCATAACTCAAAATGCATATCTCAAATCTGGGATGTTAGTTGGCATTTCATCCTATCTCACCAATGGGTATTTCTTGGAAAAAAATGGGACTCTCAAACATACGACCATGAAGTTTCCTAAAATTGCAAAATTTGACAATTTTTGAAAATTGCCAAATTTGGAAAAATCTGATTGTCAACACTTTACGCCCTTTAAACCCCAGAACTTGGTGTATAATTCATCCCATCACATCCTCCAATCATTCTAGTCTTCAATCCAATCCTCATCTGAGCTTTAATCCTATCCCAATCTGAGCTTGACCAAACCCCTAATCTGAGCTTTCGTCCCTCTACAGTCTAGATCTTTGGGTATCGAACAAAGTCTTAAGATCCCTCCCTCCACCTCTTCACACCTCCTATCATCTCAAACATTCATCACACCTCCTTCTATCATTTCAAACTATCATTCACTAATCTTGATCAATCATTTACTCATTCTAAGTAATCTTCCATCTTCTCCATCTCCTATCCTTTCTCATCATTTATCTATCTATCATATCATCCTCCCAATTCATCTTTTGATTATTTGGATAACTATTCCATCCATGAGCTTCATGATCCCCATTCTCCCCATGCAATCCAATGTCATCTATCTTATCGCCACCACTTCTGCTTCTTTTGCACATCTTTTCAATCTCCTATCCTTCATCATTCATCTATCTGTTATGTCATCTACCCACTTCATCTTTGATGATTTGGATAACTATCCCATCCCTGAACTTCGCTATTCCATCATCCTCCAATCCAATCCAACAGGTCTATCTTGTCCCATCATGTCGGTCCAATCATTTCATCCCCTTACCTAGGGTTAAGGGTTATCTCATCTTCTTTCATCCATCACTTGTCTTTGGCCTTTTGTCGAACTACGTTGCCCCTGCGCTTTCACGTAGGCAAGGTCGATCATTTGATCCGCCCCCAGGGTTCCATCCATCATCAATCTATATTGTCCACTTTTCTCCTGTTCTCCATCCTATCTTGGTCATCCATCGAAATCTTCATCATGGTCTGTCATCAACCTTTTATCGAACTACGAGGGCTCTGCGCTTCCACGTAGGCAAGGCTAATCTTTGATCGGCCCCCGAGCCCCTAGGTTGCTAGGATGTGTTAGTCCCCTGTCGTGTGTCAGTCTTGTGTCATGTCTCTTATGTCGTGTCATCAAGCTATGCCCTTATCTCACTGGTCCTTAACAAACAAGATCCGCTTGTACCATCAGATCCAATTAGTTCTGAATATCCTGCGTCATATCAATCTTTTAATTTAGTATCCATCATCGGTCTCAATAGGATGCATCCTTCCTAACAGACCTCATCAATCCCATCCATCCCCTTTATTGATCCTATGGCAAAGGATGTTTGAAATTGATTGTGATCTTTTGATGCTTTTGGCTTTTGTTTATCATTTGAGCTCCCTATCATCACTTGTCATGGTCGCCTTGATCCATCATATCATGGTGTGCTTTGACTTGTCAACATAGGGGTGTATCTTGATCTTTTCTTTGTCTTCTCGGTTGTCCCACGTAGTACCCACCAAGATCCCTGAGGTCTTGTGTTACGCTGGGGCATCCTTGTGTGCTTGTGGTTATCCCAATACCTGGCCCAACCAAGGTCATCATGACTTTGGGGTGTTGGGATAGCCTTCTTGTTTGTTATGTTTGTTTTATGCATTAGACACTAATCGCCTTGGTTCTTCATACCTTGGCATCTTGTGTCTTATGCTATAGCAAAAATCAGTGCTCCGACGATGGCAAATTGCATTTAGATTGCATTTCATCTCTCATCCTCAAATCCCCCCATCCATTCATCCTTCATCACACTCCCTTCCAATCTTCCATCACATTGCATCATCTTCTTCAACTCCCCTTGCATCATCTCATCCATTTCGAGAGCACACTCGTGTTCTCTTGAACCCGCATGTCCTCTCGAGGGGGCATCCTTCATCCCTAACTTTCATCTTTCCCCCATCATCTTCCTTCCTAGTCACTTCTTTGAATGACTGGGGCATCTTTTCCAATCTAACCATCTTCTTCTAGGTTATATGTTTTAATATTCTTTGAAATGATGCTACTTCGTAACACCATCTCAAAGAGGGGAAAAATGTAGACGTCTAAATTTGGACACTTAATTTATCCAAATTCATCCCCTTTCGTCTTATTTTTATTAATTAAGTAATACTACTATTATTTAATTAATATCTTTAATTCTGCCAAATCCCTAAGGTATTTAATCAATAATACCTTATATCTTTAATTCTCCTTCCATCAAATGAATTAAATAAATGTCATTTATTTAATTTCCTTTGTCACATCCTCCATCATTTTTATCTTAACCTAATCCATCTTCTAATCTCATCATTAAGGTGTGCACATGCCTAATCTTTGATTAGGATGTGTCACATCCTCCAACTTTTGCAAGTTGGCCTCTAATCTCTTAGCCACCTAACCCTCCTCTAATCCTTCATTACTCTTCCCCATGTGATCTTTGACTTGTCACATCAAGTCACATGTGAGATCTACCCCTCTTCTAATCTTCATTAATTAATCTAATCAAGTACTTGCACAATCCTAATCACTTAATTGAGTCAACCCTATTAAATGCTTTTATTTTTGACAAGGCATCTCCCTTCCCTATGTGAATTTTTAATTCACATTTAATCCCCCAATGCACCCTTTGAATTTAAAATTCCTTCTCTCATCCCCATGAGAATATTTGAGGAATTTTTAATTCCCCACTTGTCCTCTCACCCACATGGGGACAAGTACCTCCTTTATGAGGAGATCTTGTCCAATCCCAAGGTACTTTGTACCCCCCTCCATGTCATGTCCTTCTCCTTCCACCTCATGTCCACTTCACCTTTTAGGGCTATCTCACATGCCACATGTCAAGATGTGAGGGCTTGTGAGTTCTCAACTCACCTTAGCCCTACATCTTGATATTTGGTGGCTCAATCTTGGCCATCCATTTCCCCTAGGAATTCTCAAAAATTCCTATAAATACCCCTCTTTTCTCTCATCATTTGTGCTAGCCAAACTCTTGCAGTTTTGTTTCTCAACCAACACTTAGCCATTTTCTTGTTTTTATCCACTTGCATCCATCTTCACATCCTCATTTTGCTTGCATCTACTTGCCATCCAAGGAGCATACACATCAAAGATCGAAGGGCCAACCAAAGGATCGACTCAACGCAAGGTATAAAGTTCCATTTTGTGGCTTTGTCTTGTTTTGTTTCCAACTTAGGCTAATCTTGAAGTGTAGGTTGTTTTAAGTTGTTTTGTTTGTACTCTTTTAACTTGTTGCTTGATTTCTAACACTCTATTTCGACCTATCACACTTATATTACGAGCTAATCCTCACTGTGGTTTTTCCTTGACTGGGTTTTCCATGTAAATTTGGTGTTATTTTGTGTATGGTGTTATGATTTTAGTTTCTATTATCTGCATTACATGTTTAATCAAACTAACAAAATAAGGGTTTAATGAATGCTTGTGGATCTGATTACTATTGAGAGTTTTAAAGGTTTAATTTGCTACAACTGATTCACGCCCCTCTCAGTTGTCTTGTTCATTTCAAACATTGGTATCAAAGAATGGTTCCTTGGAGAAAATCTTAACTACTTAAGGTAGATTTGGGATGACAAACAAGATTGTTTTGGAATATCCTAGAATCGATGGCTCAGATTATGCATTTTGGAAGAAAAAGATGGAAGGATATCTATGTGCTCAAGGATTTAAGATTGAGAAGGCTTATCATACTGCTAACACTCAACCTTTGAATGGTCCAAGTGCACATGCAAAAATGAAGTCACATGAGATCATTGCTAAGGCAAGATTCATTATTGTGAATAGTCTTTCAAATACTAAATTAGTTAAAGTTATGAGTTTGAAGACTGCTAAAGAAGTTTGGGATAAGCTAGAAAGAATTTATGAAGGATATCTAAAGGTCAAACAACAAAAGTTGTAGAACTTGAAGGAATAGTTTGAAATGATGCATATGTCTCAAGAAAAAATAATTAATGGCTACATACAGAGAGTTGACGAGTTGGTAAGTGTTATGAGAGGTCTTGGTGCAATAGTTAAATAATCTAAAGTAGTGAAGAAGGTTATCAGACCACTTTCGGACTGCTATAGTGAAAAGGTATCTACTATTGAGGAAATTGTTGATATTGACAAGTATTCTAGAGATCAGTTGATTGGTACTCTAACTGTATTTGAAATGAGAAAAATGAAGAAAGGTACAAAAGCTGAGACTTCTTTCAAGGCTGATTAATTAGAAAAGGTTGAAGATTCAGGTGAAGATATTGATGATTTGGAAGCTAAATTTCTGAGGTAGATGGAAAAGGGCATCGATAAGTACAAAGGTAAATTATCTTTCAAATGTTTTAGTTGTTGTGAGATACGTCATTATGCTTCCAGATGTCCATAAAGAGCTCTAAACAATAAGAATAAGGAAAATATAGGAAAAATGATTAAGAAAGCTTATTATGTGAGAGAAGATGCTAGTATTTCTAATGATGAATATGATTATGGAGATTTTGATGATGATGAATGTTTATTTTTGGCTATAAAAGAAGAATCTAGTTCTACTAACCCTGGAAGTTGTGTGAAGGAAATGATTCCAGATATAAAGGATAAAGTTGAAGGTACTTTGGTATCTGCTTTTCATGTCAAAGAGGATAAGAATTACGGGGTTGTTGATAGTGGCTGCTCTAATCATATGACCAGAGATAAAAGTATGTTTGTTAAACTTGAAAAGTATGATGGAGGATTAGTTGACTTTGGAGATGATTTAAGAGCTAAGATTTGTGGAATAGGTTCAATCAGTTTTGATGGAAAGCACATTACTAAAAATGTTTACTATGTTAAGGAATTAAGGAATAATCTCTTGAGTGTCAGAACATTGTGTAGCAAAGGTATAATCCTGTGTTTAATGATGAAGCATGTGAGATTTGAAAAGGATCTGAAACTGTGATTTTTGTTGGTAGGAGAACAGATGGAAATATCTATCATATTAAGGGTGTTGATGATGATTGCTAAGTTATGTCTCAGATTAATGATAGCACTGTAGGATGTGTCACATGAATTTTGATAATTTGGAAAGAATTAGTTTAGTTCATGTAGTAAGAGATTTACCTAGAATCACAAAGCATATTAATGTTGTTTGTGAGAGTTGTTAATTTGGAAAAAAATACGAGTAGTTTCAAGGGAAATGAACAATCTACTATCAGACTTCTAGAATTAGTACACATAGATCTTTACGATCCTACAGGGTGAGAAGTCTACAAAGTGATAGGTACTTTATGCTTTTTATTGATTATTACTCTACAATGACGGGTTACTTTTCTTAGAGAAAAATATGACGCATTAGATAAATTCAAGGCATTTAAAGCTATGGTTGAGAATGAAATGGATTTGAAAATAAAAATTTTGAGGTTTGATAGAGGTTGTGAATTCACCTACAACAAGTTTAATGTGTTTTGTAAAATTTATGGAATAAAGATGCATTTGTCTCTCCCTAGAACTCCTCAGCAGAATGGAGTTGTTGAAAGGAAAATAGAACTATTCAAGAAGTTGCAAGGAATATGATGAAAAAGGAAAATCTATTGAAATTCTACTAGAAAGAAGTTATTCATATTGTTGTTTACATACTTAATAGAGTTCAAGCTAAAGCTAACAACACAAAGACTCACTATGTGCTATGGTATGGAAGGATTCCTACTGTGAAGTACTTTATAGTGTTTGGAAACAAATTTCACATCAAAAGAGAAGAACACTTAGGAAAGTTTGATGAAAGGTTTGAAGAAGGTATCTTCCTTGGATATTCTATTAGAAGCAAAGCTTACAGATGTTACAAAAAAAGGTTGAGAAATATAGTTGAAAGTGTAAATGTTAAAGTTGATGAAAACTTGCATAATTTTATTGCAGTAGATGGATATGTGTTAGATGAACCTAATTACAGAGAAATAGAAGAAAAATATAATGAACAAGAAGTGAAAAATGAAGAGGAAGAATCTTTAGAGAAGACCCCCAAAACCATAAGTATGTACAAAAGAATCATTCTAAAGATAAACTATTGACAAGAAGCAAAGTTGTTGAAGTTGAGGAAAATTTGTGTCTACTTTCTAAAGTTGAATCTAAAATAGTGAGTGAAGCGTGCAAGGATGAGAATTGGATGAAGGAAATGGAAGAAAAAATTATGCAGATAGAGAAGAATCAGACTTGGGAATTGGTCCCTACACCGGAAAACAAGAACATAATTGGAACTAAGTGGGTATTTAGAAACAAGATGAATGAGAATGGAGAAGTAAGAAATAAGGAAAGACTTGTGTGTAATGGTTATTCACAAGTAGAAGGTATAGATTTTGAGGAGAATTTTTCTCCTATGGCTAGGATGGAAGCTATCAATTTTTTTTTGGCATTTGCAACACATAAAAATTTCAAGGTTTATCAAATGGATGTGAAGTCTATGTTTTTGAATGGAAAATTGGAAGAAGTTTACATAGAACAACCAAAAGGACTTTAGTTGTTAGATCAACCAGATGTGGTATGTAAGTTGAAGAAGGAACTATATGGATTGAAGCAAGCTCCTAGAGCTTGGTATGCAAGATTGGATAGGTCCTTGATACAACAAGGATTCAATAAGGGCACCAAAGATAGTAATTTTTAATTGAAAATTAAGGAAGACAAAATCTTGATAGTAGTAGTATATGTGGTAATATCATCTTGGTGGAAATGAGGCTATGTGTAAGAAGTTTACATAGGAAATGCAGAAAGAGTTTGAGATGTAAATGTTTGGGGAGATGAATTTCTTTCTTGGGCTATAAATCAATCAAATAGATAAAGGGATTTTCATCATAGTCTAAGTATGTTAAAGAGATGTTGAAGAAGTTTGGAATGGATGACTCCAAACTGGTATGCAATCCTATGGTGACTAGTTGTAAACCAAAAAAAGATGATCAATCACCTAAAGCTAATCAAAGAAAGTATAGATCTATGATTGGTGGACTGGTGTATTTAATTGCTACTAGATCGAATATCATGCATGCAGTTTGTCTTGTAGCTAGATTTCAAGAAGATCCTAAAGAAACACATGTTGTAGTTGTGAAGAGGATATTCAGATACTTAAGAGGCACAATGGATTATGGCTTGTGTTATCCTAAGGATACTAATTTCACATAGTGCATATGTAGATGTATATTGGGTTGGTTGTGTTGATGATAGGAAAAGTACAAGTGGTGGTGCATTCTTTTTGGATGTAGATTAGTGTCATGGTTGAGTACAAGAAACAGGATTCAGTTTCTTTATCCACTGTAGATTCTAAATATATTGCAACAACATCATGATGTACATAGGTATTATAGATGTGACAAACATTGAAAGATATCAGAGTTATATATGATGAGCATATTTCTATCTTCTGTCATAACACAAGTGTAATTAAAATTTCAAAGAATCGAGTGATGCATTGAAGGACAAAGCATATATCTCTTAGGTATCAATTTTTGAGAGAAAACGTTATGTAGAATGAAGTAAATCTTGAGTATATTCCTACAAAGGATTAGATTGCTAATATATTTACTAAGGCTCTTCCTAAAGAAAATTTTGAGTATCTTTAGGAGAAGTTGGGGGTTATTACCCCTCCCTATTTTGAACTAGATGCATATGGAGATGCATTAGTCTAGTGGATCTAAGGATCTATCTCTTTTCTAGACTGATGTTGGTGGGTACCTCTCAGGGGGAGTAGGTAGTGTCACATGTTGTCATTGAGCTGCTAATTTTTTTGGGTATACTCCTAAGGGGAAGTTTTCAGAGCAAGTTTCTTGGTTCAGTGTCAAAGGAGGAGAATAATGCAAACCTTTTTTCCTTTGACATTGATGTCAAAGGGGGAGAGAGAAACATGTGAAAAATATTATCTACGTAAGAGGAGAGAGAGACTCCTATAAGGGGGAGAGAGTTCAGGAATGTTGTGTAGGCTGTCTAATCATAAAAAAGAGGAAGGTGTGTGTGTATTTTCTTTGGTAGGGTTTCACATCTTGTGTTGCCATCAATGAAAAATGGGGAGATTGTTGCAAGGATGAAGGTGTTTTCATTGATGTTAACAAGAAGTCGACTGACTGGTGTTGTCATTGATGTTAACTATGGGTTGAAGATGTTGAGGATATTGAGAAAATTGATAAACAAAGTAAACTATGATTTCCCTAGTACTATACTCCACGTTCTTTCTATGTTGATGCTATGTCTACGTGGATCTTACAAATTATTCAAGGTTGTCAGAAGTTCCTATATTCAGAATTTGGGTTTCTAGATCATTGTATAGTGTGAGATATTTTCACTATTGTGTAAACCACTGTTCAGTGATGTTTTCTATGGCCTAGGAGAATGCATTTTCTCTACATTTCTCCACTGTTTAGCTTTAATTTTTGCAGATTTGGGAAGATTATTATAATGATTTTATCTTTTTTTATTCAAGTTCTTACTTGATTTGGTGTAGTATAGAGCGAGTTTCATTTATCAGTATGCAAATAAGCGTTACTAGTTGTTTTGAGTTGAAGCATTTGTTGATGCAAGCTTGGATGAAGTGTTTGATGAATCTAAAGTGGTTCATGTATTATTCTAGACTGAGTTCAAGTGAATTATGTTGTCCATAACTTTTTTTGTTGAATTGGTTTAAGTATGCGTGTACTTAATTATTATAGTGTTTTGCACGGGTGTCAACCGACCTCGTGTTTAACACTACATTCAAGGCTTGTAGAAGCATGTTGAAGTGTTTTGGGATCTATTTGGGTCCTAATTTTAAGGTTTTATGTAGGTCACCCTTCATTCCTATCCATCGTTGGAATGTTTAGGTGCCGACCTATTTTGAATTTATATGTATAATGACTAGTGGCCAACATTGGAGAAAGTTTTTGAGGTAGAGATTGATATAAATATGTATGGTGTTGATGCAAGTAAGGGACAGAGGAAAATATTAAGAAGCAAGATAGATGCGATATTGATGTGGATGATGTGTGTGATGTGAATTTGAGTAGAGAAATGTGAACTTCATGTTAGGGTTCCTGAAGGTAGTGAGTTGAAGAAATTTGAAATATTTCATATGAGACTATGAAAGTGTGTGAGCCATTGTGGTGGAATCCTTGTTGCATTGAGAAGTGTTCTTTTTGTATCATTCTTCTTCTATCTTCTTGTATTATTTCTATGGCAGTGAGCCCTTTTGGAAAATGTGTCCTATTCTGGCAGTGAGCCCTTTTGTACTAGTTTTGAAATTACTTATATTGTGAGCTAATCGTTGTAGTGTTTTTTCCCTTATTGGGTTTTACACATAAATCTAGTGTTCTCTTGTGTATGGTGTTGTGATTTTAGTTTTTGTTATCTACATTACATGTTTAATCAAACTAACAAAATAAGGGTTTAATGAATGTTTGTGGATCTGATTACTGTTGATAGTTTTGAAGGTTTAATTTGCTACAACTGATTCACCCCCCTTTTAGTTGTCTTGTTCATTTGAATAGTGCTTTAGGCCAATTTTTTTCAAGATGTTGTAAATTTCAATATATTTTCTTAATCTGACCCTGAAACGAATAAATTATTAATATATTTAGGTCCATAGGAAAAATAGGGTGTCCATGTAGCATGAAATTTTTATGGTCAAAAAATTATGATGCTATATGTATTAAGATAAGTTGAGATGGGTTAGAAAAAAATTGTAAATAAAATGCATGAATAATGGATTTGATATAATAAATGGAAATAATCTAAGGAATGTATTATAGTTGAGAGAAATTAGGAATGAAGAAAAAATAAGTGAAAAATTTAGAGGAATTGGTAGATCATATTCAAATGTTACATGGGGAGGTAATCAAATAGTTGGAAAAGATAAAATATAATACTAAGTGTGAGGATTGTTATTTTACTGTCCTAAAACATGCAAAAAAAAAAAGAATGCAAAGGAAGAAACAACACTTCAACACCTCAATGATTAGCCTAAGTTAAACTAGAAAGATGAAAAATCAAATTTATACCTTGTATGAGTTGATCTCCTTGGTTGGCCCTTTGATAGTTGATGAATGTGTACTCCTTGATGGAAAATTGATTAAAAATGGATGGAAAAGGATCTAGATTAGATGATGAATGCAATGATCTATTTGGGTATTTTGATAGATGAATGCAAATGCAAGTGATGAGAGCTTGAAACATGCAAAAATGGAGAATGTGAGAACATGAAAGTTGGAGAGCTTGAGCTTGAATTTCAAATGTGATGAATGAATGAATTGAGAGAAAATCTTCCATTTTAAGGGAAGAATCTCTAAAGAAATGGATGGGCAAGATTTTTCCAACATGGGCAAGATGAAGGGATGTGGTGAGTTGAGGACTCACAAGCCCTCACATCTTTCCATTTGGAGGATGAGATGTCACAAGGACAAGTGAGTTGGAAAAGGGACATGTGAGGTGGAGGTACTTGCAAGTACCTTGGAATGGAGAGGAGATTTCCTCAAAAAGAAACTTCTTGTCCCTATGTGGGAAGGATGTTGACTTGTGAGGAATTTTATGATTTCTCACCCATCATCATGGGGAAGAGAGAAGTTATTGGAGGAATAAATGTGAATTTTAAATTCACATGGTTGGAAGGAAAAAGTGGTTGAGAGAATAAATGTGAATTTTAAATTTACATGATGAGAAGCACCTTGTGGAAAAGACAAATTCCTTATAAAGGAAGCTAAAAAGTACCTTATGGATAAGACAAGGCCCTTATAAAGGAAGCCTTTGTCCCATGTGACTAATGTGACAAGTGAGGGAATTTAGAATTTCCCAACAACTTGCATGGGGAAGAGAAATGCATTGAATGAATAAATGTGAATTTTAAATTCACATGGGGAAGAGGTCAAGGCTTAAAAGGGAAAGCACTTCTGAAAGGTTGACTTGGAGTAGATGCCAACGATGGCATGTGATTAGATCAAGGTTGTGCAAATAGGTGATTAAGAATATTAATGAGGGATTAGAGGAAAGTGGAAAAATATGGAGGATGTGACATTAATCTTGATTAAAGGTGTGCACATCCTAATTATGGATTAATTAGACTAATCCAAATTAGAAGGTTATGGAGGATGTGACAAGGAGAGAGAAAAAAAGGAATTTAAAATTGATTTAAATTTCAAAAGGCCAAATGACCAAATTAAATAAATTGATGTATTTATTTAATTTAGAGAAAGGATGAAAGGTAAAGTATTTAATTATAAAATTAAATATTTTAGGAACCTTAGGGAAGGAAGAAATATTAATTAAATAATTCATTCAATTAATATTGATGAAATAGGTGGATAAAAGAGGTGGATTTGACCATATGTGAGTGATCAAATTTGGATGTCTACATTTTTCCCCTCTTCAAAATATTGTTAAAATAACAGTGTTTCAAATAAAAATAAAATGTAGATGACTCTATAGAGGAAGTGAGTAGAAGATGATGCCCCAACATGGGAGGAGTTACGTGAGCTGCCCAAATGGAGGGAAATGAAAGGAGATGCCCCAATCTCGCAAGGGAATGACCATAATAGAGGAATGGAGGAAAATGGTAAGGTATGCCCCCTCGAGAGGGTTGTTGGGGAAGAAAAAGGGGCCCCAAGCGACTTCTCGATATGAAGAAACAAAATGAATGGTTGGATATAGCTCAAAAAACTATGAAGATTGGATTTTGAAAGGAGTCAAACAGACACACGGTTTGCAACTAGCGGCCCTAGAAATTTAGAGGATTAGTTGATGTAAAAGAGGTTTAAATAAAGGGTAAAAATACCTCACTTAAAAGGGTTAAAAAAGGGAGTGAAAATGTTTTATATAGAAATTGTAGAAATTACTATTCCTCATTTGCACAACTGGTAGTTGAGTGAGAGAGAGAGAAGAGGAGAGGAAGGAGATGAGGAGATGAAGATGACAAATGACATGGATGATGACATCATACACCGAGGGGATGAGGTATGATGTTTCTTCCAAAAGCTCGCGGTTCCACGCCAGGTTAGGTCCAAAACCCTCTTGGTGATTTTAAGCATTTTATTGTATATTTGAAAATTTTAATGTTTTTTGAAAACATGGGTTTTGGGATTGGGGTAGTGTAGAAAAATGGGTTGGGGGTGAAATTTAGATTTTTCCTAGGGGGTAGGAAGAATCACCTGTTAGAGGCAAGGAGGGGGGTGAATTTTCCCAATTAAAGGGTAAATACACCCAAAAAAATAAAATGAGATGCTCAAAAAGGGAAAAGGGACATTAGGGGAGGGTGGATTTTCCCTTGGATTAGGCAAATCCTCCTTAAAAAACCATTAGAGGGGACATGGGTGACTTTCCTAGAGGAGGGGCGACCCTGCCGAAAAAGAGGGTGACCCCGCTCAGGCACGACCTCCCATCCGGGGGTGGGTTCGCTCGCCTTTTCGGCGGGCTCACTCACCTCCGAGGTGGGCTTTCCTGTCTCTTGGGTGGGCTTGCCTAAGGGCTAGGGTGGGTTCGCCCACCTTTCGGGCAGGCTCACCTGCCTGCAGAGCAGGCTTTCCTGTCTCCCAGGTAGGTTTTCCCACCTTCGAGGTGGGCTCACTTGTGGGTTGGGGCGGGTTTGCCCACCTCCCGGGCGGGCTCGCCTACGACCAAGGTGGGCTTGCCCATTGGAGGGCGGGCTCACCCATGACCAAGACAGGCTCACCCGTGGCTAGGGTGGGCTCACCCATTGGAGGGAGGGCTTACCCAAGGGGCGAACATGGGAGGAGGAAAAGAAAAAAGACCATGCTGAAAAAAAGAAAAACAAGATGAATGTGGAAAAATTGGGTAAATTTGTCAGAAAAAGGGGGGAGAAATTAGTGAAAATATAACCTAGGGCCGGGAAATGAAAAAGAGGAGGAGATGAGGGAAAATATAAGATGAATGACATGCAATGCGGTATGGTTGCAGTGGTTCAATAGTTTGTAGATACACAAGAGGCGATCAGAGGTGCTGGAGGCGACGATAGCATTCATGAATAGAGCAAACCATGAGGCTCTAACATAGGCAGGGTTGCTACATTTATTTGGATACCCTACCATTAGAGCTCATCTGGTGATGCTGACAACCCTTATTGAGTGTTGGAGTTTAGAGACTTCAAATTCCATCTCCTGATAGGGGAGATGAATGTGATGTTGGAGGGCATATGGCAGATATTGAGGCTATGTATAGCAAGCCACCTAGTGAGTGCAAGGAAATTAGAGGGAGTAGAGCTAGATCATACCCTATGGATGTTGTTTGGACAAGATGACCTTCTTGTGCAGAGGAAAAGGTTGGACATAGACAAATGTCTAGTGTTGGGTGTGCCACTGTTACCACTATACCTATGCAGGCTAATTAGTGGATTGTTATTACTAGACCAAAGTGGGTGTTTCTACAGCCTGAGCTACATGGAGGTGATCTGACATATCATCGTGGGGAGAGAGGGGGAGTTCACATGGGGTACATGCATACTAGCACAACTCTATAGAGACATGTACTATGTGTGTTATCAAGAGGCGCTTAGCATGACACAGGTGACATTGCTACAAGTATGGGACTTGGAGCACATTAGTGTTGCTAGGCCAGGAGTGGTGAGAGAAGGATTGGAGGATGCGACAACACCAATAGCTTATTGTATGGGGTAGAGTATGGGTGGGTGTGGCACTATGAGGGCTTCAGGGATCTAGACAAATGGAGCAAGACATTGGATGACTTGGAGGAGGAGCATATAGTGTGGAGGCCGTACATGACACAATAGTTTTCTGGATGGAGGAGGGATGAGGAAAGACACAAAGGCTATTTCTACACCAGGTGCTACATAGTTGGGAGGGAGCCACGTACCTTGGAGGCACATAGGCCAGACAGGGTGACTAGATAGTTTGGATTTCCATAGGAAATTTCACACGGCCCAGAGAGATTCTAACGGATCTCACGAGAGTGGCAATGGGGAGAGATGATTTCATCGTGGTTTGTGAGAGAACATTGGGAGATAGTGCAGCTAGTACCTTACTTGGGTAGGACCAAGGGGAAGTAGAGGCGGGAGTGATAGTTCGATACATTGTGTGGCATACCTGTCACCAACCCCCATGAATTACCCTAGAGGAGATGATTATGGAGGCATTGGGGTTCGAGCTAGAGGATGAGTTGTAATTGGTAGGCTAGAGGAGAAGGGGGAGGAGGGGACAACAGAGGGGAGCTCGGGAGGCAATTGGAGTAGCAAGACAATAGGAGAGAGGACAAGGGGAGGTTGGGGCTATAGGGAAATAGAAGAGGGCATGGAGGAGGTGATAAAAAAGGATAGCTTGGGTGGAGATCGAGGCAGAGGTGGAGATGATGGATGAGAAAGATGAGGCAGGGATTGGGGGGATAGATGGTATAGACGAGGTAGAGGAGAAGGTGATGGATACGAACATTTATGATATTCCCCCATTGGCCATTGTACCAATGATAGCAAAGGATCTGACTATACTGTTGAGAGGGGTTGTGATGAGATTACTGATTTCTGAGAAGAGAATGAGAGATACAAAGGTGGCGAGATGCAGACTAGAGGCAAAGGTGAGCACGTTGTGAGTAGAGGTTTCCAGAGTGTAGGTAGAGGGCGAGAGGGATTTTGAGGAATTAGTTGATGCAGAATCATGATGCGTGGAGGAGATACAGGTAGAGAGGGATGGGTTGCAAGTCGAGGTGAGCCAGCTAGGGTAGAGGTGACTCAACTAGAGGAAGAGGTATCTAGAAAGCATGATGAGGTGGTGGCTGCAAGATGGGAGCGAGATAGGCTAGAGACAGTGGTGACTATACTACATGCGAGAGGACAGTGAGAGCCTGGAGGATTGACAAAGCAGATATCAGTAGGGAGTAAGGCAAAGGCAGAGAAGGACCTGGATGATTTGAGGATACAAGTGGAGGGGCTACTAAGAGAGAGGAATGAGCTAAGATGGGAGTAAGATAAGCTCCATGACAGAGTTGAGGTAGTAGAGTAGATAGTGGGGGACATGGGGCTGATGTAGGAGAGAGAGGAGGTTATGAGGGCCTAGGTGCAGACCTTGTAGGCAGATAGAGATGCAAGAAAGACACAAGTGTAGACCTTAGAGAGTGAGAGGGATGCAACACAGATATAGGTGCAAACCCTACAGAGGGAGAGGGTTGCAGCAGTGACACAGGTTGCACAGAGAGAGATGTAGTATAGGCTAAGGCACAGACAACATAGGGTGATGGTGGTGAGATAGGGGCAGAGGTACAGAGATTTCAGGCACAAATACAGGCTATGTAGGCTTAGAGGGATAGGGCCATAGAGTAGGTGTTACGGATGGGGGCAAAGATAGATCAACTAGGGTTGGCATAGGATGCATGCACGCAGGAGCGAAGATCCATATGTGGATCCTGGGACAGATATAGGGGAGAGTGAGACAGAGTCATATATCAAAACAATGGAGCAGGATGAATACATGTGAGAGGCCAACTATTATATGGTGTCCTACCATACAACAGTGCTAGAGGAGCGGCGGGTATCACCCTATGTTTGAGCGAGGCCACATATGCCATCCACATCCCAGTTAGGAGGGACACGTACCCACCTATACAACAGTTGGAGAGAGACTCCCCCATGTAGAGGGGGAGGGATAAACTCACCCCAGAGATTAGATGTGGGAAGCTCACAATAGAGAGGGGAGAGGATAGATGACAGGATACTAGTTTTTGACAGGTGCATGATGGATGTACAGTATAGAGTAGCAGAGATCATAGTTGATCTAGAGCCTTGTATTTGTACTTTATTTGATGATATATGCGATGGATATGTATTTTGGTTATATGATGGACATTATTATGGACTATGTGATGGACATTCGTATTTTGATTTTTATATGATATGTGATAGCCTTTATTAACACTATGTTATGTGTATATGATGGATGATTTTATTTATGCACATGCATATGTTTATGATGTTATTATGGATGATCATTATAATGAGATGTATGTATTGCTTGTGATGATGTATGTTAATGCTTATATGGATGAGATAGATGATATGTATGACAACTAATGTATATGATGCAGGATGTGATGAATGATTTATGACTTTATATGCTATGTGGATGGATCTAATGGTTTGTGATGTAGGTGGAAATGGATGTAATGTGTTAATGATATGGATTAACGTGGAAATGAATGGATAATGAATTGAATCTAAGATGCTTAGAATAATCAAATATGATTAATCTAAACAACTTAAAATAAATATGAGATGATAACGTAATGATCCTATAATGTGGGGTGAGATGCAATTAAATTCCTTACAAACACTAATAGATGAATGAAATGTAGTGTGGATGGTAGAAGGATTTGATTTGTGATCATGCTTGCTTTACCTTATACAAAATAAAGGTGTGTGATATGTGAGTGAGATGACTTAACATGAAATGCATCATGAACATGAGTGTAAATAAGGACTTGCATAGTAATGAAGGTAGATGGTAGGTGTATTATTGGTCTAATGGCAAGTACTTTCCCTGTAATAATTACAAAATCAAGGGAAGATGGGTGTGAGACTACACCTGTCAAGAACCATAGGTATCCTAGGAAGAATTGGGATGGAAGGATGAATGTTTGCACAACCAAAATCAGGTCAGAGGTATGAATGAAATGCAATAGAATTGATCATGAAATGGAATCCAAATGCAATTTTCCATTGTCAGACCATTGATTTTTGCTATAGCATAAGACACCAGGTGCTGAGGTATGTAAACCAAGGAAAAATTAGTGTCTAATGCATAAAACAAACACAACAAACAAGAAGGTTATCCCAACACCCCAAAGTCGCAAAGAATTTGGTCGGGCTAGGCATTGGGATAACCACAAGCACAAAGGGATGTTGTAGTGTAACACAAGACCTCAGGGATCTTAGTGGGTACTACATGGGACAACCTAGAAGATAGTAACAAAGCAAGAAGATCAAGATATGTCCCTATGTTAACCGATCAAAACATACCATAATATGATAGATCATGGTGGCCTAAACAAGTTGTGATAGGGATCTCAAATGATAAATAAAAACCAAAAGTAATAAAAGATCACAATCAATTTCAAAACGTCCTTTTCCATAGGATCAAGAGGATGGATGGGGTTGATGAGGCCTATTAGGAAGGATGCATCCCATTGAGACCAAAGATGGATACTAAACTAAAAGATTGATTATGATGCAGTAGATTCCAAAACTGATTGAATGTCATGATATGAGTGAATGTCATTTGTGAAGAACCAATGAGATAAGGACATACTTGATGAAACTATAGAAGACATGAGACACAAGACACAAGACTGACACACCCTAATGACCTAGGGGCTTGAGGGCTGATCAAAGTTTAGCCTTTCCTATGTGAAAGAACAAAGTCCTCATAGTTTAAGAAATGACCATGGATAAAAGTGGAAAGAGGACGATGGAGACAAGCGATGGAAGATGATGACAAAGACAAACAAAAGAAAGCAAAGGAAAGCCCTGGGTGGATCAAAAGATCAAAATTTCCTACGTGCAAGCACAAGGGCAACATAGTTCGAAAAAGGATTGACCAGGGATGAGAGCTTAAAGGGGATGATGGGGACCATGATGGATGACCAAAATAGGATGGAAAAAATGCCCTAGGGGTAGATCAAATGATCAGTCTTGCCTACGTGAAAGCACAGGGGTAACATAGTTTGACAAAAACCCAAAAGACTGATGTGACATGATGTGATCTAAATGAAGATTGACATGATGAAGGATCCTAGATGTACATGAAGGACTGATAAGATGACAAGACTGGTGACACAAGCTCAGATTAGGATAAATGCTCAGGATGATGGATAGTAGATGAAGATCTTCCAATGCTCAGCCAAAATATACCAAGTGACCGGATGATGCATGCGGATGGGAGAATAGGATCGATGGGAGGATAATATATGAGATCAGAATGGATGGAAGCATAAAGTAACTAGGACACAAGGTAGATAATGATTAAGCCCTTTACGAATGGTGCTTGTGACTAGGTTTTCACCAAAAGTACTTGTCCAAGGTGCCACCAAGGGTGGTTTTCACCATAGGATGAATTATCTCTGTTTACTATTTTTGGATTTTTTTTTATTTTTTGACATTTTTGTATTTTTGATAATTATTTACTTTTTTTGTATTTTTATTTATTTTTGCAGGATAGGATACCCTAGCTGATTTAAGTGTAGAACCTTTGTAGGTGCATGATGTTAATGGGCTCCTCTCGGGTCTCTCTTTTAGGTGTAGCAAGTTTGTAGGTCACTGATCTGCACTTGGCTATGATGACATAAGGACCTAGCCAATTTGCTTCATATTTTCCTTTCTTATCTTGGTCCTGTTGAGTGTGTCGATTCTCCTTGAGGACTAAATCACCAATGTTGAACTGGAAAGGATGGACCTTCTTTTTGTAGCTTCTTTTCAGATGATTCTAATAGGATTGAAGGTGGTTATGCGCTTTGATCTATCTTTCATCGAGGATTTCTAGCTAGCTGAGTCTTGCAACTCGAGCATCTTCACCACTGATAAGATTCTTCAAGGATACTATTAGTGATGGGATTTCTACCTCAATCAACAAGATAGCCTCGGTACCATATATGAGAGAGTACAGAGTGGTGCCAGTAGGGGTGCGAATGGAAGTGTGATACGTCCAAAGGGCGGGATGGATGTGAAGGTGCCAATCTCAACCAATATTGTTGACTACCTTTTTAAGGATTCTGATGAGAGTTTTGTTGGTAGCTTCTGCTTGACGATTACCCTAGGGGTAATAAGGCATGGACCAACGATGTTGGATGTGGAAAGTGTCACAAAGGTGTTTCATGGCTTGGTTATTGAAATGCTTTCCATTGTCAGAGATGATGGTAGATGGTATTCCATATCTTCAAAGAATATGGAAGAGGATAAATTTGGAAATCTAAGTACCTATGATTTTTGAGAGTGGAATTGCTTCCACCCACTTGGTGAAGTACTTAGTTGTGGTAATGATGAAGGTATGGCCATTGGAGGATGGGGGATAAATATTTCCAATTAGGTCAAAACCCCACTGAGAGAAGGGCCATGGTGCGACAAGAGGCTATAGATTCTATGCTAGAGCATGTATCAGATTGGCGTGTTGTTGACAAGGTAAGCACTTCTATACAAACTCACAAGAATCATGTTCTAATGTAGGCCAGTAATATCTTGCTCAGAGAATTCTCTTAGCTAAGGCCATGCCATTTGAGTGGGCCCCACATACACCACTATGTACTTCCATTAATGCAGTATGGGCTTCAGTCTCGTTCAGGCACTGAAGGACGGTTCCATCATACCCATGTCGATAAAGTGTATCACCTACATTATGTAACGAGATGTTCATTGGATGAAATATTTTCTTTGATTGTGTGTGAGATTGGGAGGTAGGATATTATCGCGAAGGTAAGTGTACGTATCATGGTAGCATGGTGACGTGGGACCTACAATGTCACACACCATCTCACTCTTTGAGATATCATAAGCTGGGATTAATAGTTGTTCAATGAGAAAATCACACTCTGTTTTGTCTTTGGGCATGTCAATTAAGGAACCAATGGTAGCCATGGCATCCATTGGTTTGTTCTAGACTCTTGGAATCTGACCAAAATGGATGGATGTGAAATACTTTTTGAAGTCATAAACCATGCATTTATAAAGTAGTAACTTATCATCTTTTGTGAGAAACTCATCGTTGACCTATTTGATGACTAATTGAGAATCACCAAAGACTCTCAAGTGCGTAATATACCATTGGATTACAATTCTAAGGCCAATAAGAAGAGATTTGTATTCATCTATGTTGTTTGTGCATGAAAAATTGATTACTACACCTGATCCATTGTGTGTGTACGACCCATCAAAGTATAGACTCCTTTGAAGACTCCATCAGGAAATTCTATTGTCAGAGGATAGGCATCTACCAGGGGAGCATCTGCCAATTGATCAACTATCACTTGTCCTTGATTTTTAATCCACATATTCTATATCAAATTCACTTAACAACATGACCCACTTAGCCATGCGACTAGTTAGATTTGTTCTGGATAAAAAATATTTGAGTGGATCAACCTTGGAGATGAGCTTCACTGGGTGGCTAAGCATGTAATGGAGTTTTTGTGAACTGAAGACCACGACTAGGCATGCTTTTTCCATTGGGGAATAGTTAAGCTCATAACCCATGAGGGCCCAAATGATGTAGTAGATTGCTCCTTTCTTTGATGACTCATCATGTTGTGCCAAAAATTCCCCCAGTGCCACTGAAGTAGCAAAAATATACAGCAGGAGTGGTTTACCAGGAATTGGTGGAATAAGGGTCGGTGGTTGAGCCAAATACTCTTTGATCTTGTTGAAGCCAAGTTGCCACTATTGTTTTCACTTAAAGGAATTATCCTTCTTCAAGAGATGAGTGAATGACTGACACTTGTTGGCTAATTGAGCAATGAACCGCCAGATGGATTACAACTTACCCTAAAGGCTAATTAACTATTTGAGATTGTGAGGTGGAGGCATATCCATAATTGCTTTGACATTCGATGGATTGACTTCTATACCTCATCGAGAGACAATGAAATCCAATAGTTTTCCTGATGTGACCCCAAAGACACATTTCTTAGGATTTAACCTTAGTTTATACTACTCTAGATGCTCAAAGATCTTCTTAAGTACCATAATATTTTCTTCCCTTGTTCTTGATTTTCCTAGTAGATCATCAACATAATCTTCCATTATAATGTGGATGAGTTCATGGAAGATAACAGTCATAGCTCGTTGATAGGTTGCTCCCACGTTTATAAGGCCAAAGGGCATAACATTATAATAGAAGGTGCCCCATGGTGTGGTGAAATTTGTTTTATGCTAGTCTTCAGGCACAATTATGATTTGATTGTATCTAGAGAAGTCATCCATGAGGGAAAGCATCTCCTACCCTGAAGTGAGATCAATCAATATATCAATGTTTGGAAAATGAAAATAATCCTTGGGACAAGCCTTGTTGAGGTCACGAAAGTTTGTACACACTCTGATAGCGTCATTTGGTTTGGCTATAGGAACTACATTTGAGATCCATTTTGAGTAGTCAATGTGCCATATGAATCTAGCTTCTAATAGCTTCTCCAACTCTTTCTTAACTAGTAGAGCTGCTTGGGGGTGCATTTTCTAGATCTTTTTCTTGATAGGTTTGGCATCAAGACGTATGTCTAGATGATGTACTACTAAAGTAGGATCAAGGCCTAGCATGGACGAATATTTCCATGCAAAATTGATGATGCCTTCTTTGAGAAATTTGGTGATGGTAGAATATTCCTCTTCTGACAGTGCTTTGGCTACATATGTAATTTTGGGATCCTCCTCAGTTCCCAAATTTATTTTTTGTGTTTCTTCTATCAGGATGGATGATCGTTCAGAGAGCTGAGTTCCTACAAGGGGAAGATGAATATCCCTATCTTCTAGTACCTCATCAAGGTTTTTTCTATTAGATACACCCTTTGTTTTTACTTTTTCTAGGTCAAGAAGCACCTCGAGGAGGTTTTCGCTAGGTGACCTTTTTTTATTTTGCTTCTTTTTAGTTTTATGGTTAGGGTGTTCATCTTCCCATAATCCCATAAGATGTACGTACTGATCTACAAAAGGAAAGGTATCTATAGGTGCACTACCATGTAGGTCCTAGTCTATGAGTTTAGGATGTTTAAGGGATAGGCTAATGGTGCAAATGTATAAGAAGTTGAACATGGAAGAGAGGTTAGTGTGATCTACATCATCATATGTGTGTATGATGGATTCCTCCTCTGGCATGTCTTCAAGGAGACTATTGCTTTCATTGAAGTTGTTAGAGGCACTAGATGATGCTATAGGTTCCTTTTGTTTTGTGTCATGAGCCAAGCCCAGGTATCTTAGTCTTATTGTAGCCTCAATATGGTGTTTCCTTCCTTTCTATTCGGTGCCAAGGCATCCCCCTGATAATTTTACTTCTTTGAAAACTTAGAGGGCCAAGGATAGTTCTCTTGAAAAATATTCTTTCAAAGGAGGGGAGGGATTAGGTTCCTCATGGTAGACCAATTGGATTATGTCATCTTCTGGTGTGTCTTTTCTTCACCCAAGACAGCGGTAAGTACTGGTTCCCATGTTCTTGGAGCTCAAAGTAATAGTCTTTTCTTCTGACTTTGGTGTAGACTGTGAAGGTTGGCCATATGAGTGTGGTGAGGGTGGCATAGCTGCCACATTCAAAGCTGTGCACATCTCATACAAACCACATCCCTTGTCAATGATCTAGACTTTAGTAAGGGTGGAATCAGATGTGGATGATGGAGTGGATGAAGTGGTGGCTAATGCAGTGGTAGATGAGTGGGATGATGACATCTACGGTGGTCCCATTTCCACTCCGGGATAATAGTGGGAATGAGGAAAAAAAACTTCTAATGTGTGGTAATATTCAAATGGTTGGGGATCCTCGTGTATGGTAACTTCTACCCTATTGAATGGGAATTTTAGACATTCATGGTATGTGGATGGAATGGCCTGCATGGAATGAATCCATGGACAACCAAGGAGGAGGTTATAGGGAGTTCCAGATCAAGGACATGACAAGTAGTGTATTACATAATTGGACCAACCTTGATCAGAAGAAATTGTTCCTTTAGAATTACAATCTGCATTATCATACACCTTGATTGTGATGAATTGATTATTTAAATCAACATGGTTGTATCCCACCTATTTTATGAATTTCAACATACAAAGGTTAAGCGTAGAACCATTATCTACCAAGACCCTCTATTTTATGTCAATTTACAAAGATCTCTAGATGGATGGGATGATTATGATTAGAGTCAATCCAGGGAATGTCGTTTTGGTTAAAACCTAGTTGATAGGTAGTGGAGAGGTGCCCTACCAATGCTTGAAATTGCATAGGGTCTATGTCATTAGGAGCTTGGGTGTCTCGTAAGGCCTTATTTAGGATTTATTTGTATGTAGGAGAAGACTTAAGCAAATCTAGAATGGATATATGTGCCAAAGTCTTTCCCAGATGGTCAAGAAAGTTGTATTAAGAACTCACAGATAGTGGTTGGGTGGATGCAGAGGCTCCAAGGACAGTGATGTGGGTTTGAAGGGTGGTAACAACACATTGTGGGTCCTTTCCTTTTATGCATATCATAGATACACGTGGTTCTACTTGATCAATTTGTGCATGACGATACCCTAATAATTGAATGACACATTCTTATAACTGATGTTGTTTGTGATGTTATCTTGATTATTGTTATTGATAGGCCCTGGGTTTGAATTTGATGTACTTGGGCTTTGGTTATGCTTAGGGAAAAAAAATTAATATATTTGCAATTGAGGATTGGACGAAGGTTTCGTGTTGGCATCCACATGTATGTCACCCTGATCTATGAGATCCTGGATGCACATTTTTAGACTTTGAAACTTATTCAATGTATTCCCTTTAATCTTGTGGAACTCACAATATTCATTTTCTTTAAACTAGGCTAGTTTAGGCTTGGATTCATCAGGTGGCTTTGTCACAAGATATGTAATTGGGTAATTGGCTTGAAGAAGCCTATTAAACACAACACTTAGGGGTTCCCTTAGTTGAGTGAATTGACATTTTCCATTCCCTTGGTTATTTTGATTGGATTGTTGGTTGGGACGAGGTGCCCCCTGTGGCACTAATATAACATAAGGGTTTAACTGCTGAGGAGGATATTGCAGCTTCTGCGAAGCATTAGACACTTGGATGTGTTTAGTGTCAGTAACACCATCATTGACATAATTTTTGTTTTTGTTCCAATAATGAGGCTTATCCCTAGATGACTTCTCCTTGTCGGAGTTAAAGATTTTGACTAGCCCTTTAGCGATAAGGGCCCTCTCAAGAATAAGACCTTTTTGAAGTCTAAAGATTTTGACTAGCCCTTTGGCGATATTGTAGTGAAGGTTGTGACATAGTGGAGTCTGAAGTTGTGAACCATATCCGGATGAGAGTTTTCAATGAAAAAGGTGACCATATCTTTTTCCCTTAGTGGTGATTTCATGCGACTGGCTAGGGTTCTCCATATTTGAAGATAGCTCAGAAATATTTCTCCCTCACGTTGCTTTTCCTTCAGGATATCTAACATGTCAATATCCTTCTCTAGATTAAAGGAGAAGTGGGAGACAAACTCTTCTAAAAGCTATGCAAAGGACTTGATAGATCCCTTTTCAATATCCATAAACCAATCAAGAGATATCCCTTGTAAACTCCTAGGAAATAATCTCATGAGATAATTGTCATTATGCATGACTTCTTGACAGTGGGTGTAAAACTCTTGAAGGTGAGCTTTGGGATCTTTGGTTCCTTTATACTTATCGAATTATGGAATTTCGAAATGCTTCAGGAAATGAACCAATGAGATTGAAAGATAAAATGGGTAAGGACAAATATCTTCAAACTTGAATGATTGTTTTCCAGTCTTTGCTTGTAAGTCCTTTATCACAACTTTGACTTCTTCTAGATCTTTATTGATAGGTGTTGTGGAAGTCAGATTAGATGAACTAGGCTGATTGTATGGAGGAAACTACTGATATGATGAGGATGGTGCCGAAGCAGTTGGATCATAAGTGGGTTGAGGTGTGTATAGAGGTGTTTGTTGGTATTGATTGGCATAAGCGGATTGAGGATTGACGTAAGGAGGATATGACAAATTTTGATGGTAAGAGGTTGAAGTTGCTTGTTGGTATGGTGGTTGCTATTGATAGTATGAAGTGGATGGAGTACCCTACTGGTATTGCATAGCAGCTTGATAGTACGATGACGTGGAAGCCCCTTACTAGTAAGGTGGTGGTTGCTAATAGTAGGAGGTGGATTGAGCACCTTGTTGACAAGGTGGTTGTTGCTTCATATAGGATGTGGATGAAATACCTTGTTGGTATGAAGGCTATTACTGAGCATAGTATGGATTGGATTGGTAGTTGTATGCAACGATGGATTGTTGTGTAGTATACAAAGGTGGTTGTGGGTTAGCCGACTGTTGGTATGGATTCATGTGTGATTGTGGAGGATTAGTGTAAAGTGGTGGTTGAGTCTATGGTGGATTGTGAGAGGCCACATGGATATTTGTATTGGGATTAGATGTAGTAGCATAAGCGGTGTACGTGCTAGATGGATGGTAGAGATATTATGTAAGAGGATTGCACTGCATTTGGATAGGAATGTACGCATGTTGGGGTGGCTGTTGTTGCTGTGGTGGCTACTGATAAAGTGGATGAGATGGGGTATGATGTTGTGGGACCACTACAAAAGCTCCATGGGGTGGTTGTGGTAGTTGCGATGTAGTTTGTCTCACTTGATGTGGGGGTTCCATAGGAATGGTAGTGTGTTGCTGAGGAATCATAACATTTTTTTGCGGAATGGTTAACATTTTTTGTGGGATTGTGATGTTTTGCTGTGGGGGTTGTTGATGAGGTGGTTGAGATGAAACAACAATGGTAGTAGTATGTTGTGGTGGTGCTTGCATCACAGCGGATTGATGAGGATTAATGGGAGGCTACTAAAATGTAGGGATATTACCATGAGGTGGTGGTGGTAGATTGTCAGCAGGTGTAGATCTTGGAGGTGGCATCAATGCAAGGATTGGGGTGCCCCCGAAATTGATAGGTGGTTGATTAGGATGATGAGGTGGGAGTTGTGGAGAGGAAAAAATGTTTTGTGGCATGCCATAGGCATAGGGGTCACTAGGATCAGGTGGTGAGATAGAGACAACGGATGGGAGGTGAGGATAATTGGAAACTTGGTGTATCACAACATTTTTGAACTCAAGATGATACCAATTCTTTATAGGTAGACCTTCAGGAACATACAAATTTCCTAGAACATTTTGTGAGGCCTGTGAATCTTGTGATGCAGGAAGGGACTGGGTACTAGTATACTGTGACATATTGAAATCAGGTAGTGGTTTGAATCCTTCCATGATTATAGTAGTGAGAATCTTATCCCCACGCTCGTTGAGGAGGTGATCCATCATCTGAACATTAGCAAGATTTCTTAGGTATTCATCAACGGTGACTTCAGGCTAATTAACCATGTTCTCATCTTCGAGTGGTGAGGTGTTTTGGACATCAGTATTGGACTATTATGATGCATCATTGTTGGGATCTTGAGGGATATTTTCTTTGTTGTTGGCATCTTGTCAGATGTTTTAAGTGTTGTTGGGATCTTGAGGGATATTCAGGTGGGAACCCTGGGCTTGTTGTTCGGCCATTTCTTTCTTGGCTTGTGATCGAGTCTGAATGAGCATGAAAGTGCAAAACTACTAGGTAAGTTAAGATGTGGTTAAACTCTAAGATGTAACATAGAAATGACTTAAATGGTGATTGACGGATTGCTTAGATTGGATAATGGATTAGTTGATTGGATGATTGGATGAGGATAAGGTTGGATTAGATTGATAGATTGGATGATTGGATAATGATTGGATTGGATAAGATTGATTGATGAAACGATTGGTAAGATTGAATGATAGAAGGGATTCTAAACCAAGTTCAAAAATCACCCTAGGTGACTTAAGGTGCTGATTGATCGGATTAAGGATAGAGAGATGATTGTGGCACCAAATCCAACTTGAGATGGAAGTGGATTGATTGGGTCTAATGATGACTGACTAAGGATGGATGTTGTAGGATGACGATAGATTTAGACACCTAGGTCAATTTGGATAATAAATTCAAGTGAAGTTCAAAGGATTTGGATTGAGAAAATGATGGGGGATATGTAATCTAGAGATGCTTTATGATGTACCTATATCATTCAAATGATGAACGAATGACTTTTGAGGAATGCAAATGCAAATTATGGGTGAATGAAAGATGTTGAATGGTTGGATAAAGATTACACTCACGTTACCAAGGTCAGGGTCGCCCAAATGGAGGTCAAGTTCGCCCAACTTAAGGTTAGGGTTGCCCAACTGGCAGTCAAGGTTGCCCAATTGGAGGTTAGGGTCGCCTAACTAGAGGTTAGGGTCACCCAATTGGAGGTCAGGGTTACCTAATTGGAGGTCAAGGTCACCCAACTGGAGGTTAGGGTCACCCAACTGGAGATCAAGGTTGCCCAACTTAAGGTTAGGGTCACCCAACTAGAGGTCAAGGTCACCCACCTAGAGTTCAAGGTCGCCTAACTAGAGGTCAGGATCACCCAACTCAGCTTTTAGACTTGTCTAAATTAGAAAAGGGATCAAATAAACTATAAAAATGGGAAAATGGGTGCATGAAATGAGGAACCGATGCTTAGAATGGGAAAACAGATGCTCAAAATGAGAAAATAGATGCTTGGAATGGGAAAACAAGTGCTCGAAATGGGAAAACAGATGCTCAGAATGAGGAAACAAATGCTCACAATGGGGGAATAGATTGATGGGATGAACGAATGGGAGGTGGGACTAAAATTTTAAAGTGTAAAATCACCCAAGTATGGGGAAAGGTCACCCAACTAGAGGTCAGGGTTGCTCCTCTGTCAGTGACTCAGGCAGAGGGTAAAATTGCCCCTGTTCAGGGTGGGGTCACCTATTTAGTAAAAGATGGACAATTCTGACAATGAACAGACTAGGAAAATGACTGAGGCAGAAGGCAAGGTCACCAGTGTTAAGGGTAGGGTCACCCCTATTCATGGCGAGGTCACCTCTATCAATAGACCTGGATTTGACTTAGGCAAAAATGACTATGGAAAAGGACCAAAAACACAACAAACAACAAGCAAATGGTAAGGTTGACTTGAATAAACATAAATTCACTAGTCTCGCACAAAAAAGACAGTTCAAACAGCACAATCCTAATATTAGTGAAAAGGGTATGACCAAGAAAGTCCTCTAGCTAGGCTGAACAAGGAAAACTAGGGAGTCCTCGATATATGCTCGATACATGAGGGACAACCATGAACACCAGTCTGTCACAGGCATGAGTCAGGAACTCCAACGAGGTACTGAAGGCTCAGACCAACTCTTTACGTCTTATCTAGGTATCACCCTCGCTTCGACGCTACACCAGACATGACATGACTGGATTGGGGTACAACTTTGGCTCTCCCCCCTTTATATACCCTGTCAGTACGTGTGTTTGGGATCGTCCCTTGGGGTGATGAAATCCCCAAGCAGGTCCCACTAAAAAGAGAACACTAACTGTTTTCGACTACTCATCAGGATCACACAAAGTGCAAGGGGAAAGCTTGAATGGTGTAGTGCCCCTTGGGTAACAATAAGGACTAAGTAAGCTACGATTTCTCTTCACCCAGGATTTCCAAATGGCACAAGGGGATTAGATACATCAATAACTTACTTTACAAACAAAGCACAAATATATTGACTCCCCTTACTTAAAACTATGTGGCTAACTAGTATGAAAAATGAAAGACAAACAATCTAACTAATAACTTGGCCTGTTCATCTTGTAGAAAAAATGTTATAAGTTTTTCAAGCTCTAATCTTCAGAAAGCATGGATATAGTTGCACATATATTACTAAAAACTAGCACAATCACCAACATGACAAGTTAGGGGGTCAGTAATAATCAAAACAACGAAAACAAAACTCTAGAAATGAATTTTAAACCACTATTTTTACCTCATAGATGCCTCTGTTAGGGAAAGTTCACCCTTGTTCAGGGCAGGGTCACCTCTGTTTAGAAAATAGGGAGAAATTTTTGTTGCTATTCCTCAGATGGGTGATTTTGCAAGGGCAGAATCGCCTCTATTCAGGTCAGGATCGCCTGTCTTGGGGTAGGTTCTCCTATCCTAGGGAAGGGTCAGCCCTGTTTAGGGTAGGGTTGCCCCTGTCTATTGCAGAGGCACCTTTGTGTAACCTGAACCTGCAAGATATCAAACAACAACAAATGTGAAAGCAAAAAGACCCGTTTGTGGGTCCCACTGAGAGTGCCAGAAATGTGAGCAACATTATTTTACTATCCTAAAAGATGCAAAACAAAAAGAATGCAAAGGAATAAACAACACTTCAACACCTCAATGATTAGCCTAAGTTAAACTCAAACAAAGAAAGATGAAAAACCAGATCTATACCTTGTATGAGTTGATCTCCTTGGTTGGCATTATTTTACTGTCCTAAAAGATGCAAAACAAAAAGAATGCAAAGGAAGAAACAACACTTCAACACCTTGATGATTAGCCTAAGTTAAGCTTAAACAAAGAAAGATGAAAAACCAGATTTATACCTTGTATGGGTTGATCTCCTTGGTTGACGCTTTGATAGTTGATGAATGTGTGCTCCTTGATGGCAAATGGACTAAAAATGGATGCAAAATGATCTAGATTAGATGATGAATGCAATGAGCTATTTTGGTATTTTGATAGATGAATGCAAATGCAAGTGATGAGAGCTTGAAACATGCAACAATAGAGGATGTGAGAACATGAAAGTTGGAGAGCTTGAACTTGAATTGCAAATGAGATGAATTAATGAATTGAGAGAAAATCTTCCATTTTAAGGGAAAAATCTCTAGAGAAATGGATGGTCAATATTTTTCCAACATGGGAAAGATTAAGGGTTGTGGTGAGTTGAGGACTCACAAGCCCTCACATCTTTCCATTTGGAGGATGAGATGTCACAAGGACAAGTGAGTTGGAAAAGAGACATGTGAGGTGGAGGTACTTGCAAGTACCTTGGGATGAAGAGAAGATTTCATCAAAAAGGAACTTCTTGTCTCTATGTGGGAAGGATGTTGACATGTGAGGAAGTTTAGAATTCCTCACACATCATCATGGGGAAGAGAGAAGTTGTTGGAGGAATAAATTATGTGAATTTTAAATTCACATGGTTGGAAGGAAAAAGTGGTTGGGAGAATAAATGTGAATTTTAAATTCACATGATGAGAGGCACATTGTGGATAAGACAAATTCCTTATAAAGGAAGCTAAAAAATACCTTGTGGATAAGAGAAGGCCCTTATAAAGGAAGCCTTTGTCCCATGTGACTGATGTGACAAGTGAGGGAATTTAGAATTTCCCAACAACTTGCATGGGGAGGAGAAATGCATTGAATGAATAAATGTGAATTTTAAATTCACATGGGGAAGAGGTTAAGGCTCAAAAGGGAAAGAACTTATGAAATCTTGACTTGGAGTACATTCCAAAGATGACATGTGATTAGATTAAGGTTGTGCAAATAGGTGATTAAGAAGATTAAATGGATTAGAGGAAAGTGGACAAATATGGAGGATGTGACATTAATCTTGATTAAAGGTGTGCACATCCTAATAATTGATTAATTAGAATAATCCAGATTAGAAGAAGGTTATGGAGAATGTGAAAAGGAGAGAGAAAAAGAGGAATTTAAAATTGATTTAAATTTGATGACCAAATTAAATAAATTGATGTATTTATTTAATCTAGAGAAAGGATGACAGGTAAAGTATTTTTTAAAATTAAATATTTTAGGAACCTTAGGGAAAGGGGACATATTAATTAAATAAGTCATTGAATTAATATTGATGAAATAGGCAGATAAATGAGGTGGATTTGACTATATGGGAGTGGTAAAATTTGGATGTACAATTAAATTTATGACATAAGAAAGAAATGTAAGGAATACAAAATATGAGATAAGATAAAGCAAATATTTTAGCAAGGTATATACAATAAGTTGAAGATGAAGAAGTTTGGTCTTTATAAAATTATTAGGAGGTTTGATTCTAAAATTTTATATGAGGTTGAGTTACTTGAAGATCTAGGTTTATCACTAGTCCTTAAAATTACATATTTGTATTAATATTGTGAGGGGGATTTTGAAGAACTTAGAATAGGGATGAATTGGAGAAAGAAAATGAAATACCAAAACAATGAATATATTAAGGAGATATAGGATTATTGCACTAGAAGAATCTTATAATAATAAGTATGAGAAAATTTTGTGAAACAAAAAGGAAAGACTATTAGAGACTCAACATTGATATCCATAGCTAAGGTGTACCACTACATGGTTTCCATTAGCCACCACATAGTGGGACTCTCACTTTTTAGTTAGTCAAGGTCTTTGTTGTAAGAGTATCTAGGGTTTAAGAGCAATCATACATCATGTAAAAATACTTTATTTCCTATTTGTTTTATTTTTTAAGATTTCATATAAATTTATAGTATTTATATTCTTATTGTATAAGTTTACTGATATTGTAGAGTCACATTCTTTTTCTAGTTATTATTTCAACATATTAGGGTTTCATAAGGTAATCTTACTATGTAGCACTATGTATTGATCCTAGAGGCTTTAAATTTATATCAAAGCTTCAACACATTATATTATAGAATTCCACATCATTTATAAATAATTTTTCTTATTGGTTCATGTGATGTGACTTTTCAACCTTCTTAAGAGGACCTAATTGAGTTTTACAACAAGAATTTAAAATTTTCCCATTAGTTAAAGACATCCATGAGCTTGTTTATCCTATAAAGGTTCATGAACATGATTTCACTAAATTTCCATTTTGACATCTTACATCATTGTCTATAAGAAATCCTTCTACATGTTTTTAGGTGCATTGAGCATTGTGCTACATTGTTACTCAACACATAACATCTTATTTTCCTACATTTTTTTGTAAAACAACATTCATCTTACATTGTAAAGAAAGGTACAAAGTTGGAACATATAGATCAAAGAGTTTAGTAGTAAGTTCAAATGTAAATAGCATCATTTAGTGCATATTTTGTTAGAAGATTATATTTGAAGAAACACAAAATAATTATCCTTTTAAATAATTGTAATTTTACTTCAATGCATTCTATTATAAACCCCTATATCAGAGACTATCGGTGCAACTTTGACTATAAATAAATAAAATCAGCTTCCCATTCATATATTGTATTATTATCATATTGTTGTACATGTCTATTGAGTGCTTGGTGTATTGGCTACATGGCTGGGTGATTCTTAATTGAAACATTTATCCATGAATATGATAGGCTAAAAGCTACACATTATGATAGGATAAAAGGTACACATTCTATGCTTAGTTTTATATTATGTTAAATTCTTCATATTCCATTTCCCCTCCTCTCCTTAATTTACAAGAATTCCTTCATAGTGTGCACAATTCATGAGAGATATTATTTCTAATTATACTTTCACTTTATGTGTTATTTATATAGGTTAGGAGCATATAATTATTCATGTAATTTATATTCCATAAGTTCTATATCATTTATATTACCATTATCTTAAACATTTTTGCTTTGGCATGCATGCTCATTTACTTTTGCATGCATGCTCATTTAAATTTGCATCACACCAATGTGGGTGAAAAAGGTGAAGAATAGAAGTAGATACACTTACACTTTTTCCTTCCTTTTTATGCCATATTGAGTGGTTATTTGTAATGCATGATCCTAGTAATTAATTGGTCTCCTTTGATGCACTCACTAATCTTTACCTAGACAAGAACTTTGTTATGCTATATCATTTAGTTTTAAGAATTCCTAACTCAATTCCTAGAGAATTACCCATCTTGTAATCGATCATCTCCATATTTTTTTTGTGGACGAGAATGTGTGTACAACCTTGTCCTTATATTTTTAAATTTAAATATAACTATTTCTTATGTTGACTCCTCTAGAATATTATCATTACTCTTCAACCAACATGCCAAAGGTTTTCAATTAATTTTCTAGGGCTTGTATTTAAAGACATCACTCTAGTTATTTTCAATGACCAAATAAAAATAATTAAATAATTATAACAACACATTGAAAGCATAGTACTCACTATTGTATCAAGTATAGGTTCAACTATCATATTCTAATTTGTCTACAAAACATCCAACACCTCTATTTATTTATCTATTTCTTTCTCAAATCAATCCTTTGGCCTAACTTACTAACAAAGAAGTTGATAGCCATTCCATTTTGCTATTACAAGCCCCAATAGTTCTACCACCTAGTTTTCCTTATGCATATATTGTTAAAGTGAACATTTTCCACATGTACCAATGATCTAGTTTTTCTCTAGAATATAACTATGTCAAAAGGATATAACTGCTCCCGAAGGACTTGATCAAGGGCGCAGTCTTATCCTATGCTCTCAAATTCTTCCGTCATAACTATCTCATGTCTCTACTATTATATTGATCTTCAAATTTAAATTATTAATTCTCCATTTTAATGTCACAAACATTCAAGTAAGCCTTAATTTCAATCTCTTCAATTTTATTTCAACATTTATCTATATCTATCTTCAATTACTCACCTATCCTTCTTTATTATTTTAAGTAGGCTTCCAAATATTTGTAGGGTGTTTATTTTTCCCACAAGGAGAAAACCTAAATTCTATAGCCATTTTTGGCATGCAAAATATCAAAAAGACAGGATAAGGTCTCGAAATGTGAAAGCAGATTTAGACAGGAAAGGACCGATATGTATTATCTCGCTATCCACGAAGAAGATTCCATCACTATTTATGGACACGCTTATCACTGTATTCACACAAATTTAGCTCTCTCAACTCATGCCCGATTGAGTATTATTCCATGTTTCAGTTTTCTCTTAACTTAGTGGGTTCCATTTTTTTTCTAACTCACAAGCATGCGCACTATCACTTCAACGTGATGTCAACGTGATGCCATATTATGGTTTACAGTCTTATCCTGGCCATGCTTATGAACAATAATGAAATAAACTTATCCTCAACAATCACTGAAAGATCTCAAGTTTACAGATCAGATTCTGTGTGAAACTTGGTATTTGTAAACTTAGTGGAATAAACTTATCCTCAACAATCACTGAAAGATCTCAAGTTTACAGATCAAATTCTGTGTGAAACTTGGTATTTGTAAACTTAGTGGAATAAACTTATCCTCAACAATCACTAAAAGATCTCAAGATTACAGATCAGATTCTGTGTGAAACTTGGTATTTGTAAACTCTTAGTTTTTGCTACAGTCCTCTGTCAACACCATCTTATACAGTGTAGTAGTGTCTGCTTCATTGGAAGATCATAATCACCATCTTATAACTAGCACACTATTGCTAAGCTTTTTCAATCAACCCAAAAGAAGTAATATCAAAGGAATCATTTCCAATATAAGATCAAAATTTTATGCCTGTGAAAAAGCAATATGTAATCAGTTTGCTACTAAAATAGAGGACAAGGAAAATCTCAAACTTAATCGTCTTGTATATCATGTGGGACACATTGTCACGTGACAACAAATTTTTTCAGTGTGACAGCAAAGAATTAAGTGTGATGAGATATGGAAGGCTTTCATATCAATGCTCTCATGCAACTACATTTTGACAACACATTTCATTATTATTAGTAATGTCTACCAACCAATGTAAACCCTTATCAGAGAATTTAGTTCTATCTTGGCAAATGACATTCTTTTGAATCATTTTCTTTTAATAATGGCTGATATGAATGTCATATCAAATCAGCTGTCTTATAATACATTAAAGGGCCAGTGATACCCATTTCCCCCTCAAATTACGTTTGCAAATTTTGGGCATGAAAGTCCTGATATTTTCTACAGAGATGGCTTTCTCTTTCTTTTTCCTTATTGTTGTCTCTAAAACTTTTTGTGGCATTTTAATTAATTCACTTGACCCTTCATGTCCCACCTTGTTAAGCTGGATGGATGATAGTCATAACTAAGCCATGGACTCAGCCCTCCCATTACCATGTTGACCAACAAAAGTTTATGCTTATATTGAAGGTACAATCACTTGTGGACCAAACATTGCAACAATTAGAGTATTCAATTTAATGCTACTTACAACCTTCTTCCTTAAACAAGTGATTGAATTTCTATAGAATCATTTTAGAGTAGAGTTCTAGATTTATTTTAAATATATTATAATATTTTGATTGATTATTATGTCGAAAGTTATTTTATGGTAGTGGTGGTAAATAAGAATTTGATGCTAGTGATTATGATAGGATTTTTTATTTTATTTTATTTTTTTAATTTATTTGAAATTTGATGCTAGTGATTATGATAGGATTTTTTATTTTATTTTATTTTTTTAATTTATTTGAAATTTGATATTCATTGACATGTCAAAGTTTTAATATTTGATAGGGGAGAGGGGTCTATAGTGGAGCACCCTAACTTCATATTTCTCAAAATCTTATGTGGAAATTTCAAATCACTCTCAATTTTGTACAACTGTTTATTTGGTAAATCACATGCTTTTGTATTTTGTTTTAGGGTGACATCATCAAATATTATGCCACATCAACATGCTTTTTGTTGAGGTATCCAAAAAGGCCCAAAAAAAAGTGAGACCGATAGTGGTGCACTAAGTCATGTTTTATAGGTGCGCTGATGTGGCATCACATGATTTGTCAGTTTATGTACTTTATGGATAAAAAGTGTTTTGCAATTGGATATTAAGGTGCTCCACTATGGGGCCTACCAAGGACTACTTCTATCGCCACTATTGGACCCCGTTCCACTATGGGCCCCTCTCCCCTAGTAGACATAATATTAGTGATGTCGAATAGCTCTTAGATAAAAATATAAAGAAAATAAATGATTATTTCTATTTAAAAATAATAAAATACAAATAAAATTTATGAGTAAGTTTTACTAGATTTATAACATAAGTGGAAAAGACAATTTGAGAATAATATCTCTTGACATTTTTTTTACATAGATTTATCTAATATAGGCATACTAGTTCTATTAGATTATAATCATCTTCATATATTTCCTATATTTTTCAATCATTTGACATTAAAATTATTATTTATCTATGATATTATTATAATAAATTTGTGTCATGTAATGGCTAGTATTTGTCTTTAATTTATAATTATAATTTATTTAATTTGTAAAAATGAAATGCATCTAAACACTAGAGACAATAAAATGCACCTAGACACTTAAATCAAAATTATTTTTTATTGATTTCAAATTTTACATACCAAAAGTCATATTTAGATGTCCTTATCCATTTTTATATTATACATTAAAATTAAGAAAAAATAAAACACAACTTTCATGAACATAATTATACTTTTAGGCTAGTATTCTTTCAAGAAAAAGTTCAACAATCACCATTATTAATAAGAATTCTTCAATTGTTTTTCTCTCTACTTTATATTCCATTTAATCCTTGCAATCTAATGCTCCAAATTTATCCCCTAATTTTTCTACAAATTTTGTGTTCTTTACCTATGCCTTCTTAGCTTCAAATATAATCATAAAACTCTTCCCCAAATTAATTTAAGCTCATTCATTTTCCTTTTGTATCCATACACTCTCACACACGACTATGAATATGGTAACCACACAAGATATCATTCTTGAACATGAGAATATGAATACATAAATATTTTATGTATGTTTGATGTGGAGTTTGAAAGAAATTGAATAGAGAACCAACTAATGTAGTTTCCTATATAGCCACACCCTATCCTCTTGTCCCCTATATTGAAAAATGAATATCAAGATACCTACATTAGGTATAGAGAATCCAATGGTATATTTGATAATAGTAGTGTAGAGGAAATATCCTCTAGAGGTCTCAAAGCCTTAAAACATAGAAGATGCTAAGGTTGGACTTCATTTCCTTAATCTCTAGCACCATATTGTACTTCACCCTTCTCTATTACTTTGATAGAATGCCTAATTCAACTATGGAACCTCCCTCTAAAAATAAAGTCATTTTCTATATTCTTCTATGGATCCATAGCATCAAAACTCAATTTGTATAACTACATCAATTTCCTAGTGTATTTTTTTATATTAGCACTAATTGTTTTCTTCCATCCCTCCTAGTGACATTCAATATTTAGCAATAATGGCTATGTAAAATCTTTTCTCCTATTTTTATTTATATTATGCACTTTATTTCATATCCCATCAGTTGAGGATTAGATGGTTTGAAGTTATGAATCTAAAAGCTAGCTATATTTTCTTTCATAAGATAGGTCAATATCGTATTTACTTTAAATTGTTAATATATGAAGAGAATCAACCTAGGTTAGTTTTAAATACATATTAAACTTACTCTAAACACCTATGACATAATTTTCTATTATTGGTGAAGCTAATATTCATACCCACCTAATTATAATATTGGGAATGTGCACCAAGATTGGGCACAAAATATTGGCCAAATGCCCAAAAACAAGAAAATCATGCTCGCATTTTGAAGAAATTCAAATAATGCACATGCGTTATTATGAAAATAAAACGTGTACGCATTATTATCAAAACATAATGCATACATGTTTTTATGAAAGTAAAACATGTACACATTTTTATGAAAGAAAAATGCGTACACCTTTTTCTTAATAAAGTTATAAAAAGAAATAGACTATCTATTTTGGTCACTCGCAGCCCATGTTATCTGCAGCTATTTTCCTTCCATCATCTCTGCATAGCATGAATGTGTTTTACCCTTTCCAACCTTGCTTCAAATTTCCACGTAGGAGAAGAGGTAGGTGTTTTTTTTACATTTGATTTAAATTTATTTTGCATTAGGAAAAATGGAAATTGTTTTTATCAATTTCATTTTTTTTGAATTATATAGTAGATCATGTAAACCTTGAGCCACAAGAAAATTTAAATGATAAATTTCCTAAGGAAAACCATATGATGCCTAACTGTCCTCCCACCCTTCCAACAAACCTTGGACAAATCCAAGAGCATTTGTTAGGGCATCTAGAGAAAAACAAAGTTGCAATTCATGAATTAGTTTTAAAATTGAGGGGTTCAATGGGTATGTGCAGGATCATCATGGAAAAAATAGGCCCTTAAGCGGCAAAAAACTAAAAAAAATCAGAGTTAGGCAACTTGACGTAAAAACTTGATGCATATTTTTTTGTAATTTTTTTCCAAGTAAACAATTAATTATGAATTTTTTATTACAACTTTTAAAAAATATAAAAAACTTGTATGTCTGACCACCTTAAACTTGGTAAAAACTTCATGAAATTCAAATTTTCTTTTTTAATCCTATAGTATGCGAAGCATAGAATGTGATGCATGTTTTGGATTCAAAAAATGTGATACCATTTGAAAGCTATAGATGTTTTTCAATCAGCCTATCAATCAAGACTTTAGTCATAATTTGAATAGAAAATGAATAATAATTACTTATTAAATTCAAATTAAAGCATAATTTATATTGGTGGAAAGCTGAGAATCTCCTTTAAAAACCCTTTTTATTTCATCAATTTTGGGTTAAAAAAAGTCATCAGCCACATACCCATCATATTGCCACTTTTTGGCCCATTATGATCCTGCACATACCCCAATATCAAATGATCATCACCAACCCCTTGCCTTAGCATTGGAAGCCATGTTGATGAATGTTGACATTGTCACAAATCAAATAAACCAATTTTGAAACTTGGAGAGATTCATGTCATCAATATTATGCAACAAAATTATCCTATGATGATGTGAAAAAGAAAGACATAAGAAAAGAAAGTATACGCCTTATTTTTATGGATCCTAGAACCAATGAACCTATTCCTCCAAATTCAAAGAGGTTGCAAATACGTTTGTGTAATCATGAGGAGATAAGAAACAATTTTTGGGATAGGTGGTGGATGGTCTTTGACCAACCTCCATGTAATAATTATGAGGTGTCGCTATATTTTCTAAAAAAACTATACTGTGATTTTATCCTTCATGAAATACCTAATTACTTTGATATTAGGGTGTTTCAAGGTAGAGGTGGAGGCTTTTCCCAAAATAGACCAAGAGCTCATCGGGTAGATAACCATGTACATCAAAGAACACTAGCACAAAGACTTGTTTCTATGAATTTTCATCCTTTTATTATTAGTAGGGGATAAATTATAAGAATTTGGGATTAATGCAATAAAAAAATAGGTCTGGGTACTAGGAATCCAATAAAAAACACAAAAATAATTAGACACTATACTAGGGTACTAGTGAAGGTAAAAATACATTATGACACTAAAGGAGAAGGAAATAAAGTTTGGCACTATATTCTTTTGTTTTCTAGGTATCTAATACATCTATATGATGCTACTTCTAATATTCTATTCTCAAATATATGCCTAGGTTCTCCATAGGTTTCATAGATCTCTTAATATTTATGTTTCAATATATAGAACAAGAGGAAAATGTGTGGTTGTATGTGAAACTACCTTAGCTCCTTTTTGATTTCTTTCGATCTCAACACTAGGTATACACGAAATATTTTAGTGACTAGACCTTAAGGTGTAAGAGTGATGTTATTTTCATATTTTAGAAAAAATCATTAAACTTGTAAGAGTTTCTCTACTCATAGTGGCACGTGAGAATGAATGGAAAAATAATGTAGAAAATTTAGTTTATACTCATTTTAGTAAGGGTTATAGGGTTAGAGTAGAAGCTAAGGATGATTGAGAAGGATTAGGTAATAAATAGGGATGTTCTAGATAGATTTTTATATAAATTGAGATGGTTAAAATGTAATAATTCAAAAAATAGAGAATATAGAGGAGAATAGTTTCATAACTCTTATTAATGGTGGAAATATTTACATTATTGATTTATTGTTCAAACCTTAAGATAATCTAGTTAGGTCATTAATTATGAAAAATAGTAAGCATATTAAGAAACAACCTTATCTTTAAGGTATCATGTTATGTTTAAAATGAACAAAAGTTTTCTTTATTTTAAGCTCAATTATATAATTAACCATTTGAGATTTTATTAAGACAATGTTAGGTTATGATTTTTGATACCTAAAAGTTAAATTCAATGGAATTAATATGGACTCTAGTGTTTAGATAGAATTTTTCCTCTCTAGTACTCAAGTATAATTTGCCCTTGATATTTTTCTAAAAATTAAGACAAGGCTAGAAATTAAAGAAAATGGTACTAGAACACAATAATGGGAATGCCCATTAAAATAATGATGAACACAAATTGGAGATTACAAAGTAGGGAATTTATCACCTTATAAGAACTTGAGGGAATAAATTTAACTCCATTACTCATGTTTTTACGAGATAGAGTTGCATAGAAAAAAATATATCTAGACTCCATCACATAGCATAATTTACACTATTAATATTGAGTTCATAACTCACATTCAACAATAATAACGCATTAGAAACCAAAATGAGTGTTATCAGTCCTTTAACAAAGCAAGTAAGTTCATCTGGCCTAATACTCTCTTTGGAAATTGATATGAATGGTGCTTTTGGTGGTGTAGCCACCATGTGGAAACCCTTTCTTCATAGTTCTCTAATTTCTAAGAATGAAAACTATGATCTCAATGTTGTTTTTTTCTAATGGTAAGGGTCTTCAAGATTGGGTCTTGTCCAATATCCATGCTTCAAACAATATTTTGTTTAGAAGGGAGACTTGGGATAGACTTCTAAGTTTTAGAAGTTTTTTTTCTCACTACTATTGGGTTTTTTTGGTGATTTCAATACCCATATTTACCCTTCAAAGAAAATAGGAGGCCTGCAACACCTTTTAGATAGTATGTTAGATCTCAATAACTTTATCATGTTGGGTGTCTTGTTAGATCTTGAATTAGAGGGAAATAAATTTACTTGATCCAATAAAAGTTCTGGTAAAAATTTGATCCAAGTTAGACTCGGCAAATTCTTGGTTTCCTCTAATTGGGATATGGCCTCTAGCTTTTCCCTTTTCTCTTAATTGAGAGTTGGTTTTGATCACACTCCCCTACTTCTCAATTGGAGCACTCCTAATCTCATATCTAAGTATCCCTTCCATTTTGAATCAATGTGGACCCATCATCCTAATATCAAAGTTCTTCTAGAGGACTAGTGGAATATCAATGCTAGAGGTTCAATGATGTTCAAGATTTCTTTCAAATTGAAAAATCTTAAAAGGGAAGCTGAAAGAGTAGAACAAAAATTCTTTTGGTAATGTATCTCTATCAAAAATATTCCTTAAAATCCCAAATTAGAAGAATAAAATAAGATATGGATAGTTTCAGGGCATGTAAGGTTCTCTATAATAATGAAAAGCATTTTCTAAGTGATTTGCACAACATCATAGAGAAAGAGGAAATTTATTGGAAGAAACATGCCAGAAATTAATGGTTGAAAGAGGGTGAAAAGAACACCAGGTTCTTCCACCTCTTAGTTATAAAGTATAGAAAGAGAAATAGAATAGTAGAGTTTATTATTAAGGATGGCTCATTTCTTTCCTCTATGGAGGAGATTGCGTAGGAAGGGGTCAATTTTTCAAAAATCTCATCAACCCTCCCAATGGAAACCTTCACCTCCTCTTGAACCAACTTTTGGAAGTGATATCTTGTTCCATCTCCTCCTTTTATCTTTTGTTTATGGATCAAAAGACCTCAAATAATGAAATTAAGAGCATTTTGTTCTCCCTTAACCCATCCAAAGTGCCAGGTCCTGATAGGTTCCCCCTATTTTTCAAAAATATTAGGATATTGTTGGCCAGGATGTGATAAAAGTTGTTAGAGAATTCCAATCCTTTGGTAATATCCTCAAGGATTTTAATAAAACTTTCATAGTCCTTATTCCTAAAAAATTTGGGGCCAATAGGCTCTCTAATTTTCGGCCAATAAGCCTCTACAATAATTTCTACAAAATATGCTTCAAACTTCTTGCCAATAGAATTAAACCCTTCCTAGATAAAATGATCCATTCATCCCAAAAAGGATTTGTTCCGGGCAAGAAAATCACTGATGTTATTCTCTTGGTCCACAAACTATTAGACTCAATGAGAAAAAGTAATAAGAAAAGCATGACCCTTAAGCTAGACATCTGAAAACCATACATATGATCATATTTCATGGAGCTTTCTATTCAAAGTCCTGAAAAAGAATTTTCTTCAAAGGAAAATCTTAAAGCTGATGAAAGGTTATTTTTCCTCTCGATTTTTTTTGGTGATCATAAATGGCTTGCCTTAGGGTCACTTGTTGACATATGGTGGCATCAAGAAAGGGGATTGTATTTCTCCAAGTACCTCTTCATTATGATGGCTGAGGTGCTTGGTTGTAACATAGCTAAAAGTATCTCAAATGGTAGTCTAGTTGGCTTTGCTTCCTCTTCCACTTCTCAGCTAGTTTCTCATCAACAATTTGTTGATAATACTATCCTTCTCAAGGAAGCCACAATTTCCAAGGCTAAGGGTTGGATTGAAATTCTCAATGAGTTTTATTTTATTTCTAGTCAATGTATTAACCTTACTAAAACTATTGTGTTCTTCCTAAATGTTCCTTGCCGTATGGAATTCAAAATATCAAGAATCCTAAAGTTCTAGTCCCTTTCTCTTTCATCCTCCTACTTACGTATGCTTTTAATGATTGAATTAAAGTTGATAAATTTATATATGGTCTAACTTGTTAAAAAGATTCAAAGGAAACTAGCAGATTGGATGGGAGCCCTCCTTAGTAATGCTAGAAAACTTCTCCTTTTGAAAGCCACCCTGCCAAGTACTATTTTTTACCTCCTTTCCCTTTTCACTATGAATGTTTTTTGAATTGACAAATTAGAGAAAATTCAAAAAATATTCCTTTGGTTGAGAATTGAAGAAAATTACCTATTTTATTTGGTAAATTGGGATACCATTTTCTCCAGAAAGAAGATTGGGGGGGCCTTGATGTTAGAAAGACTAGACAAATTGAATCTTTTACTCTTATGCAAAATGAGTTGGTGTCTTATAAAACAACAGTTTGAATGGATCAATATTCTTAGAGAAAAGTATCTGAATGGGAGGGAGGGAATCTCTCTTACAATAAATGTACATTTCAAAAGGCTCTATAATATAGAATAACCTCCTCAAAACTAAGAAGATAAGTAAGCAAAGTGTTTTCTTGTAGATTAGTGATGGTGCTTCAATGAGTTTTAGGGAAGATTCTTGGATCTTGAAACTAGCCATTGTTGCAAGGTGTGTTCCCTTGGTCTCCTTGTGTTGTGTAGCACAACACTTGAGTTTGTGACATGGCTTAATCACCTCTCATGGATTCATTAACTTTGGCAATTGTATTGGGCATTAATAGGTTGATCTTTTGGTGCAACGACAACTATCTTTGCAACAATTAGTATCAAAGCATGGGTCATGGGTTCAAACCCATCGCTTGCACTGGGGGGATTATTGCACGGTTTTTTTCCCTTGGTCTCCTTGTGTTATAGAACACAATGCTCGAGTTTGTGACATGGATTAATTGCCTCCCATGGATTCATTACCTCTAGCAGTTGAATCAGACATTAACATGTCGATCTTTTGGTGTAACTACAACCAAATTTATAACAACCCTCCACCTTAACTCAAGGTTTTCTCTGTTATTCAAGTTTTTCTTTGCACCAGGTTGGGATCTAAAGTTATTGATTACTTGGATCACTCCTTTGATCCTCCTATGTCGAAGATTGATCCAAAATGGTATGATCCCCCAATTCATTTGGCTACTTATGAACTTCTCAAAATAATTAGTAATTTGAGATTCTACAAATCTAATCTTCCTAAATATTTAGTGTGGGATAACTCTATGGATAGTAATTAAACTGTTAAGTATGGCTACAATCAACAAACTATCAATTGGGACCCTCATTTCTATTGGTTGAAAATATAGAGGAATAGATCTATTCCTAAGGTCAATTTTTTCTAGTGGACAACCTACCATGAGAAAATCCTAACACTGGACAATATCTAGAAAAGAGAAGGAGGCTACTTGTTAATAGATGTTTTCTCTATGAGAAAGAGGAAGAATCCACCTCCCATATTCTTTTCAATTACTTCTTTTCTTGGAAATTTCACCAAAAAAATTGAGCCTTGTTTCAAGTTAGTTGGGCTTAGAAGAAAGATTCTGAAATCATAGTGGATGGTTGGACCTCCTAGTTAACCATTCATTGTTTTCTAAGCTTTGGTGGTAGAGCCTTCTCTACACTAGTTGGGTGCTTTAGAAAGAGTACAATAAAAAAGATATTCAGGGAGAAAAATTCCCTTAGAAGGTGTTAGTAGATCAAATCATCAATAGAATCAAAGAGAATATTATAATGATTTACTTTAAGGAAAAAAAAATCCTTCTAATATGGAAATTTCTCTTTCCTTAGGTTGGGATATTTTAGATTTCCTTAACTTTTTGACCTCAACAATTCCTCCTAACCACAACAATAATAAGTGCTCCCCCTAATCCCAAATGGCTGAAGCTAAATTAAGGCGGCTTAGCCAAAGGTAGCCTAGGTTGGGCAGGTGGAGGTGGCATCATTTGTGATCATAGAGATAGGCTAATTTTATCATATATGTTTTCAAATTAGGTAGGAAAAATTCTAGCTATGTGGAGGTGGTTGTTTCCTTTTATAGTATTCAAATTGCTAAGAGTAAAGGATTTTCCAACCTAGCCATTGATGGCGATTCTCATAACACTATTATTGTCTTGAAAGATAAAGCCAACCCCTATTATATCATATGAGATATCATCACCAAGATTCACCAAGATATAATGATCATTAGGAATTACAAGTTTTCTCACATGTGTCATGAAGAGAACAAGGTGGTGGATGCTATTGCCAATCTTAGAGCATTTGTGGGAAGTTTGAAGGTTTGGGAGGATCATTTATTGATCCTAAAAAATGAGAAAGGGTTTATTATGAATGTTGGAAAGGTACTCTAATCTAGAGATTGTTTGTAACCCTCTTTGTATTCATAATTATAACTAGCATGAATTATATTGTACATGAAATTTTCACCTCAACACAAGTTTGATCTGCCTTCATCTACTAACAACATTTAACATTTTCATAATTTCCTTCATGACCCTCTTCCTTTTGTTGAGCTTGCTTTGATGGGAGGAGACTTACTTCAAGAAGATCTTACGTCAAGTTTGAAACCTAGAAGCAATACAAAGACCTATGGATCATCCTACACTGAGGAAAACTAGCCTCTTATATTGAGGCAATGCAAGATCATGACCCCAACTTATAAATGAAGTTCAAGCTAAATCATGGAAGGATGGTAATATTGTTGTGGAGATCCTTTCATTTATGGTATCCATGGAATTAATCTCATAGGCTACTAGTCTCTCCCTTGGCAGGGCATTCATTCCAAGAAAGCCAAAGGGAAATGACTAGAAAGACATATAAATATTCCTCAAAAAGGGGGAGAAGGTGAGTTGACTCCAAAATAGGTTCCATAGGGAGGATCTTCTTGGGGTTTGAAGAACCATGGCAAGGGTTCCCATGAGGTACATATCATCAGAAGGTAGATTCAATAATTTTCATGCTTATCTATTTCCAATGTTAAATCACTTTTGTTATAATGCAAAAATGAACTTTACATTCTAGATTTTCTCATCCATTGAGTAATTGATCAAGGCTATCTAGGATAAGAGAAAATAGTTACCCCTCCACTAAGGATCAATTTATAGATTGTACAAGTCTAATGTGGCCCTCTCCCCTTCTTCAAGGGTGTCTAACCCTCCCTTTGTTCTCAAAAACTATTTTGAGCCGTCAGAAAGTAATCCTCCTCCCTCGAGCCTTGCACAATTGCCAACCCTTTTCAATATCCAAAAGTCTAAGACTAACCCTCCTTTGGCTTCAAAGAAAATTTCCCCTATTTTAGAGAACCCCACCTTGATCAAAAATAAAAATGTGGCTTCTCTGACCCCCCAAATTTCCATCTAAGATAATTTTGATGGTTCTTGGCACTCAACCCTTGAGGAATCCCCTTTTGGACAGCCCTCTCAAGTTCTCTTCTACGATGTTTCTCCCCTGAGCTTCCCCTTACCTCTAACTCTTCCAGCCCCCTCCCCATAATGTGCTTCAAGGGTAATTCCATGTGGAATGACAGCTAGACACTATTTTTTTTGCAAGTTATTCCCCCTTTGTGGCTTAAAATGAATGAAAATTTTAAAATAACGATCCTTCAAAATGACATTTTGAATATTCTCCTTTCTCAACTTGCTACTGCTAAAGACAAGGTTCATATGCTAGAGATGACGATGCTCAAGAATAAGCATGAATGGATTGGGGAAGTCAAGTATGTGGAGCATTGGAAGATGTTGACCAGCCTTGCCATGTCCTTTGAGAAATAGGCCAAGATGGAGTAAGAGATTGATGAGATAAAATCTAGTATTGGATCTTGTGAGGAAAGGAAAATATTGCAAGATGAGATGGGCACTATGAGAAGCAATTAAGAGAAAATGCTCCACTTCCTAGAAGAAATCATGGATTACAACAAAGAGACTCTAAAGAATATGGCTATCACTATTCAATTGTTCCAATAAGAGCTCAGGAAAAACCATGGTAAGCGAGTAGGGAAAGATCCTACAGAGGATGTTGTCTCCAAGAAGGGAGAAAATGTTGCAATTCTACCATCTCCCAATGAAAGAAGGTGAAACCAAAAAAAGAAATCCATTGTCCTTTGAAGAGAAACTGTAATTCTTGGTTAACAAATGACAAACTGTAAAAGGCCTACAATTGCTAGGTGACTAGTAGCTATCTTTGGTTTCTTGTTGATTTCTTACTATACGTCGATCTTTGTGCTTTATTTTTTGTTGGACTCTTTTGTCTTCTAAATTATGGGTGTATCACTTCTCATGAGCTCCCTTGTGTGTCCTTTATGTCCATTTTGTAATGGATAAAATCCCTTCCCATCTTTATCTTAATTAGAACAATAATAACTCATTTTATGCAAGTGGAAATTTAGTTGTTGAGATAAAACAATCCTTTTAATTATAAATTTTAGTTGCTAGGTATATTTTCATTATCATTATTTATACCTCAAAGTGAAAGATGGTTGCTACATAACTAACAAAGGTTTGGTATTAATTGGAAAAATGGATTGTACTAGTACATACTAAAAAATAGTTTGCATGTGTGGTAGATTAGTATTTAATATAACAATTGTATTTTCATATGAAACATTGGTTGCACCCAAGAAACATTAATGGCTATGTCATTCTAACAATTAAAATTATTTAATTTTAATTGTAAGATTTTTTTGTTAGTTATCTTAATAATTTTGATCCAATTCAAAGAGGTTGCTACTAACTTTTGTTAGTTAACTAAGGAATTTTCATCTTGATCCAAGCCAAATAAACAAACTAAATTATATTTAGAAATTAAATATAAGTACTAACTACTATGTACAAATTATATATTCATATCAAGTTGTGAAAATTTACACAAAATCTATAAACTTATAGATAATTAAAATCCATTAAAATTGTCAATTAAATATTTATCCTTTATTTCATATAAAAATACTCTCCATAAAAATATATACAAATCAAATGATTCGACTAAAAGAAGATTGATATTTTTGTGTCCATGACATCAAATTTCATCACTGTCTAGTTGTTGCATTGTTTGGTCGAGAATTGACTAGACCTTCGAGATGGACATAAACCTAATTTGATGATCAACAGAGTAATGTGGAGAGTTGTGTCTATCAGTTAGTGATGACTGTCATCTAACCATCTTAACATGGTAGGACATAAAAGATCAAGGAGTTGATGAAAATGCCATAAAGGGTTTAGGGACAAAAATAAGGGTGAAGAAAAAGAAAGCCATTTAGAACATAGAGAAGTGATAGAAAACAGTAAACTAAGAGAAAATATCTAAGACTTTTGCCCTAGAGCTACAACCGTATTTCCAGGGAAAAAAATCTTAGCCACTCTTAAAAGAAAATAATTCAAAAGAATATCATTTCCAAAGATAGAACTAATTTCTCTTCTAAGAGATTAGATTACTATTCGTATGCACTACTAATGGCTATAAAATGTGCTGTCAAAATGTACTAGCACGAAAGCATTGATATGAAAGCCTTCCATGTCTCATCATACTTAAATATTTGTTGTCACAGTTAAATTTTTTTCTGTCACACTTAAAACTTTTGTTGTCACGTGACAATGTGTCCTACATGATATAAAAAACAATCAAATTTTTCTTGTACTCTATTTTTGTGGCAAAACTCAACATATTTTGCTTTTACGTAGGTTTAAAACTTTGAAGTTATACTGGAAATGTTTCTTTCTGATATTACTCGATTTGAGAACAATGAAAATGAATATCAATTGTGTGTTACTTATATGACAATACTTATGATTTCCAACGATGAAGACAGCATTATAGTGTATTGAAGGTCTTGACAATGGACTGGTGGGATAAAAGTAGTTTACAAATATGTGTTTCACAAAAAAATCTGATATATAGTCTGGGTTTCCACCTAAAAGAGCTTTCAATGAATTGCTGAGGATAAGTTCATTCCATAAGTGTTTGCAAGCATGCCCACGACAAGACTGTAAACGATAACATTGAGTCACTGTTCAAGATGACATGATGTTGAAGTGATAGTGCGCATGCTTGTGAGTTGGAAAAAAATGAATCCATTAGTTAGAGGTCTGTTATAATGCTATCAGAAAACTAAAACATGGAATAATATTATTTCGGGCATGAGTTGAGTGAGGTTATAATGGAATCTCAATGCTTCGAGCCAAATGTTTGTGGTTACCTGTCATGAGGCTGTCCACAAATAGTATTCCAATCGTCTTCATGGATAGATTTATACATATGGGTCCTCCATGAAAGTCTTATCTGAATCTCCTTTCAGATTTTGAGACTTGATCCTTAAGTACTTTTTTATATTTTGTAAAAAGATATATGTGTATATGTGTACATACATAGTAGTTATCCTTTGTATCCAAAAAGATATATGTGTATATGTGGTACACATATATAAAAAGAGTTAAACTGAGAAGTTAGTAATCTTGTTATATGTGTTGAAATAAAAAGATGACGCCCTTCTAGGATCCCTCCAAACACAATCATGGGTGTCAATAATAGTTATGGTGGTTTAATAACACATTCAAGGCTTGCTTATAGATTTCAACAACGATAGTTGTGGTGGTTTAATAACACATTCAATACTTGCTTATAGATTTCAACAACGATAGTTGTGGTGGTTTAATAACACATTCAATACTTGCTTATAGATTTCAACAATGATAGTTATGGTGGTTTAATAACACATTCAATGCTTGCTTATAGATTTCAACAACGATAGTTATGGTGGTTTAATAACACATTCAATGTTTTCTTATAGATTTCAAGTTATCAAGGAGCAATATGAATAGTCATAGGTATAAGATCAAACAAGAAAATTCTAAAATGTAGAGAACAAAAAGGGTCAAGAAGAGGCCAACCAATCCAAGTGGAGCCATGTAGTGGTAGTTGCAATATCCACCTAATACTTAGTACTCTTTCATGTATCATGGAGATTCAACAAACACCAACCCATTCATCTCTAGTATGTACCTTGATCATTTATCTTTCCAACTAAAAGTTTTATTAAACATATGATGAATAAAATATTATCTTAAATATACAATAAATAAAAAAATGTGAAAGAAAATATGTTTGGTTAATTCGAGTTAGCTCTTACACTTGTTAGATGCTACTACATCATATGTTATATTTTTATTTTAGGAAAAACTAAATATTTGGTATATGTGGAATATGTTGAAATTTATAATTTATATGTGTAATGAGAAATAGGTGGTACTAGGAACCACCATTAAGGCTTGCAATTATAAAAGAGAATAGGGTTAGTGCAGGATCATGGGGGTACAAACTAGGCCCTTAAGTGGCAATGGAAATTTAGAAAAATAGAGTTAGGCAAATTGACATAAAAATTTGAAAAATATGTAAGAACCTAATTTGTAGAAAATTCAATCTAGTTTCTAAGATACTAGTCCTTTTTTGGAAAGAAGTAAATCTATTTGGTGAAAATTTGAAATTTCAAAGTAGTAGTACTAAATTTTTCAAGAAAAAATAAAAAGCAGGTGTATGTCTAACCAATCTAAGTACAAGGAAAAATTAAGATATTTTTTTGAAAATTTCAATATAAGTAGACGACACATGCCCAGATGTGCCACATTTTTTTATAATTGTTTTGCAAGTAAATAATTAGTTAGTGCTATGAGATTTCCACAATCCATTTTGAATGTACTTATATTGCTTTTGGTTTTGATTGTGTGTGAGTTTTTTTATCAACGTTTAGGATTACACTTCATGATCTCTTCAACTCTCTATCCTGATGATGGATCATAGAGTGTGATCTGAAACTTTGATGAAAAAACTCACTCACAATCAAAACCAGAAGCAATATAATTACAAATAATTAGTTATGACATTTTTATTAAAACTTTTTAAAAATATTAAAACTTGTTTGTCTTACAACCATAACTTGGTCAAAAATTTATGAAATTCATTTTTTTTATCCTATAGTATGGGAAGCATAGAATGTTTTGCATCTTTTGAATTCAAAAAATATTAAATCGTTTAAGAGTTATAAATATTTTTCAATTAGCCTATCAATAAGGACTTTAGTCAAAATGTATGTAGAAAATTAATAATAATTATCTATTAATTCTAAATAAGGCATATCTTATATTGGTAGAACAATTAATTTTTTTCTCAATAAACCCTTTTTGTTTCACCAAATTTAGATAAAAAAGGTCTTCAACCACTTTTTGGACCCCCATGATTATGTGCTCACCCAATAGTGGTCAACTTATTTTCTATTAGCTAGGCCTAAATATTGATTCAAGACTAGTATAAATATATAATTTTATAGATGTCTTAGATGTTGGTGTAGATATATTATAATATGAAAAAGTTGAACCTGAAACTGACATGATAGTGTGGTGCTGCCACAATAATGGGTTACACTTTTTGGGACATACTGATTTTTGCCTGAAATCACATATTTTTAGAAAATACAATGATTTATGACTTTAAATGTTCCATTTAAATTATTTTAATTAAAGAGGGATTGATCAAACCCCCTTAGATCAAACCCCCTTGGATAGAACCTTGTTAGATTTAAACCATACCTATAATCAAGTCTCCTCTACACCTATCAAAATGCTGATAAAAAACCACTTTTGATTTACCTTTTGGGTGATCAAATGAATTCATTTAAAATTATTTTTTGTAAGCCTGCATCCCTTATTATAAGCTTCCCAAAAAGTATAATTTTAAATATTTTTAATTTGATTATTATATTTATTTTTTTATTTCTTGTGAATGTAGGATTTTCAATGAACATCAAGTTCTTTATTTCACACATACGAAAAATAGAAAAATAGAAAAAAAAAAATCTAAAAAATACATGTCCACTAGGTATTGATGTCCTTATTCCAACAAAAAAAGAATAAGTTAATTCAAATGAATAAAAAAAAAGTTATGTGTGCCGAAGTACACCTCTGTCCAAATTATAATTACGCTAACTTGAAAAATTAATTAAAAAAAAATGAAACAAAAAATTATGAAAAAATATCCATCCCCTAGATATTAGTGTGAAAAAATTGTATTTTAAAAATTAGAATTGTATCCTATCTATAAAAAAAGTTACGTGGGCTGAAGTAAACATCACTTTTTAAAAATGCTGATTAGTAGAAAATATAAGTTATTAAAAATTACATAAAATGATTCACAATTTATTTTTTAATTTTTTTAAAAAAATATAATTAGAATCTACACAAAATATCTAACAAATAAATAGTTTTATTCACCTTCAAAACCTTAATGGTTTAGCTACTATTGGTGTAAGAACGTGAATGTCTAGTGAAAAATCCAGATTTTAATGTCAAGTTTGGCCAAAAATTATAACCCATTATTGTGGGATCACCTTCTCTACTTGGTTGATGTGATTTTAATATGCTTTCTTAAATATCAAACTAGAATTATATTTTCTTAGATACAAGCCCTAGAAAACCAATTTAATTATTTTGACACATTGGATAGAAAATAAAAATATTATTTTGCATTAGTGAGCACAATAAATATTTCTTATTTGAATTTGAAAGTAGAGAGATTATGTTATAGATGTATTCTAATCTATTGGATAGGACTATGTATGTGATATATTCAAATATGCTTAATGTTTTAGGAATGAGTCAATAACTAGATGATATGGTATATTTAAGATTTGGTTTGGTCTTAAGGTTGGTGAGTGTTCAAAGCTAGATAAATTAAGTAGTAGTACCACAAACTAAAGATAACCATGCACTGTGGAATAGAATCATTAGAAGAGTATGAAATTTTCTTCTCTACATTTTATGTCCACTCTAGAGTGTGTACAAATCTAAATGAAAATAAATGCTAAAGTAAAAACTAAAAAAATAATAGTGATATATAAGATACAAAGTTTATGGAATTTGAGTCACTAGAATAATTGTGTGCTCCCAAATTTTAAAACAAGTAAACTACGAATAGTAGTGTTGCAAGTATGTTGTTAGTGTTGGTCATTGATGTCAATAGTATGGAGATGTTTGGTATGGATGTGTTGTGATTTGATAAGAAAGTGTTGTGGTGTTGTCATCAATTTTTTCATTAATGTCCTAATAGATAAGAGTTGCAGTTGCAGTAAGTTCACTTGGTTTCCAAGTGCTTTTGAGAAAATTTGAACAAAAGAGTGTGCAGCGTGATAGAGGTGTGCTTAGTGTTGTGCTTCATATTTCTTCATGGTTGAAGATGTGCTTGTGTGGTTTGGATATGATGATCAGAGATGTTTATAGGTTCTATATCTAGAGTTTTATGTTCTAGATAATTCTACAATGAAAGTTGTGTTTGATAGTTTATTTGTTTGTGTAGAAGGTTGTCTGGGAGAAATGAGATTGCTTTGCATTTCTCCACATTAAAGTTTCTTATTTTGTGGATTTGGGAATGAGCTTATATTTTCTATAACTTCCTTCCCTTGAGGTTTCAAGTTATGAGGTATTCTGAAAGGTTGGCTAGTAAGTTGTGTTTTGTGGAAATATGTCTAGTTGCATAGAATGATGGTGTTCTCAATTTTAGGTGGTTGCGGTAGAGTTGAAGAATATTTTGATAATGTTGGAATGATGTTGTGTGCATTTTGTGAAGTTTTGTGTGGTCTGTGTGACCTAGAGAAGTGTGTATGTGGTCACTTGTAGTGTTAGTTTAGGTTTGGGTGACTTGGCCTAGTAGTGCTATTTGTGGAGGTACCTCGTGGATTGTGTATCATGGTGATGCAAATTTGAGTCCTAGTTAACCCTTGCTATGGTCCTTCTTCATTTCTTTTCATTGTGGAGACGTTTGATGCAGGCCTATTTTGGTGTTGCATGTTTTAGGTGCATATGTTTTATTAAGGCCAACCAAATTGAGAGTGCTTGGGTTGTGGATGGTATATAAGTAAGGTAATTTTTTGGAGATGAGTGTGGATCTATAGAAGGTGTGTGAAAGGTGAAAATTTGATTAAGTGCAGTGATCTAAATACAAGCTTAATGCCTATGACTCTAATGCAATGAGCAGAAGGGTCTACATTTTTAGTTTTCTTGAAGTTGTTGGAAGTAGTGAGCCAAAGGTTGTGGGTGCCATAAAGTTTGAGTGGTGGATTTATCCTATTTTCTTGAGATAGTGAATCTCTTTGTAACAAATTTCTTCTATCTTCTCTCTTGGTAGTGAGTCACCAGGTAATGATACTTTATTCTTTTTTTTGGTAAGTGATCCGTTAGTAGTGAGCCTAATTGTATTTAGTGTTGCAATCCATATATATGTGAGCTAATCCTCACTATGGTTTTCCCTTCTTGGGTTTTTCATGTAAATCTAGTGTTATTATGTGTTTGGATGTGTTTGCATTACTATTTCATATGTTTATATTCTACTAATGCATGATAGGGGTTCAATGGTTAAAAAGGGTTTGAAAAGGTATTTAATGGATTGAATGGTTTAAGTATACAAATGATTCACCCCCCTTCTCAGTTGTCTTGTGTATCTAACAACTGGTATCAAATTTGTGGTTCCTGGAAGAAGCTTAACCACTTGAGGTATATCTGAATGGTGCATGGGAAGGGTTTCAAATCTCCTATGTTCGTTGGAATGAATTATACTTACTAGAAAGCTAGGATGGACTCCTTTTAGGTCTCAAATGGATTTGGTGTCTAGTAGTCAGTTGAAAAAGGATACACTATGCTTGTCGTTGGTCTGACAAGTGATGATAAAATCAAGGAATATGAGAGTAATGGTAAAGTAAGGAATGCTATTCTAAGTGGTCTCTCTAATTTTGAACTTGGAAAGGTCACAGGTCAGAAATCTACTAAAGATGAATGGACAAAGATGGAGAGCATTTATGAAGGAGATGATAAGGTTAGACAAGCAAAAATGCAAAAGTACAAAAGCTAAATTTGAAACCCTAAGGATGTCTGAAGATGAAGATATTACTGCCTACATGCTTAGAGTTTATGAAGTTATCAATACCATCAATGGTCTTGGTGGTAAGCTAGAAGAAAGAGAAATTGTAAAAATGTTATTAAGAACTCTTCCTAAAACTTATAGTTCTAAAGTTTTCGCTATCGAGGAAGCTCAGAATTTGGATAATTATTCTAGAGATTGGATGTTTGGTACTTTAATTTCTTATGAACTGAGAGAGTTTGGTCAAGATACCAGAAAGAAATAAACTTCCTTTGAAGTTTGTAAAGAAAAGAAGGATGATGAATCAAATCTAGATGAGCTTGATGAGGTGGAAGCAAATTTTGTAAGGATATTGAAAAAGGGCACTAGAAAATACAAAGGTATGTTACCATTTAAGTGTTTCAATTATGGAAAGATAGGTCATTATGCTTCTAAATGTCCAATCAAAGTTGAAAATGACAAACCTAAGGATCATAAAGGAAAAATTTTCAAGAAGAGGTATTATGTTGAAAGAGACAATGGTGCATGTGATGATGAAGAATCTAACTATCTTGTTGAAGAAAATGATGAATTCTTGTTCATGGCTCTAAAAGTTAGAACTAATTTTGCTAATATTCAAATATGTGTGAAGGAAAATGCTCCAATAATAGGTCATAAGATTTAAGGAACTATGTTGACTATTTTTCATGCAAGAAAGAAAGAAATTACTAGATAATTGAGTGGATTCTCAAATCATATGATAGGTGATAAGAGTATGTTTGTTAAACTTCAAAGATATGATGGTGGTCTTGTTAAGTTTGGTGATGATACATTTTCCAATATTTATGGAAAAGGTTCAATTATTTTTTAAGGAAAGTATAAAATAGATGATGTTCTTTATGTCTGAGGGTCTCTAGTATAATATTCTAAGTGTAGGATAGATATGTAGGAAATAATATAATCTTGTCTTTTAGGATGGTGGTTGTGAAATCAGAGAAGGAAGCTTTGGTACTTTGGTTTCTGTTAGAACAAGGACATAAGGGTAAAAGCACAAACTTGTGTCACACTTTTAGCCAACTTATTAGCACAACTTAATTTAAATATTTCTAACTAAAAAGCAATTTTGTTCAAATATATGATCTAGTAAGCTTCATTCTAGAAAAGTTATATACTTCCACAACTTTCTCAACTAAAATTGTTCACCACAAGGGCATTGCTACCTTGTGGAAGGATGCTCTCTCAGACCATCTCATGGTGGGCTCTCCCTCTTCGGTTGGTCCCTCCAGTGAGGACATCTCTCCCTTGACTATTTCATCCTTGGAGACTGTGTCTCCCTAGGATCCTTCTCCAGCTATCCCTTCCATGGAACCATTTTTTCCTCAAACTGTTGTCGTTGTTCTGGTAGAGCCTGTTCATCCCTTGATGAATGCTTATGTTGTTCCTTCAATTATTCCTGACTCCTCTTCTCTGTTGTTGGCTTCATTACATGGTGGCTCTTTTCCCATGGTGGTTGTTGAGGATCTGCTCATCTTGCCTTGCATGGTGGACTTAGTTCTTGAGACTTCTTGGTTTGTTGTGCAGAGGAAGAAGAAGGGACTCCCAAAACCACAGCCTCGAGTTTTGGGAGTCAGATCTGATCCCTAAAATTCTGGGGTTGTCTAGTCCTCATCTACCATTCAATATGTTGTCTGTCAGCTATTCATGTCCTGGTTTTTTTTGTGTGTGGCCTAGTTTGGCATGTTCTACCGAGCCCTAGTGGCTCCTGTGTGTAAGGGATCGACTCCCTTTTGATTAGCTTCTCTTTCCAGTTCATGTCTTGTTTTGAACTAGCATCTTTTTGGCCCTGAGGGCTCTCTGTGTAAAGGGTACAACACCCTATAAATTTTTCTTACTTTATCAAAAACTTTCAAAAAGTGATTCTAAAATAATTGACATCTATTGGTCTATTTTCAATAGATTCAAGTAAACAGATAATCAATTTACAAGAATAGTTTACCATTATATTTGTTTAATTTTGTTAATAAAATTTAGATCAAATATAATCTCTTACTCTTAATGATTTAGGATTAATAGGTTGATTACAATAATAAAAATAAATAAATATTTTATTCCATACTATATCATTCACACATTCCAAAAATGCTCCCCTACTTTGGTTAATATCGTTTTCCCAAATAGACTATGTAATAGAATTTAACATGATGTTACCTATAATATCATGATATTAAAGTCTATTAACATTAACAAAAAAAAAAGAAGCTTAAAAGTATTAATTTTAAATAAGACTCTCATAATCAACAAAGATATTAATTTATTTTCTAAAAATACTTGTGAATAATTATATACATATGCTAAAAATAACTAAATGATAATATTGATTATATTAGTATGCATTTATATAATGGTATGGATGAAATGCATAAACATAGGTCATTGAATAGCCCTTATGAATGAGTGTGTGGCCTATTTCAACCCATCTCCTAAGTATTGAATGGTAGTATATTTTTTTATTAAGGGTTGTTTTCATGACTATTGCATTTTAATTTTTATGCCCTAATCCTAAAAGACCTTTTTTGTCATCAACTCTATTTCTTTTGTTATAATCTTATGTTGACTTGTCGACCAATTTTTCAGTCTCTTAAGTTGTGTTTGAACCCCTTTGTGATCATTGAGTTATTGTCCTCTCCTATCCTTAGGAATTGTTTATGACCATTTTTGCATATGTAAAATTAAATGACTTAAGTGGTCTATGTGTATTACCTTTTTTTTGGTACCACTCTTCAACAAGTGTTGGGTTTCTATTGGTTTCCACATTTTTATAGGTTCCTTATTGTGGAAAGAAGCTTAGGTTATGAAATCACAGAAGGGTAACAAGTGGTAGTGTTTTATTTGATTTTATGTGTTTGTGGGTCCTATGTGGAACCTATCTTGAGCTATGTTCTCATGAAAGGATGACACATGACCTTGTTAGTACCATGGTAGCTAACATATCTCAACTTTTGAAATTTTTCTATTTTATGGGCCTATGTGGATGGCATGTAAAAGTAAGATGCCATTGAATGCTCCTATTGGTTTGAATTTTCAAAGCATGTCAACCTCAAATAAAAAAATAGAATTGTTCAAGGAATTTGAGGATTATTGTTTTTTCTCACACTTTTTAAGATCAAAGGTCCACTTTCAAACTTGAAGAATGGCCATTAGAATGCTTCTAGTTCATGTGAACAATTAGTAATGGGAGAAGTGACTATTTTCTACCAAATTTCTTTAGGAATTCACTCCATAAATATTACCATTGAATCATTGAGAATATTTATTTCACATGAGTATTATAGAGTAAACTCTAGACATTCCATAGCTTCAACAATAAACTAGGGTTTCTAGTGTGATATGCAAGTGAGCTCACCTTTTTGCAGATATGATTCATAAAATTTGAAATTTGAGAGGTTAGGGTTTACATAATTTTGATTGCAAGAAATTTTGTTTTAGTGATATACAAAACATCAAGCCCTAACTCAGATTGTTAATCCCTAGATTAATTTTTTCAAAAAGATACAATATAAGGGATATTTTTCATTGTTAAAGAGACCACTCAATGAGGATTTAATGGTTCAACTACTAGGATCATCAAGAAAGGAAATGCATGCCCAAGGGGCTAGTGTTAAATCAAACAAAATGATGGATAATGGTAGACAATGTAGGGATGAAGAGATCCCTATTACAAGATGGAGCTTGTTCAGTCATTGGTATAACAAGAGAGCTTCTCATGTTCCAATTTCAAATGTCTGGGTATATGATCTAGGGAAATTTTTGGTGTACCTAATGTTATTTTTTATGTAGACTTCATTAGGTCTATAGAAAAAAAATATGATGAGTGTGTTAGAGTGTTTAGGGCTGCAAATGGTGGAGTGTTGGTGCAAATTAACAAGGCCTCTATTTTTAAAAATTTGACCTCATCCTAGCTACAAATGAGACTATGGAATTTGATTTGTTCAAATAGATGTATTAGTAGGATAAGAAAATTTATAGGGTCCTCTGACTGTCTAGGAATAAATTGAAGTAATTTGATAGAAAATTAATTAGAATTCCTCATAATGAAGTTGATCCCTTCAATATTGATCAATTTGAAGACTACTTCATCAAGAAATCACTCTCTATACCAAGTCCTTGGGGGTAATTCTAAAACTAATATTCTTGTATCGTTGATGTACATGCAACAGATATTCAGAACCCTTTGGTGAATAATGAGTTTGATGTTTCCTCATATATTGCAAATGGAATTCACAAAAAAATGGTGGAGATTAAGACCAATAACATAATGGTGAACTTTGCTGGTATTGGCATGGTGTGATGGTTTATAGGTGGCATTGTTGTTCTTGCCACCAAGGTTCAAACCCCATTGGGGTGTTATTGTTGAATGGTTGTATCTGGTTCATAGCTCCGGTCAAAAGTGTTTACCCCTTGAATAAAAAAAAAACATAATGGTGAACTTTAGGAGGTATTCCCTATTGTGACATATGTTCTTATATGAGGTAAGGACTAATTGAAACAAAGCCTTGTAGGTTAAGATGGTTGATGATAATGGAACATCTCTTCCTCTCTAATGTTAGACATACATTTGAGATATGCATTGTGAGAACTCTAGCTATGTAATATTTTAAGACCATTTTATAAAAAAAAATTAGGGTTCATGGAAGGAGAAGGGGAGAGACTACACAAATAAATTTTGGATCTTATGAGGCCAAAGGAAAGGACTGCTAAGTTAAGTGTGCAACATAATTATGTTGATTGGTATCTCTACTCAAACATAGCTAAAATTAGGTTATATGGATGCTTAGTAGGTCTACACATCCTACCAAAGTATGTCCCTAAGAGACTTGTATAATTAGAAACTTTGTGGAAACTAAATTAAGTAGAGAAGTGTAATTTTAAGGGAGAGAAGAAAGGATCCTTCTTTCCTTTTACTATAGTGTTATTTTATTTTACTATAAATAGGGAGGGACTAGAATTGATATACTCTATGCTTTAGTATTATAGGATGACCGATGAAGTTTTCAAAACTTTTAATCCTGATGGATTCATAAATTGGGTAATATTGAGCATCTGAAGACCAACGAACATTCATCAGGTGATTTTTAAGGAGGATTTAATAAGAAATTTCTTGATAGAGAAGGAAGTAATTGAGAGAACAATAAAATGGGTTTCTATCAATAAATGGGAAAAAAATATCAAAGAGGAATATTAGCTATCCCAGGGTATTTGTAGAGATAAAGGACCTCATTTCAAGAATAAATAAAATGTCAGATAATTCTAACGCAATAGTTAGAGAGGCCCTTACAATTGAAGAGAGTTCAACTTACCAACCACCTACTGATCCATCATTAAATGCTTATGTACGTAAAGAAAGTAACCATCAATGGTAGAGCCTTTTCATCAAGAACATCCACCCTCAATTGCTACTTCCCAAGAGTAGCCTGAAAAGAAGAGAAAAATTGATCAACCATTTGTATTTGATTATATTCTTGGTATTGATGAAGTAAAAGAAACAAAGGTGATTGGTGAGAATGTTGCATCTAAAGAAGAAGTGAGCCAAGTAATTCCATCACCCCTAAGATTAAATATTGTAGGCATGCCAAAAAATAGAATGGGAATAAATGTGGGATGGGGAAGAGATGAGGTTGATGTAAGAGCCTTGGCCTACACATAATTCATTTCTAGTGATGATTTTTTCATGTCCAAGGAGTTTAAGGATATTGTATTAAGGATCAGGATAGAATATTTTTAGGAAAAGCTCAATAAATCTAAGGGAGAGGTCCATGCTTCACAATATGTCACAATCACTTAGTAAATGTTGAATAAAATAGACTTTGATGTTAAGGAAATAACTCAAAAGTAGGGAAGGATATTGGTAAGAGAAAGTGGGTTACTTATGCTACTTGAGTGGGATATTACATTAGCTATTGCACTAGACACCATAAGGAGACAAAATTATTTTTTTTTATTTGATGAGAAAGATGAAAAGGAATACTTTGTATTTGGTTTTAATCCAAAGTGGGAAACCTTAGCAATCTGGTCAATGACCACGGATACCAATAATCCAAAAGTTACAGAAATAGTACAAGAGATAACATGGATCTTAATTATCAAAAGGATATTAGACACAATAGCCCCAAAGGAAACATCTCTAATAGTTTATAAAAAAAATTAGTGAAGAAAATGCAAAGAAATTGCAAGAAGATTATGACAAAATACTTGAAGATCATGCTAATCTCATTGTAGAGTATAATAAGATAAATATCCAAGAGTCAAAACGAACATTGTCACCATCAAGCACTACATTGGAAATTTTCTGTCCCATGTTCTTCAAGAGTTTTGATATAGGAAAAGGAATCTATGGATTCTAAAATAAATTATGTACTAAATGATATAATTGGATACAAAATTATCCAAAATATTTGAAAAACTAGAGGATTCATATATGGCCTATTCCACTCTTAGGGATGCACATTCCAAAATCACCAAGGACCAAGAAAATATCAAGAATTTAAAGGGTGGGTGGGTATCCATGGCTAATAATTTAAAAATGATGCATAAATGTGTAATATTTGATCCAAATATTCTAGCTAATCTTGTCCCAACATGGAAAATGACATCATTGTTAGTTGAGGTACAAACATACATGATGAAACTTGAGAAAAAAATAAAGGCCAACTTCAATTAATTTGAATGTATTGAGATGAAGTTCATTCCTATCTTGTTGAATGACAATGGGGAGTTAAAGTTATTAGATCAATGAAAGGTTTTGGTATAACGGTTCCTACCCTTCTTGCATTTATTTATGCAAATGATGATATGAATACAAACCTATTAAATATAACTTTAGATAGGTTATTTGATTAAAATATCGGTCTAGAAATTTTTTTTAGTGAGACAAGGCTGGTGTTAGATGGAAAGTATATTAAACATATTGACAGAGTCTCAAAGTTACTTTCATTCCAATGGCCATTAGAAAGAACTTATGTTTAATGAGATCACAAGTATAATATATTATATTATATAACTGAATCTCCACCAATCATCATAATTCTAATGAAATATTATATTCAACTAATGGAAAAATATTTTGGAATCTCCAACAATGCTTTGGAATTTGAATGGTTTTGGTCCTATTTTTTCTTTTTTGGTACAATCAACATCTTCTTCAATGGTCTCCAATGGTTCCAAGGAAATATTCTATTTGGTTTGAACTACTTCCACAAGTGGTGTCATGAAATGATATCTTATAATAAGCTCAATCCTAATTTTAACTAATTGAAAAATTGGAAAGTGAAATGTAATTGTAAGTAACATGAGCCATGTGACTTCACTTGGTATCTTGCATGCTCAATTTTCTAACTAACCTTAACCACTAAACATGTCCTTTATTTTATAGAATCAAGATCACATAGAATAACCAAGTGGTAAGGTAAAATCATATGCCTCAAAACCATGAGTACACAAAACCATTGAATCCACATTTACTTTTAGGTACTAATTTTATCAGTATTAAATATGTTTGGTATATGCAACCCACACACAAAATATTTAACCAATGTTACATACAAATTTACAAGTGGACCCAAATAAATATTTAATGTGGCTAAACATATCTCCTAATATTTACCACAAATAAATATTCACTTTATATAACTAAAATATTTATTTCTTGTACAAGGTGTATGTTGGTAGGGTATAAGGGATAGAGTAGAACTTATTGTTGACATTTTATGCCACCCTTGGATGCCCATCATTTATATATGATCAGAGAGATCCTATGTGTGCATCCTTTTGAAATCCATGTTTATTTTGACATTTTATGGATTTTGAGGTTTTAAAATTCCTCAATTGTATCCAATTAGGGTTTTGAACTTGTAAGCTAGGGCTTCAAAAACCCTCATATGCTTAAACCCTAAACCCACTGGTCTTGGCAAACACTTTTGTTATATTTCTTTGTTGAATCCCTATAGTTAGTTTCTGGTCTATTAGTTATAACTTATGTCATGTGTGGTCTGTTTTGACTAGCTCCTTCATCCTTGTCTTACCAGTCACCTTCCATTCAATATTTTTCCTAAGTCTTATGTCTGCAGGTCTTGAAATATTTTTACTCGAGTCAAATGTTTTTCCCTAGGTCTAAGTGTTCTAAATCATATAACCTTACATTACCTAGGGGTGTCCCCCTTTCAAAACAACATTTTATACATGTGCTAAAACCTTCCACTTAAGATCTTTATTCCCCGCTTGACTTCCACCATGTGGAAAAACCTTATTGCATCATATTACTCCTTTGCATTGCTAGTTCAACTCTTATTTTCATGCCACTTCGCACGATGTTGGATGTGAAGAGGAGATGTATCAAGGGGAAAAATATTCTCTACCAAGCATTGGCATATCATGATGGCTTAGTGCATCATGTTTTCACTCTTAGTGGGTGGGGTCATTCTTGTGATATGCGATGGTTGAAGATCGATGACAAGTGATAAGAAATGTAGATCCAATGGTTATCACTAGCCTCCAAAGCATCATATTTATGTTCTTGAATAGCAAATACTTTTGTGTAATGAGTGATGGTTAGTATATGAAATCAACATGGATAGGTGGTAGTAGCCCACTATCCTGCGGTAATGGTGGTGGGCTCCTTGTTATCATAGTGAGCACGTGGGGAGGAAATAGGTGTCATGGTGGGACTGAGGCCTTGGTTTGCTTTGTGTGGTTTTTGATATATCATATTTAGTGCAAGATAATCCAATAGTCATCGTGAGCTTCGTTCACATTGTTGTTGTGAATGATGCTACCTAGGTGATAGGTGTGATGGTCTTGTGTCACACAATGAGACATCTAACTGCTTAGGTCTAAGAAATCAATATCAGATGGTTATGCCTCTATCCATATGTACATTGTGTTTATGTGCTAAAATATCAAGGGCCAAAACATGATGTGTGATGGTAGAATTATGGTGGGTCTAGGTTCGATGTGTGACAGAGCAATAGCGCGAAACATGTCCTCAACAATAGCTGGCAGTATCTCGCCAGCCCATGAGGGACCTACATGAAGATCCATATTTTGTGTGGGGGAGTAGGTAGGTGACATGTGTCATGGTGGGGCTCGATAATTTGGTTGTTGGATATGGTTCAATGACTTAGATTCAATGGAGAGTGATTTGACAGTTATCACACACATCATTCACATCATTATTATGAATGATCTTGCCCAAATGATAATCACAAAGGTATTGAGTATTGTGATTAGAATCCATCGATTTCAATTTTAAGACATGGATCAAATAGTTGTTGCATGCATCTAGTGCATCGTGAGTTATTGTCTTATACACTTGAAGGAATTGGTGATATATTGAAGTTACACAATAGTCGTTGATCATGATTCTCATGTGATCAATGGTCGCATTTGAAAATTTCATTGAGAAAAGAAATCTTGGCTACTCATGCTTGATCTATTGGCTAGTATTCAAACTACAATGGTTGATTGCTTTAGTTCATGGAAAAATTGTAGAAGTAATGGTGTCTACAATTTCATCTACTAGATTGATTACAAGCGGCTCCAAATCAAACTTTTTCACTTCTACCAAGCCACATTGATTGTGAAATGGTTTCATTACTCCTTGATGTGTTGTAGAGGCCAACTCTTCTTTCAGGGCATGTTTATCCAAGTTTTTTGTTGTAGAAATCATGGGTGCCCATCCCTGCATTTAAAGAGTCATCATCTTAGGATGTGCTCAAGATTTCAAAGCCTTTATGTCTTGGTTGCTACTCTATTTTGGGGGCAATTGGGATCATTTTAAAATTTAATTGGAGTTCATCTTTCTGAAACCTTAGTTAGGTTAGGGTTAGGGATTTGAATTCAACCCTTAGTTATGCCCGAACTATAAAGGCAATGTTTGTATCTTTTTGAAGTGATGTAGAACATGGAGGGAGATAATTAACTAAACACAAATCAATTAGCTTTGAACAATCATTTAACCTTGAAAATACCAACTTGGTACTTTCTCACATTTTCATCAAATTTGCTTGTAGCATTCCAAACAATGAAAATTCAACATAAATTTCAAAATAAATTGAAAACCTACAAAATAATTACCATTATAGATACCCTTTTCCAATTTTCAAAACATATCAAAAGTGCATGGGTGGTTTCTTTGTAACAAACCCTTCAAATACTTGCTACTACATTTGACAATAGGCTTAAAAGAGTAGAAATTCACTGTAATTTGACCATAACTTTCAAAAAGTAACTCCTACCCACAAACCAAAACCATTTTTAGATACCCATTACACCCTTTTGAAACATATCTCAAAATATCCTAGGGTTTCTTTGGAACAAGACTCTCAAATCTTTGCTGCTATGTTTGCACATGAGCTTAATTAAGCTTATTTCACCAAGGGTTTATTGGTTCTATGACTCCCAAGCCTTAACTCACTTCACCAAAACCCTGACCATGTCTAATATGAAGTACAAAAAACTCTTTAAACTGATTTCCAACCTTTCCCAATGATCTTTCATCAAACCATACTTTCTAAGTATCAATCTTGCCCAAAACAATGAGGTTTTCCAACTAGGGAATCATCAAAACTTCACAAAAAGTTGTACCCTAATCTTTTAAAAATCACACACTCAAAATATACCCTATCAACCTCGATTCCACTGAGTTTGACAAGTTTTCATAGGTGGAAAGGAGAGTTCTACATTTTTCTTCCTTTCAACCCTGTTGAACTAGGGTTTCAAACATGTCTTTAGTAAAATGGTGATAAAACTCTCAAAACTCAATGAAATGCAATTAGAAAAAAACCAATAGAAAGATAGTTCAATTCTCCATCCATTACAATCAACTATAAATCATAAAAATTTCATACAAAAATGTACAATGCTCTGAAACAACAAAAAAATGTTAGAATTTTCAGAAAAACAAGGGTTGTGTATTGAGTTCTCTTCAAAATACAAGGCAACAATCTTGGTCTCACCTTCTCAAGAAAAAATTAAACATATGACATTAGTGTTCCAACCGTGCTTTGAGTTTCAATGACAAAATAACTTATTTTCCCACAATGACCCTTCATATTCCTGATTTTTGAAATTTTGCAATTTTACACTATGACAACATTTTCAAGATTTTGCGTTTGCAAGATTGACTCCATATGAATCTAAGTACATTGAAAATGGTCTATTATGACCTTATTACACCACATTTAGACTCCAAAACACAAAAAATTAACCTTAGACCAAAATTGCACAATTTGACAACTTTTACAATATTTGATAAATGAACCAAAAATGACCTTCAAAGACTCAAAACCCACTCACACAAGTTCAACATGATCATTTAGACCTTATTACATGAATAAAACCCAAAACTAAAATCAAAATAACAAAATTTCCTCATGGAGGCATGAACTCAACTAGGTGCTTCTACACCATACTCTCGAAGAAAGAAGAATTCAAGTCCCTCTTGAATTGAAGGTAGGAATTCTCTTGCTTTATTTCTTCTATCTTATGTCTTTTGGATTCTTTGAAAAATTTCCATGATTTCTTCATCTTTACCTTGGGTTTCATCTTTCCAATGCAAACTTGCTTTCCTCTTGTTTTGCTACCTTGTAACTGATCTGTTTTTCCTTGATGAACTACACACTCTGCCCCGACACCTTGTTCTCCTTCCAAGATCTGCTTCATCTTAAATTTTGGTCTATCTCTCCTTAAGGTAGCGATAACACAACTCTTCTTACCCATCGTTGCATTACTAGATGATGCTCTCTTCTTATTATCTATACAATGAACAACCTTTCCTTCATCCTTGTCAATTTGGAAAACAGGGTATGGACCCTTTGTCTTCAAATTTTTCCACTTAATTTCATCTTCACCAATCTTCCTGATGAATGCAAATATAAAATAGGTTGCACCCTCATACTCCAACTACAAATGTGGAGTGTCTTTAATCACCTTTAAAGTTTTGTCTTCCCATTCCGGAAACCTTGCATGAGAATTGACATTTTTCCTTGAAACATAATATGTTACCACATCAACATGTTCTTGCAACAAATCTTGAACCTTTAATGGTAATTGATCAATCCTACTTGTTGTTATAACAATCATATATTTACTTACCATTTTATTAGTTTCCTCTTCCTCTTTTCCTGGTTTATGTTCTTCAATCAAAGACTCCTTAATGTCTGATTTTGTTGCTCCCACTTGTGTTCTTCTCTGAACAATTTTCCTGATAGGCCACATAACCTTCTTCTTGACTGGTAAATGCCAACTTTGCATCTCAATCTTCAATATTTATCCCATATTTTCTCAATTTTACATCATTAGTTCCAAATCATGTCTCAATTCTTTTATCTTTTTATCCACATCTATTTGTTTTGTCTTCTCCTTTTTCTTCTCCATCTCTTTTTCCTCTTTTTTCATCACTTGTTTCTTTTTTTGTAAACCCTCACTCTGCAAGTATCTCTTCCACACATCCATTATTCACACACAAAACTATCCTCTACCCAATAATATTCTATAAGATGCACTCTCTAAGACCTCTTCTACCCACTTTCCTCTCAGTGGAAGAAATCTGCACACCTTCTACTCGACTTCATCACTATTGGAGGATACAAAAAACCTTCTCTCACAACTTCCTCTTAGGGTTTTCTAGCTTTGATACCAATTGATGAAAATCATGGAGGGAGATCATTAACCAACCACAAATAAATTGAATTTGGACAATCCTTTAACATTGAAAATCCCAATTTGGTACTTTCTCATAGTTTCATCAACTTTGCTTGTAGCATTTCAAACAATGAAAATTCAACATAACTTTCAAAAGAAATTGAAAACCCACAAACCAATTACCATTATATACACCCTTTTACAAGTTTCAGAACATATCAAAAGTCTAGGGGTGATTTCTTTGTAACAAACCCTTCAAATACTTGCTGCTACATTTGACAATAGGCTTAAAAAAGTAGAAATTCATTGTAATTTGACCATAACTTTCAGAAAATAATTCCTAGACCCACTAAAAAAAACTATTTTTAGATACCCATTACACCCTTTTGAAACATATCTCAAAATATCCTAAGGTTTCTTTAGAACATGACTCTCAAATCTCTGCTACTACGTTTGCACATAGGCCTAATTAAGCTTATTTCACCAAGGGTTTATTGGTTCTATGACTCCAAAGCCTCAAATCACTTCACCAACACCTTGACCATGTCTAATATGGACTATAAAAACTCTCCAAACTTATTTCCAACTTTTCCCAATGATCTTTCATCAAACCATACCTTCTAGGTATCAATCTTGCCCAAAACAATGATGTTCTCCAACTAGGGCATATCAAAACTTTACCAAAACTTACACCCTGATCTTGCAAGCATCAAACACTCAAAATATACCCTATCTACCTCTATTCCACTGAGTTTGACAAATTTTCATCAGTGGAATGGAGAGTTCTACATTTTTCTTCCTCTCAACCTTGTTGAACTAGGGTTTCAAACCCATCTTGAGAAAAATGGCGATAAAACTCTCAAAACTCAATGAAGTTCAATAAGACCAAAACCAACAGAAATATAATTCAATTATCCATCTATTAAAATCAACTATAAATCATAAAAATTTCGTACAAAAACATACAATGCTTTGAAACAACGAAAAACAATGTTGGAATTTTCAGAGAAACAAGGGTTTTGTATTGAGTTCTCTTCAAAATACAAGCCACCAATATTGGTATCACATTATCAAGGCTAAGTTAAACATATGAAATTATTTTTCCAACTACCCTTTGAGTTTCAGTGACCAAATAACTTAGTTTCCCATAGTGACCTTTCATATTCCTCTTTTTTGCAATTTTGCAATTTTACACTATGATAACATTTTCAAGATTTTACAACATTTGCAAGATTGACCCCTTATGACTCTGAGTACATTGAAAATTTTCTATTATGTCCTTATTACACCACATTTATACTCCACAACACAAAAACTTAACCTTAGAACAAAATTGCAAAACTTGACAACTTTTGTGACAATTTGACAAATGAACCAAAAATGACCTTCAAAGATTCAAAACCCACTCACAAAATTTCAACATGGTCATTTAGACCTTATTACATGAACAAAACCCAAAACTCAAATCAAAATAACAAAATGGCCTCATGGAGGCATGAACTCAACTAGGTGCTCCTGCACCATGAAGAGTTCTTCCCTTGGCTCTTTTGGGATTTTTCTATTGTAGACATTGCATTTTTTGCATTCTTCCATTATAAAGGTTGCTTCTAAGCTTTATATAAAAAAAAATCATCTATTATCACCATTGTATCTTGTATGTTTGAGTGAAATTCATTTACCTTCATATCTAAACATTTTTTTTAGTTGTTCCTGTTAGAACTAGAAAAATATCACATTTCTCACTAGCCTTCACCCACTTATCTCCCATGTACCACAAAAACCTGCCACACCTTAATTTCATGATCAATACAAATTGTTGAAATTTGTGTGACAGGATCCATTTCATAATCCATGATCTCATAAATATGGCCTTTGGCACATAAGCATCCCCCTAATCATAGTTGAGTAAAGACTATAAGAACAATTGATCCTTATTAAGAAGATCATCTGCATGTCTTTCTGATAAAAAAGTTGTAGCCCTTCATTTGAATATTTTCTATATATTGGGAAGAGGTGAAGCAATTTATAGCAATCAAAGACCTTGAAGATAATAGGTGTGCATAATCAGGAAGACAATTCCCAACGTTTCACTGATGAAAACTTATTGGAAAAAGAAAGGTAGTCAGAGCAAAATTTCCAAATCATACCTAGCTCATGTGTCACGCCGATGGAGATCTCATCGGGAAGAAACATATAGACTCTCACTGATAAAATAAGAGAACAATTGTATCAGAGAGACATGTATGATTGGATTAAGTCACTCAAATCTCTTTGACCATTTGGGTTATGCTGATGAAAGAATTTTTTAGGGAAAGTCTCACTAACTTATCCAAATGAATGAAGTGATAGAGGAAATACGTCAGGGAGACCAAGTACATAAAAAAGGAATTTTGTTCTCTCATTGATAGTACATGTCAGCCCAATGGTAACATAGAATGGCCACTATTTTTTGGAAAGACACCGGGCAATGAGTGAAAGGATTTCTAATGGTCCAGACCACCTTGACATCAGGAAAAATTCAAAATTTTCTCCCTAAAGTAATAAAAGTTGAAAATCAAGAGAAGGGCAGTTGTACAATATTGGTAAGATTATTAGGTGGTCTTCTCGACTAAATATAAGAATCAAAGGGACACTTCACATTGAAGGGAAATTCAGTTATGTCTTGGCGATCAGTTATGAACATATAAACAAAGGTGGTGGCAAATAAAGCACACAGATTGACCTTAGACTAAAGGGGTTTCACCGATGCAATCTTCTTGTATTGCTCTATCATTTCTAGTGGTGGACACTAATGGCTGCATGAATGAACCCTATGTGAATACTTTCTAATTGAAAAGAGATTGAACCAAAAGAATTTTCAAAAGTTGCAGCGAGAAGGACGGGAGATTGAGCAAGGGTCAAGGAATTTAGTGTGCCAAGAGACATACAAGTAAGCATATGAAGTTTCCTTGTAATTGATAAATTACAATTAATTTTTCCACCTTCTAAAGAATCGTAACGAAAGGTTCAAGTTTTGTAAAAATAAAAGTAGGAAGCAACAAGGTGAAAGTAGCCAATCCAAAAGTAAGAAACAAAAAACTGAAATGGGTCCAAAATTTTAAAAAAAAGAACGTAAATTAAACCAAGACCTCATTGATCAATTGCCTGGTTTAGGGCCAAAATCCAGAAGGAGTGCACAATTGAGGGTTGATGTAGAAAGGTTAGAAGATAAGTGCAAACATATAGGTGATGTGTGGACTCCTATTAGGGGATATGAATTGTTCATGTTTCATTACTGTTTGAGAAATAGATTTAAACTAGTATGTAACCCCTGAAATTTCAATTTGGGAAAACTAGTTGTTCCCAATGTCTTTGTGAATGTAGAGCTCATAAAACTTTTGGCCAAATATTATAACCTAGACCTTAAATCCATATGCAACCCGCAAGGAGAACCTTTCATACATAATCTAAAACTACACTTGGTGAAGTTTTCAAACTAGATGATTCATGTGATCAACCCATAGTGCATGAGGATTTGAAAAAAGAGTATTGGAGAATGTATATTACTTACAAAGGATGGAGGTTACTATTACATAGGCCTAGGAAAGATGGTGACCTAGTTCCACTTGAAGATAGTGATGGAACTCCCTTTCATGTCAATTTTTTTGAGCCCTATCTAAAACATACTTACTTCTCGGTAAGCCAAATAATGGGAATAGAGGCCTTTTAAGTCATGTCTATAGGGCCAATGGTGATTGTTGTAGACATACAATGCCACAATTTAAGAACTTTTTTATTATGCCTCACATATTTCCAGAGGGATAGACTCAGGGCTAATGGCCATCAAGAATGAATCTCCCACACTGCACTTTAAACACTATTCCCTTCTCATGCACATGATATTGTACTATAGACGGGAGTTAGGAATGTGGCTAGAGGAATTGAGAATTACACAGTTGGATAAAGAGGACCAATCATTACCAATGCAATTGTGGACTTCCATTTGTGATAGTAGGTTTATCAATTCGAATTATGTTTATTTTGAAGAATACTTTGTCAAGACACTCTACAGGACCTTTTATGATCACCCTTGTGATTATTCATTATCAAATGAGATCAAAAGATTCTTAAGGCCCAAGGATTTCAATGGACAATCAACTATAGGTCATAATTGGGATGACTGGTAATGCTATTTTGATTCCACTATGATCAAAGTGTATGGTTTTGAAGACACACCTTTCTTACTACCCAAAACTACGCTAGATGGGATTCCATATCTAGAGATTGTTAGGCAATTGGATTATTCCAATGTCATGAACTTGATTGTAATTGAAAAACAATCATTCATGCCTAGTATATTATGTTCTGGAGATTTCATTTTGGTGTCAAAGGAAGGATATGATGTTATTTGAGTAAAATTGTCACATTTCAATATGAAGAAGGTTGCACCAGGGAAGGAATTTGATCCTGAAGGTTATATTGGTTTTGCAAGGAAAAAATAGAATTTAGGTGGATATGTTCACATACCATAACCTCATGATGATATTATCAGGAACATGGAAGAAAAGGAGGCTGAATTGGAAATTGATAACTACAATAGAGAAATGGAATATAAGGTGAAAGAGATATAGGAAGCATAAATGTTGTCCTCTAGTAGTGAGGAATCTTTTGATGAAAGAGAACCCCAAGGCCAAACTGAGAATTGAAGAGTATCAACCTCTAAATAGAGAACAAGAAATTGATGAATCATCTAATACTGATACTAGGAAATTGGCCTATAAGTCCTTTGTCTTTGATGATCAGTTCATTAAATCTCCTAAATTTAAATTATTTTTGTACAAACAAAAGGGAAAAATAATAAGGGAATCAATCACAAACATCACACCTAGCAATGAAAACTAGTTGTTAAGCACACTGAAGATGGACATAGAGAATGAAATAAAGAACATGACTTCAGACAGAGGAAGAAAATTATTAGAGGGGTCCGATGTGATGATCTTTCCTAGTTTGGATTTAAATTCTACTCTTTTTTTTTGTAGCCTTTTACATAATAATGGTGCTAAACACAAGCTCGGTCTAGAAGGGGTAACAAAAGTATACATTGGTTCAAGATATAACCCTTCATGAGAACTCTCTTATGATTTGGTATCTATACCCTCCACATAATAAATCTATGATTATTGATACTGAGAAGGAATTTGGTCATATGATGACATTAAAAGTAGGAGAAACTGATCATGTGGTCACAATTGACATTGGTATAAATGCAGCCAGATTGAACAAGGCTCGGACTCAAATGTTGATCAAACAATGGGATATGTACTATACGAGCCTAGATCCCAAACCTACAATAGCACAAGAAACAAACCACAAATTAGATCAAATGCAAGCTAGAATGTAGATTCCTCAATAAATTCATTTAGATTGCAAAAGGGAAAGGAAATAAAATGGAGAGCACAACCAAACTTAAAACATATCAAATTCTATTCTAAAGGAAAGTAAATTCTCAATATCTTGAGGGAATTGGTGCCAATTTGATGTGAAAATTGGCCCTTTCCCAACTCCAATGATGTAATGGTGATTTGATGATGAAAGTTGATCCACTTTGATGAAGAGTGATGAATGCTCCAAGATGAAAACTTGCATAACCTAGCTACAAATTCGAAAGTATGGATGAAGATTGCTAAATATTTGAGCATAGTAAGTTTACTCAAATTGTGGATGCTAAAATGAGGAGATTAGCCTCTTATTTATAGAATTTCAAGTTGAAAGAATGCCAAAAATAGAGAAATGTGGGACTATCTTTCATTCAATGACAAAGTGCTACTTGTCCAAGTGTGAATGGATGGAGGATGTGCAAGTTTTGATCAATATGCCAATAAATGCCTATATTTGAATTTTGAAATTGTTGAAATGACATGTAAGAGGGAAAGAAGGTGCATTGAATGCCACTTGGATCAAGGCAAAAGGACTTTGTAGGTGGAGTAAATGCCTTGTTGGAAGGACAAAGTCCACTTGGATTTTGAATTCAAATTTGAAGAATATTCCTTAAAAGATGCCTTGTTGAAGAAAATAGAGATTTAATAAATCAAATAACTCTATTTTCATGTGCAAGTGGCAAAAGATGGAGGATGGGACATGATAAGAGATTAAATTAATCAAGGTTAATTAATTTAATGAAGGGATTAAATGATGTGACCTATTTGACTTAAATTTATGGATTGATTTAAATCAAATATGAGAAGAATATGATAAAGGATTAATTAAATAAGGACTTTTGATTTATTTAATTAAAAGAGATGATGTTAGATTAAACTAAATAAGGTTTTATTTTATTTAATTTAATAGATAGAATTTAAAGATTTAATCAAATAAAATTAATTATTTAATTAAATAGGGATAATTAGATCAAACTGGTTAATTTAATTATCGAGAGAGGATGACTTAATTAAATAACTAATTTATTTAATTAAAAGAAGAATATTAATGTATTTAATCAAATAAAGGCATTTGATTAAATGGTTAGACCAAAGGATGATTCAGGATGAAGTGATGTTAGTGGTCAAGATCAGATGTCCAATGTCAATCAGTACATTTTACATGTCTATATTTTGCCCCTCTTTGAAGCAACACACTTGTTGTGTTGATTCAAAGAATAAACGATCTCAATCAAAGTCAAAAAATTTCTGATTTAAAAATTTTGCCTCCCTGCTACCTTGGCGAAGGAAATTATAATAATATACTGCCCCCTTGAGAGATTGGATGAAAATTTTGATTTTTGGGTTATCTCGCGAAAAAGAGGACAAGGTGCCCGATAGGTCCAGAAAGACTCCAGGAGGCCAAAAACGTGTCTAAACATAATAAAATGATGTAAAACAGGCCTCAACCAAAAAAACACAAGTTTAAGAGCTCAATACCTTAGTAGGATAGCCAAACAGGGTTAAAAAACCCTAATTTTCAGGCTTAAAATGGCCCCGAGGGGTCACTTTCGATTCACTTTCACACAGCCTTCTAGCAATTTTGTGATTTGAGCTCTGATACTTTGACAAAATGGTGCAACGAAAGCTCCTGATGCATATTTTTGATCGAGGCCGGACATACCAACGACCTCCCGACATTGGGGCACAAGTAAGTGATCCTTACTTGAGCTTCGTTTTTCATTTTTTGTGCTTATTTAATACTTTTAAATTTAGCTTCTTTGCAACGGTGCTATATAGTGTCGCTCAAATTTCAAAGTGCATCGCTTGGTGGTCCAAACTGTCTCGGCATCGTAAAATGCGCTGTGGCGGTGGAGTTTGGAGTTTGGAAACAAACTTCAAACTCTGATGCTCATGCCATCTCCAGTAGGGGCATTTAAAAGTGCGATGCAGCGGCATAATTTTAGACTAGAATCTTTGCCAAATTGCTCTTTAAGACTTTGGTAGTCCCAATGTCACAGTTTGTAACTTTCAAACTATGACGCCTTCATAGATAACGACGTTGGGCTAGTTTTTTGAATGCTCGGAATAAAATTTCTTAAAATTTTAAACATGGTGACCTTCCCTGATGCAGGACGCGGCGAGGGAGTTCTATTCTCGGTAGCATAGATTGTGGGAGATTTTTGGTTACCTACAAGACCTGAGCGACAGGGAGTAGGATCGGCTATAGGAAGTGGGACTATGGTACATTGCTTATGCAACACCCATGTGGACCCACCTTGGGATGATGTTAGCGCTTATTGAGAGATGGTACAGTGAGACCTCATCCTTCCAACTTCCTACTGGCGAGGCCACCGTCACCTTAGAGGACATGTGGTGCATCCTTAGATTGTCGATTCATGGTTAGCGAGTTATTTTCAATATGGATGCAAGACGGGATGCCTTCCATGCAGTCCTCACCACAGATGAGGTTATGTTTTGTGAGGAATAGATAGAGTTGGAGCACCATAGGATGCTCACATCACCATTCCATCTAGTGGTTGTAGTGATCATCTTAGGTCTCATTGCCCAGGATCGACGAGGCTGATATTTCAATCCTGGCTAAGGGTTTTGCTAGGAGTGGATGGTTCATGACAGGCCAGTCCTATTCTTCTAGCCTCCATTTACAAGGAATTACACGAGTATGTCTACCTCGATGATAGATCACTTCGAGCAAGTGTCACACTTCTTCACATGTGGGTGTGGGAGCACATCATCGTTCTACAGCCGCAAGTCATTGCAATGCTGATGGGGTCTGATGATCCCCTAGTGTGGCATTACAGAGGTGGTGTATCCTTTACACACATGGGTGAGAACGAGATTCCTCACTGGAGGAGGTTCTTGGATGATATGCAGGTTTTACACGTTGCTCGTACCTTGGTCACCCTGGATGGGTCAACAATGTGCAACAAATATTATTTACTTGCTAGGACTTCTTGATGCAGTGGCGGGAGCATATGATGGTCAAGAGATACCTACCAGGGTGATTCCAGCATCAATTTGGTGAGCCACAGGACCGGCTAGATGATGACTATGTGGCCATATTTGCTCACACTATATCATAGGGTTCGTGGGGGTGATACATTCCTGCCTCTGAGGTAGTAGATAGCTTCAGATAGTTGGTGGCCCAGCTGTGGGTATATGATCAGGGACCTGCAGATCCAGGCGTGACATAGGCCTACAAAGATTGGTTTCAAACACCCCTGTGATTGACAGTTCCAGGAGCACCCTCCACTCGGTAGAGATCAAGGGGTAGAGGGGGAGGATGAGGACAAAGAGATGGTGAGCAGTAGGATTAACTGGTCAGGGTTCCAGTTCAGTCGGTCTAGGCTAATTTTCATATGCAAGATCAAGACCAAGTGCCATCCAGGCAGCAGGATCAGGTAGACGCACCACCACAAGCTAAGGAAGAGGATCAACCTCACATGCAGCCCCCATGAGCACAACCAATAGGACAACCAGATCCCCGAGATGCCTTGGTTGCACAGCTACAAGCTTAGGTTAAGACCTTGACAATGGAGAGGGATCAGGCCAAGGCCAAGAGAGACTAGGCCATTTTGTAGAGGCAGGCTGTAGAGCTATAGGAAGACACAGAGATGGGCCAGAGACAACAATTGAAGAGGATGGTGGCCTCCTCCTCTTAGAGCATAGTGCCTCTTTGTTCTTAGAGGGAGGCTATCTAGGAGGCAAACTATTATTGTCTGCATTATCATCAGGTCATACCCAGAGCATACTGGGCCCCATATTACTCACAGTGGACCAGCCATAGATCGGTAGAGGGTCATGGTGACAGAGGCGAGGGAATTAGATAGGAGGGTTAGGCCTCAATTTGATTGAGAAATCATTTTTCATTACATATGGGCTCATTTTTGACAGCCTGATGGGCTTTCTTGTACTTATTGACACACATGTACAGTGATCCGATTATTTTATACTATGACAGTTTACTGATGATAATATATATAAGATGATGATGTTGATATGATGTGATGTGTATTATTTATTTATGCATTTATGGATGGTTCTATTTCTATATGCTATGCAATAATGTTATGGTGTTATGTGATGCATATATGGATGCATTTCTTTCTGTTGATGTATGCATTATTAATAGATCTATATTATGTTGTTAATACATGATATGCAAATCAATTTATATGATATGTGATATGGGTGGATGATATGTACGTTTTGATGATGACGTAATCCATATGATGATTTATGTATGTTGATGCAAATGTGATGATTTTAAGATGCTTAGAATAATAAATCTATATTATCCTGAACAACTTAAATGATAATGCAATGCATGTGAGATAGATGATGTGATATGCAAAAAGGTATGGAATGATTTGTAGAATGAATATGCAAAAATTATTGTGATGTGGTTATTTATGAGATGTTCTATATGATATGGATGAATGATGGATGATATGTATGTTTTTATGATTATGTATAATGTAATGTGAATGCAATGGTCATGCTCTATATGATATGTATTGATGTTGTAAATGGGATGGTTTTAAGATGCTGAGAATAACAAATATATATTATCCTAAACATGTTAAATGATTGTGAGATGTACGTGATGCATTTATTGTGATGTGATGTAATATATGAAATGATATGTTAATACAAAGTAGTATGATGATGCTTTATGTTATGCAAAATGAATGTGTATGCTTATAATGCAATGGATTATCCATAATGTTCTCGTACCTATTATGTTTGATTATTCAGTAGATAGTAATATGAGATGATTATGAAATGTTTCATGCAAATGAATGTTATGCGATGGTTTATGTGATGAATGCAATGTGATGGGAAAAATGGATGTAATGTGATGAAAAATGAACGTGCTTACTTATGAAAAATGCTTATAATAACACATTTATATGATGATGAAGATGCAATGCATATGTTTCCTATATGATATGCTATGCAAATATGCTAATGATTTGTGGATGCAAGATCGATGATGATGATGATTAACTATCATAGTACCTTGTTAGTGTGAAGAGCAAGAAGGGATGAAAGAAGAGACATTTCAACAAGACATAAGATTATGAATATGCAAATGATGATGACTACTTGCCAAGCCGTTAGGATTTTCAAAGGGCTAATTTCCTTATGTTTGATAACACACGTGGTACAATGCATCAAGGTATAGAGAAATAGGATGGTGTTGTACCTAGTGTGATGGACTTTGACTTGACAAAATAGATAGGAGTATTCTTGTTCACACCTGACATACATAAACTTACTAGGGTGCATTTTAGGTACTTCAAATATCTTGGACCAAAACATAGGAAGGTAAACCTTCTTATGTGGTCAACAAAATATCTGAAACACCCTACGTACACACCTAAATAAAGTATTCATCGAAGTTATTTTACAAGAATATCCAACAAGTACAATAGACAAAAGATAATGATCATTTCCCCATTCCTATTTCTCTAAATCCTTTGTTTGGATATCATTGAGAGGTCCTTGGAATGAGTGCAATAAGATAAGTCAAAAGACAAAGATAAAGTAAGCACACAAGTTGATGTTCTTTAATACCACTAACCAAAAGGGAATGTGTTTGATAAGAATCGAAACTATTGCCAAAAGATAATGCCCATTGTAGGAAGGATACATCCTAGGACATGTTAGTGGATGGCGGCACGTCATTTCGTCTATCCAAAGTGTTCTTTCTGATAAGTAATGCCCATTGTAGGAAGGATATATCCTAGGACATGATGTTATCAGATGATTGATATGGGACTGATTGGATGATGAGCTATTGACACAAAGAGTTGACCAACTTGTTTACATACTGACTTAAACCTGAGACTTGATGTTTTGAGTTTTCACTTTTCACCTACTAAACTTGTTTCCAATTGTTTCACCAAAGGTTGAGGATGATGCTCGTTTATTATGAGTGATTTTATTGTGGGTGTAAGTGAGATGTGATGGATGGATTTTTTCAAATATTTGGATTTTTTTGGAGTTTTGCAATGTTTTGAGGTTGTTTTTGGTCTTTTTTGAGATTTTCAAATTTTATTTTTTTTTCCAATGTTTTTGGGGTTTTATGAGATTTTGACCAAGAGACTAACCTATGGATCTACCCTAGGGGCCTAGGGGGTTGATCTACATTATACATGCAGAGACCATGTAGTTCGACTAATAACTTAACTGATTTATAGATGACAATATACATGATGAAATTTCAGTTTATTATGATGGACTCCTAAAGTACTGACCTAAGTGTCTCGGGGCATGATCAAAGATCAACCTTTCCTATGTTTCAAGGCTCAGAGACCCGTAGTTCGACAAGACTTTGTTTTTGACTTTTTGATTGACTTTTTGATCTTTTTTGGGATTTTGATACGTTTTGAATGTTTTCGGATTTTTTGATTTTTTTATGTTTTTTGATTTTTTGATTTTTTGATGTTTTTAGATTTTATGATTTTCTGATGTTTTTGGATTTTTTGGTTTTTTGATGTTTTTGGATTTTCTGATTTTAGGACTTCAAGAATATACATGAATCCGATCCGATGAGAAAATTCCCCCAGCATGATGCAATAGACTACTCCAATAAAGGAAAGACAAACTAACCTTGAGAATGGGTCAAGTAGTACTAAGAGGGTTCATGATATGGACACATGACCAAGCTATGGTTTGGATGTGGGTGGATGAGTGATGGATGGAGATCTGAATGCGATGGATGATGGAAGCATAATGGATGGATGATGCAGAACAAGTCGTAAAGATCCTAGTGGATGGAAAGTTCTTATTTACACAAGACACCTGTTTGCTAGGTTTTCACCAAGGTAGTCATTTTTTTAGGACATTTTCTTATTTTTTGGATTTTTTGGTTCTATACCTTTAGGCATAATTTTTTTTGAGATGAGAGCTGTTCATGGGCTCTTACAGAGGTTCCCCTTCGGGTGTTGATAACTGATATGCCCTTGACTTATAGCTTGTTGTGATAACAAATGTTCCCAACCAGTTGGATTCAAATTTTCCTTTACTGTTTGGATTTGGGATGTTTTTTTGATTCTCCTTTAGTACAAGTTCTTTGACTTGGAAAGTCTTGCTTCTTATTTTCTTGCTATAGCTCCTCTTGAGTCTATTCTAATAGACTTGCAAATGATTTAAAGCATCTATACACCGCTCATCCAATAGTTCCAACTCATTCATTTTTGATACTCGGTACTCTTCATCCGTGATGAGGTTTTCCAGTGATATTCTTGGTGATAGGAACTCAATCTCAATGGGGAGTACTGCTTCTGATCCATAGACCAAGGAGAAGGGGGTGGCACCTGTGGGCGTACAGATCCTGGTTGGGTAGGCCCAGAGGGTGGGATTGAGCTATAGATGCCAATCACAACCTATGTCATTGACTATTTTCTTAAGGATCTTTAAAATGGTTTTATTTGTGGCTTCTGCTTGGCCATTGCCTTGGGGATAGTATGGGGTGGAGAAATAATGTTGGATTTTGAATTTTTCACACAAGTCACAGAAATCTTGATTCTTGAATGGTGTCCCATTATTTGAGATAATGGCTTGTGGGACACCATAGCAACAAATGAGATAGTTCAGGATGAACTTTGATATCTGCTTCTTGGTTATATATGTCATAGGTATGGCTTCCACCCACTTGGTAAAGTACTCAGTGGCTATTATGATGAACATGTGGCCATTAGATGAAGTGGGAGTGATTTTTCCAATGAGATCGAGTCCCCACTGCAAAAAGGGCCATGGTGTGATGATGGGATGAAGTTATTAAGTTGGAGCATGGATGAGGTCCCCATGCTACTGGAATTGTAGGCACCTTTTGACATATTCATGTGCCTCTCTTTCCATTGTAGGCCAATAATACCCCATCCTCAACAATTTCTTAGCTAGGGTCATTCCACTCGAGTGTGAACCACAGATTCCATTATGTACTTCATTCCAATTTTGGTACCTTGAATGTAGGCACAAGAAGCTGCTCTACCAAGAATTCATGTTTTAGAATGTTGCGAGGGATGTCTAGTAGGGATCCAATTTTTTCCATGGCGTCTGCTACTCTGTTGTTTGCTTTGGGTATCTACTCAAATGCGATATCGATAAAGGATACCTTGAGAGTCTCCACTAGTTTCTTGTATGGAGTGATCTTATCATCCTTAGTTTGATACTCACCGTTCACTTTGTTTATTGTTAGCTGGGAGTCTCCATATTCCTTGAGGGCCATGATGTGCCACTACCTGCTATTGTGAGGCCTATGGTTAAATCCTCATATTTTGCAATGATATTAGTGCAAGGGAATGGAAATTTTTAGGACCTTGGTATGTAGTCCCCTTGTGGGGTGATAAAGAAGACACCGGCTCTTGATCCATGCTGTGTATATGAGCCATCAAAGTAATGTTTCCAGTGGTCAGCTATGTTGAGATTGAAGATGAATTCGTCTAGAAACTCTGAGATGAGAGGATTCTCTGAATAGATTGGTGCTTCTGCAAGCTGATCTACAATGAATTTTCCTTTGATTGTTTTTCATTCCACATATTCAATATCATACTCTGATAATATCATGACCCATTTAGCCATCCTTCCAGTGAGCATTTCCTTTGATAGTAAGTACTTGAGAGGGTCGATTTTAGCGATGAGTTTTATTTTGTGTGCCAACATGTAATGTCTGAATTTTTGTGAAGTGAACACTACTGCTAAACATGCTTTTTTGATGAATGAGTAATTTAAATCATGCCCAACCATTGTCCTATTGATATAATATATGGCCCTTTCTTTCCCGGTTTCATCGTGTTGAGCTAGGAGAGCTCCAAGGGTTGCTATTGTTGCTAACACATAGATAACTAATGTCTTTCTTGGGATTGGTGGCATTAGGACGGGTGGTGTAAGCAGATATTATTTGATCTTATTGAAGGCTTCTTCACACTTGTTATCCCATTTGTACGCTACTCCCTTGTGAAGTAGGTGAGCGTATGGATTTTGTTTATTTGCCAAATGTGCTATGAATCTTCGGATGGACTGAAGCCTGCCTTGGAGACTTCTCAATTGTTTCAATGTTTTGGGTGCCTCCATCTCAAGGATTTCTTTTACCTTTTCTAGATCTACCTCAATACCTCTCATTGACACTATATATCCTAGCAACTTTCCTAGTTGTATGCCGAAGATGCACTTCTTTGGGTTTAATCTAACCTTGTATTCCTCCAGCCTGTCAAAAATGGCATTTAAAGTTGCTATGTGATCCTTCCTCTTTCTAGATTTGGCTAGTATGTCATTGAAATAATCTTTGATAGTTTTATGGATAATGTCATGGGAGATTAATGTCATGGCTCTTTGGTATGTTGCTCTTGCATTCTTCAAGCTAAATGGAATCATATTCTAGTAGTAAGTCCCCCATGGACAAGTGAAAGCCGTTTTATGTTGGTCTTCTTTAGCAATCATCAACTAGTTATATCCCAAGAAACCATCCATCAAGGAAAGCATTTCATGTCCTGTCGTCATGTCTACGATCATGTCAATGTTGGGCAATGAGAAATCATCTTTTGGACATGCTTTGTTTAAGTCCCTAAAATCTGTGCAGATTTTGATGCCCCCATCGGGTTTTGAGACAGGTACCAAGTTTCACACCCATTCTGGATAGTCTATTGGTCGAATGAATCCTACATCCAATAGCTTCTTTAGTTCCATTTTGACTAGAAGGGCGATCTGAGGGTGCATTTTCCTGAGCTTTTGCCTAATGGGCTTTACTTCAAGATATACTGCTAGGTGATGAACTACAATTTCTCGAGCCAGCCCTAGCATGCCAGCATAGATCCATGCAAGTTTTACCTATATCTCTCTTAAGAAGGATGCTAGGAGTTCTTGTTCTTCTGACAATAATGATTCTACATAGAATGTGATGTACGGGGTCTCCTCTATTCCTAGATTAATTGGATTGCCTTTTTCTGCTAGGACTACCGATTTTTCCTGATGGAGAGCTCTGAAAGGAAGATTGAATCCCCCATCCTCAAGTTCCTCAGAGAGGTTTTCACCATTAAATGCATCCTTTCTTTTTACTTTTTTCATGTCGAAGAGTGCCATAGTGTGGTTTTCACTCAAGGACTTAGATATTATTCTTAATTTCTCACTTTTGCGATTGAGGGATTCAATTATTTCCCCATAAGAGGCCTATGTATCTAGCTCAATGATGAACCTTGCTTTGTGATCCCCACATGGAATGTTATCCCTTAGTCCCATGAATTCTAAGAGTGCCTTATCATTTTTGAATGTGTTAAGAACTGGTGGTCCTCGCTGGTCATAATCGATGAGTTGGGGGTAAACTAGGTGGATTTCTTGATTTTGATGGTTTGACTCAAAGGATAAGGTGCTAATCATGAGAAGGGTGGTATCCTCGAAGAGCCTAGGTAGGTTGGTTATGGGATCCTCGTCATCACTACTACTAAAAACGTCAGTTATGTCAAATGTGAAGTTGTCTAAGACGCGACCTATAGATACGGGTAAGCAAAGTTCAGTTACGGATTGCTAACGAGGATTATTGACCTTTATAACTAGAGGACTTTGGCCATGTATGGTTATATTCAGAGGGGTACATCCAACGAAAATACTTCTCATTCACGTCTCTGGAATGATAGGTATTATAAGCCTGTTGTAATTTTTTCCAAGTCTCTGGTTTCTCTCATAGCCCATTGGGAGCATCATTTGCAAACCTTTGCTTCTGTCATCCATTGGTAGATCAGTTGTTGGCCTATTTTCTTGGTATAGGAGATGATATGGGTCCTCCTTTATGACTTCTTGGTTGAGATCTCCCCAACTTCTGAAGTTGGGATAGTCTTTAGGAGATGTTTGAGATGTGGAGGCTTCATTTGATTGCGGACATCCTCATGATTTGGGAGATTGTGGTAACTCTCCTACCACAAGAGAATTTTTGGGAATCGTGTAGCCACTGCAACCATTATCCTGGATGATGAGTTTGATATTAGAGATGGTAGGAATAGCAGGAGTGGTGGGTTTCTCTGTCCCAAAAGTGGAAGTGAGAGTGGCTGGATCAATGTATGGTGTTGATGGGCCTTCATCATTTTTAGGAACTTTAGGGATTTTGTAGTGTTTTTCCTCAAGGTTCTTACAATAAGAGAATGGTTCGAGATCTCCATGGATGGTGACCTCTTGTCCTTCATATGTGAATTTGACATATTGATGGAAATTTGATGCTACTACTTGCATTGCATGAATCCATGGTCATCCTAGGAGAATGTTATAAGGCAAGTCGAGGTCCAGGACCTGACAGGTGGTTTCCATGATGGCTGACCCTAATTGAATAGGGATTCTGATTGTGCCTTGGGACACTCTTTCCTAATCATCATATGCTCTAATTGTAATACCTTTTCCTTTGTCGATGGAATCCTATGAGATTTTTAATTGCTTAATGAGCTTGAGGGAACAAATATTCAAGCCTGCACCTCCATCCACCAAGAATTGCTTGAATTTACTTTTCTTCACTAGGACCTCTAAATGGAGTGCATGATTATGGGATGGTTGAGCAGGAAAATATTGGTCGGATAATGTACGGAGATTTGGGGTAATGATATTTTTGACCATAGCTTGGAATTGTTTCATATCAAGATCTGTGGGGACGGTGGATGAAGCCAATGCTTCCTCAAGGATTTTCTTGTGGGCAGATGATATTTTTAATAACTCCATGATGGAGATTTGTGTTGGAATTCTTTTTAGCTGATTAAGGACATTGTAACCATTGGGAACGGATCTTGAATTGGACATGAAAGTTCTGTTTGGTTGAGATGATCCTGCGATAGTAACTTTTCCTCCTCTTGTGGTGACTCCACAATCGGCTTGAGCTCCTTTGATAGTGATTATTATGCAGTATTCATTTAAGGAGGCAATGATAGTTTCATACACATGATTCAAATTTTTGAAGGTTCCTTTCCCCTTATCAGTGTTATTGTTCCCTTTATTGTTATGGTTAGGTAGCAGATTCATGCATATTTTGAGGTTTTGGTTTCCTATTGGCTATTCCACATTTATGATCCTTTGATCAATAAGGTCTTGGACTATGTTCTTTAGTCTCATGCAGCTTTTTGTGGTGTGCCCTTTGATTTTGTGGAAGTCGCAGAGCTGATTTTTGTTGTACCAAGGAGGTTTAACATCTGGTTCTTGGTAGTTCTCGTAGGTGGGAATCTTGATGAGGTTTTCGTATAGTAATTTCTTCATGATGACTTCAAGTGGTTCCCCAAGAGTAGTTTATTTCCATTTGGTGAAGTTCTTGTTTCGCTGGGGAGGTCCTCTTTGGTCATTGACGTTATTGATTGCTTGGTTGTTTGGTTGTTGTGTTGTTGTGTTCTCTTGATGATGGTTTTGGATGTGTTGTTGTGGTGTGGGTGTGTTTTTCTGAGGGGAACTAATAACAAATTTTGCATCGATGATACCATCATTTGTAACACTTTTGTTTCTTGCCCATGTGCGAGGTTTATTATTGTAATTGGTGGGTGGGCTATTATTCTGTTGTTTAGGATATGAAGTTGATCCTCCAGGTTGTGTCATAAGGGCTCGTTCGATGCTGATTAGCTTGGAAATCAACTGGTCATACGTGGTGATCCCTTGGACCTTGAGATGGAATTCCAAGAGGTCATCAAGGTTAGATTTGATAGTGCATACTTTTTGTTCCTCGAGCATGACCTATTTGCTTCAATTGGCCTTGGATCGCCATCATTGTAGGAATGAAGCAAATGATTCATTCTTACCTTGTTTCAAAGCTAAGAGCTCTTCAAGACTAACATCCATGGCGATATTGCATGCATAGTTTTTGATGAATGCGTCTATGATTTCTTAGAATGTCTTCATGCCTGTAGGTAGGCAAGAGAACCATTCCATGGCATGGCCAACCAAGCTCCTAGGAAATAGCTGCATCAGATAGGTATCATCATACATGAATTGCATGTAATGAACCTGGAATTCCCTAATGTGATCTTCAATATTTTTCGTCCCATAGTACTTGTCAAACTTGGGGATCTTAAATCCCTTCGGGAATGGTTTCATCACAAGGCTCCTGTGAAATGGATAAGGACACAAGTTACTAGATGCTCTTGTGGTTTGCCCTAATTGAAGGTTGAGCACTTGTTGCAAGAGAAACCTAATTTGTGTTTTCACATCATTTTCCAGATCAGGAGGTGGGATGAAAGTGTTTTGAGGTGGTTCTTTAGTGGGTGTGATGGGTGGATTGGTTGATGGTATTTGCACATTTTGTTGAGCCATGTATGCTTGCACTTTCTTCCATATAAACAATGCTTGTTGTTGGTCTTGTTGTTGTTGTTGTGCTAGGATTTCCTGTTACTAAGCCTACTATTGTGCTTGTTGTTGCACCAACAACACTTGTTGTTGGGCTGCTAATTAGGCTGCTTATTGCTGCTCTTGGTATTGTTTTATCACTTGTTGATATGATTGTAGTTGTGCTGCTTGTTTTTGTGCAAGATAATGTGCTTGTGCCTGTGCTTGTTGTCCTTGATATTGGGCGTGTGCCTGACCTTGAGCTTGAGCTTGTGCTTGTGCCTCTTTTTGTTGCTATAAGATTTGGGCTTGAGAATCCTTTTGTGCTTGTAATGCGGCTTGGGCTGCTTGAGTAGCTTGCACAACTTACTAAGCAACTAGTTGTGCGGGTTGTTGAGCATCTAGTTGCACAAATTTTTGTTTTTGTACTTGCAGGAATGCCTTTCGATAAGCAACTTGCTGAGCTACTTGCAATGCAATGTTTTATTGGATTGATATGCTAGAACTTTGTGGTGGTGGGGGTGGTGGTGGATTCAGAATGGTGCTTGTGGTGGTTGTGAGAGTTGTTGTCATGTTGGTGTTTAAGGTTTGGTTGGTGGATGGTGCGATCAATGTGGTTGGTTCTTGAGAGACCATGCTTTGAGATGTTAGGGGGGTTGATGATGTTGTGATTTATTATGTAGTTGACATCTATTGTTGTGATGTCAATGACAAGTTTTGAGAGTTTGGTGTGATGGTTTGATTCATGTTCGAGATGTTGGCTTGATTTTGATCGATAGTTGATAAAGGTGGAAGCCCCAAGCCAAGTAGTGGTGTGGATGATGGTGGCAATGGTGGAAGAGGTGAAAATGTGAGGGATGTGATCTCTTGAGAAAATGGAATAGTGTTGAAAATGTCCCCTGGTCCAAATATGTCACCCTCTCCTTGTGAAGTTATGGGGAGAGAGGTTTGGGGCGTTGCGCGAAAGGATGATGATGATGGATCATTAGGATCATGGAAAGTGAGAGGGGCATACTTATGTAATGGATTTTGGGGTATGTTTTGTTCCAAAATGGTGTTTGCATCCAAGTCTTGATTATTGACAAGGGGGTGTGTTTGAATGGTATTAAGAAATGTACTTCCCTTATTAACATTAGGTTGAGTTGGAGCAAAATATTTTGTGATTTGCGGGATGTTTTGAGTGATGCTTTGGGATGGGGGTGTAGATGAGATGGGGAGTGTGGAGGAAATTGGAGGCATGACCTCTAAATATGGTTCCACTATAGAGCTCACATTGAAATCAGAAGGTAGTTTGGCACCTTGTTTTTCTAGTTTGAGCATGTATAGTGATGGGATAAGTCTCATCATGATATTGATGATCTTATGGTTCTTCAAAATTTGGATCATTTCAGTGATTTACTCGTGTGACATCCCAAAGGTAAGATCTTCTTCTTGGTTTTCCTCTTGTGGATTTTGTGATGATGAGAGAAAGTCAGTTAAACGATTGCTTGATTCAACGAGATTCATTTAAGAGTTTGTTTGGTTTAGGTAACTTGAAGCAGGTGTTTCTTTGTTGGCTTCCATGTTCTTCTTGTGTTGAGATCTAGTCTGCACCATAAAATAGGGATCAATTTTGAAGAATATAGGAGATGAATCTCTAATTCTTTGGATTGATCTAACTTTAGGTATAAAAGAGAAATTTTAGGATGATTTAAGGATCAAAGAGTGGTAATGATATGGATGTTTGATGGATGATTGGAACTCTTGAGAAAATATTGAAGGGTATATTAAACTTTAGGACTTGATTTAGGACTGATTTGTTTTGGATTCAGATTTTGGTGAACTCATGAAATCTAAGAGGTTGGATGTTTTTAGAGTTAAATCATTCACAAGATGCTAATTTTTCTAGGTGTGAGAAGAAGGATTCATCTAAACACTCCTATCCAAACAAGATGATATTGATAATGAACTCCTAAATCCCAAGATGTTGGATGTTATCAAGGGATGAATTTGTTCACAAGTTTTGATAATTTGATCAAATATGTGGAGAAGGATGCATCTACACACATTCAACCAAAAAAGGTGATTTTGGATTGATTTCAAATGATTTGCCCAAAGTTTAACATGAGGGATTTTTCCAAGATTTTCGAAGAGTTGTTTGATGAGATGATTTTTGGTTTTGATGTTCAAAGATGGATGAAGGTTTGATTTTGATCCTAGGATGTACCTAAAAAGACACTTGTTTACTAGACCTCCATATTGAAGAACATACGATACTTCTAAGGACCTCTATAACTAAGAAGTGGTTCAAATTGAGCATACATTTCCAAATTGTTCAAAGGAATGAGTCTATAGAACCTTGTGAACTTTTTTCTTAGTTTGATATGTTGCTTTTGATTGCACTTCCTATTGTATTTCTTGATGACCTTTCGAGTTTCACTCCTATATTTTGAACTTTGGCTCAAGGAATTTCGTTTTGGGATTTTAACTTTCTTGGAAATCATGAGGAATTAACACATGTGAGAGCCAATTTTGTTATCTTTTCTTAGTGACTTTGTTTTACCACAAACACTTCTTTTGATTAGGTTTTCAAACTAGATGTCCAATGTCTTAATTTCTTCAAATCCCACAAAGTATGTTATGTCGAAATTTGATGAATTCAAGGAAAGGGTTACCTATTGTTTATCTTTAGTAGGAAAATTGAGATGTAAGTTCAAGTGTTTAGAAACCTCTAAGGATAAAATCCGAGGGGAAGCAATAACACATGAATTTGGTCAATTGTATTTTCCTCCTAAAGGGTTTGAAATTTTGATGATGATGTTAAGTGTTTGTTTCCAAATGTTTTCGAATAAGCAAAGCATTTTGTAACCAAGAGCAAGTACAACCCTATGGATATGAAAGACAATGTTTGTTGAGTCCCCACTTGGACAAGTCTAGCTACTCTTATCTTTAACGAATGGTTAGATGCTTGACCCCATTCGCTCCCCTCCACAACACTCACTTATATGGGGAAACTAAGCATCAATACCCATGAAACTCCCATGGCATGCTTTTCATTTCTACTAAATACCATAAAAGTGTGGGGCAGCTTCAGAATGACCGTTCTCGCACCAACAAATAGATAGGGACTTTGGAATTTCTACAACAAGGGTTTTAATTCAAACTTTCTATATGTAGGAGTTGACCCAACATGGTGAGAGACCATTGTTTCCCTTCTTGTTAGAGCCAACCGCATGATACTGGCATTTATTCCAATACCCACATTTATATCCTAGTTGGAAATACTCTTAGGTTCATAGTGTTACCAGTTGAGTCATTCCCTTGGGTGAGTACTTTTTCCCCAAGGCAGGCCCTCTAAGATAAACAATAGCGAGTAAATGTATTCATAGTTCAATCAACCTTCGTTTAGAAACAAAGGGAGAACACATGCAATATATTTACTCACACTCATACAATTTGTTCAATTTTAAACCCAAATTGAAGTATGTATGGGTAATTACTTATGTAACTTAATGTCACCAAAATCCTTTTGATTCTCAAGATCACTATGAGGCATGAGAGAAGTGCATACGTATTTTGATGATATTACTTTGTGTACGTAATTACAAAACAATACAAACACTTGTTCATTTTAAATCCACAAAGAAAAAATGAATTCATTTTAAAGTACCAAAGTGTGACAATTTTCCTTCAATTTTTAATCCCAAAACAAACTTTAGTAAATTTGAGTCCTAATGTTCTTTTTAAGCCTTTTTGTAACAGAAATTTAAAAGGTTCTTTTTTTAAAGCCCAAACGACATTAATAAGTTCTAAGCATAAGGAGATCACAATTTTTTAAGAGGAATAGTTAATCCTCTAAGAGTGTTAAACAAACACTAGATTGTTTAAAAACACTTATTTTTGTGAAATGACACCATCATGCTTCTTTTCCTTTTTGTCTTTGATCGATCTAACCTACAAGAAAATTAGTTAGATTCTACAAAAACCATAGGTCAAGAAGGAAGAAAACAGACAAAAGAACCATAATTTAAAAAGAAGTATGTGCTATAAATGAAATTTCACTCCATACTCCCCTCTAGCGGTGCAATCCATGAATGCGTTGCAGTTTGATTTCACTAGTGGTGTTGTATAGCATGGCTTGCAAGTCATCATCGCTCTACAACCATACCAGTGAGTATGAATGTGTCATCCTTTTGGTCAGTGGTGAAGTTTGGGTTTTTGAAAGATTCTCATGGATCAAACAGGTTCAGTGACATAGTTTAGAATTCAAAATTCTGGGCAGGAAGATAGAGGCATCACAATTTGAAGTTTCAGTGGTTCCATATAGCAACACTAGAGAACCAATGGTGTTGAACATCGACGCTGAGCTTCCAGCAGTAGAGTTTTCCTGTAGACAAAGAGAAACATGGAATTTTTGACAAAAATGTGATTAGAAAATGAGATTTCCCTCCTTCTAGCACCAAATATATGAACCTAGATCCCAAACCTACAATAGCACAAGAAACAAACCAAAAATTAGATCAAATGCAAGCTAGAATGCAGATTCCTCAAGAAATTCATTTAGATTGCAAAAGGGAAAGGAAATGAAATGGAGAACACAACCAAACTTAAAACATATCAAATCCTATTCTACAGCAAAGTAAATTCTCAATCTCTTGAGGGAATCAGTGCCAATTTGATGTGAAAATTGGCCCTTTCCCAACTCCAATGATGCAATGGTGATTTGATGATGAAAGTTGATCCACTTTGATGAAGAGTGATGAATGCTCCAAGATGAAAACCTACATAACCTAGTTACAAACTTGAAAGTATGGATAAAGATTGCTAAATATTTGAGCATAGTAAGTTTACTCAAATTGTGGATGCTAAAATAAGGAGATTAGCCTCTTATTTATAGAATGCCAAGTTGAAAGAATGCCAACAATAGAGAAATTTGGGACTATCTTTCATTCAATGGAAAGGTGCCACTTGTCCAAGTGTGAATGGATGGAGGATGTGCAAGTTTTGATCAATATTCCAATAAATGCCTATATTTGAATTTTGAAATTGTTGAAATGACATGTAAGAGGGAAAGAAGGTGCATTGAATGCCACTTGGCTCAAGGAAAAAGGACTTTGTAGGTGGATTAAATGCCTTGTTGGAAGACAAATTCCACTTGGATTTTGAATTCAAATTTGAGGAATATTCCTTAAAAGATGCCTTGTTGAAGAAAATAGAGATTTAATAAATCAAATAACTCTATTTTCATGTGCAAGTGGCAAAAGATGGAGGATGGGACATGAGAAGAGATTAAATTAATCAAGTTTAATTAATTTAATGAAGGGATTAAATGATGTGACCTATTTGACTTAAATTTATGGATTTCTTTAAATCAAATATGAGAAGAATATGATGAAGGATTAATTAAATAAGGACTTTTGATTTATTTAATTAAAAGAGATGATGTTAGATTAAACTAAATAAGGTTTTAATTTATTTATTTTAGTAGATAGACTTTAGAGATTTAATCAAATAAAATTAATTATTTAATTAAATTGGGATAATTAGATCAGACTTGTTAATTTAATTATCGAGAGAGGATGACTTAATTAAATAACCGATTTATTTAATTAAGAGAGGAATATTAATGAATTTAATCAAATAAAGGAATTTGATTAAATGGTTATACTGAAGGATGATTCAATATGAAGTGATGTTAGTGGTCAGGATTAGATGTCCAATGTCAATCAGTACATTTTATGCATCTACATGTACAAATTCAACAATGAAAGAATGCTCAAAGAAAATGATTTCTTGAGAGACACAGTCAAGGACACATTCAAAGGATCCACTAGAATTTTAACTCAAGGATAAGGTTCCCAATCAAAGGAAAAAATTGAGGAAGTATAGATGAGTAATCAACAAGTACACATTCAAGTGAGCAAGGCCAGATTTGACACACTTTCTATAATATTCCAGAAGAGGCACACTAATCTGATGATTTGGATGGAAAAGTTCTAGGTAACCCACTCCAAGGGTCACACTTCCATTGAATAACATAAAAGGATAAGTGATAGGCTTCAAGAAAAGCTCCAAGAAATACAAAAGAGAAGCACTTCTGATACTGGAGTGATTACAACTGTTAAAACATAAGGATTATTATAAGGAACTTCAAGCAGATGCCAAGGAGTTTATTGATGCTTCAAAGGAAGGTGTGCTTGCATTTTTCATAGATAATGGAGAACTAAAGAGTTAGGATGAGGGATGAAAGAGTGTGGACTAGTACTACAATGAGTCTTGGAAGCAACCAAGAATGAGGATTCAATTCTAGAAGAGGCTTGTGAGTGTTTGAAGAAGATGATCATCATGGATATTGCTGCAAGGAATGCTACAAAGGATGTTGACATACACTTGAGTCAGGAATATTTAGATCATATAACACAAGTTCATTTGTGGCTCATTAGAGAATAATTGTTAATGTTTTATTCTTAACTCCAAAAGACACTTATCAAGAGGTGTACCCTCTTCAAGATATTGTTATATAAGGTGGACATATGATGATTGAATAGTAAGAGAAAATAGGGAGAGAATAGATATACAAAAGATGACTTTCATAATATATATCATATAGCTTATACTATAAAGGACCATGATGCATGCATGAATTTTGGCAGAAATCAATAGATCTTTGATGTTGTGTGACTTCATATTGGTGTCTATTTTTTGTTGAAAAATTATTTGGCTATCTCCACATTGTTATTTATGTATTATTTGAATATGTGTATCCAAGTTGATATTCATTTTCATTAGACACATTTGTTGTTATTGTGTAATCAAGTTAATTGGTTTCTATAAAAGAATTAAAATCCTTTTAATTGATTATAGTAACTTGGAAGTAACATTTGGATTAGTATGAAGAGCCTTGTAATTGATAAGATTGTCATATTGTCTCGAAGTCAATGTTATTTTGTTATTCAAATTGAGGATATATTTCATTTGTCAATACAAATTTGTTGTCATTGTGTTATTATTTTTAATTGGTTCCTTCAAGGAAGGATTAAAATCCTTTTAATAAATCATAATAACCTGATAGGATCGATTGGATCAATAAGTAGAGTCTGTCAGTCACATTCTTGTGCATTTATACAAGTTATAAACAAACATAAGTGTCAAACAATCAAAATTGTAACCAATCACTTGTCATAAAACTTCATTGACTCCACTTACCAAATAAATCACTAGTCCACTTCACATTTCATTATACCTTATCCATTTTCATATTCTAAATTTCCAATTATCACACTAGGAGTACAAGTAGTTAACAAGCCATCATCTTTCTCACGCTTTATGCCACTGTGGATAGATCCTTAAATGAAAATAAGTCACACATTCTACTTTAGCTATCAAGGTCTACCCACCTAGGTTTAGTAGAGTCTGAAGTGTAGGGAACCATCTAGGTTAACTCCATTCGTTGGTTCAGGAACATTGCAAGTCTGATCATAGAGCCTGACATCCTCTTAGGATTTGTAACCTTCATTTTTGAGACTCAATAGATTGGACACTCTACTAGGGATAGGTCAATTCTAAACCTTAATCCTTCCATCATAGAGTCATTCCAAAACATCACAAAAAGGGTGAACACTTTGCTGGGGAGAAACACAATCATTTTCCTACTTATGAAAAGTAGGTGGCGACTGAAGGATTTTTATGATTGATAAAATAAACATAAGAATAGAATGGATAGACAATAGACACCATAGATATTTTATATCATCCAACATGAATGGAAGAAGATCTTTGCACCAGGAGAGTCCTTAGAAGAGCATTTTTAGGTGGATAGATAAGCATGGATCTCCTCATGGAAAAAAAAACACAAATAGGGGTGAGATGGTATCCAAATAGCCAGAAGATAATGTGAACACATCAAAGTAGACCTTCACAATGTTTAACTCTCCACTTCACACTGATGGTGGAAATATATCAACACCACTTGAAAGATGCAATACAAATGATAATGTCCTCAATTTCAAGTTAGACCCTAAAAAAGAAAAAAAAATTAAGGAATAGGTGGAAGAAGAAAGAAAATGGAGACAAGAGGAATATGATAGGGTATTCTCATCGTAGCAAGAAGAAGAAAACCATGAGGGGTTTGTTGATTACACTGCCATTGATTTTAATAGTATGACTAACCAAGAGATTGAATTACATGTAGAATGGAAAATAAAACAACTTAGAAGGAGAAAATAGATGATACAAGAAATTTAGTAGCTAGATCAACAATTGGCACAATTAAATATCTAGGCACCAAAGCCACAAAAATATGTCCCTCCACATAAGCAAGGTGGTAATGTCAAATCACATGGAATATCTTAGAACACAGGTGCTTCGGGTCTTTCAAAATTACCTCATCATATTGGTGGTAATCCAAGACAACCCACTTAGCATAATGTGCCATTAAAAAGGTCCCAACCCCAAAATTCTAACAATATTCCCTAGTACAATCCACCACCAGACCAACATTATGCCCCACAACATTAGAAACATATGCCACATCAGAATGTATATCCTCAACAACAAATTCAACAAAATGTTTATCATCAACCTCAATATGGATACCAATACCACCCCAATCCACCACTTCTGAATTTTCATCCACAAAACCCTATGAGCACATGTAGACAATTTAATTTGATAGGGCACCAATTATATCCATACCCAATTGATAGCAATTAGAGAAATACAATTCCCAAATTCACTAGGAATAATGGAATATCAACTAAAGAACATATCAAAAACTTCAATGTCTTTATACAAGATATTGGTATGGAGTATGAGGATGTAAATATGAGATTATTTATGATGTCCCTAACTAAAGAAGCAATGGATTGGTTAAATGGTCTACCTAATGCTTCAATTGATTCTATAGAAAATTTTTGGAATCAATTTTTAGAAAATATGGGAATCAGTGTGCCCCTAAATTTTCCCTCCATGAGTTGATAAGTATTCAAAAATACCAAAATGAGTCAGTTTATGACTTCAATCAGAGGTTTTCCAAACTATACAACAAAATACCACAAGGATCCAAATTGACTGATCTAACAACTTTAAGTATCTATTTAAAGGCCTTTGATCCAAAATCAGGCTATGAACTTAGAAATAGATGCCTTAGAAGTTTAACTGAAGCACAAAAGGAAACATTAACCATTGAGAACAAGACAAAGGCTACAGGGATGACTAGAAAAAGGGACAACCTTAGAGTTCCCTAGAACTCTAACAATCCTCAGAATAAGCAAGAGAATTCATACATAAATGAAAGACTGAGATTGCATGATATGCCATACAATACATATTGGAAAGATGGAAAGCCCATAACTGATAGGCCTAAGCATAAAGAAACCCCTGATCCCTTATTGAGAAAAGGATCCTACATGGTTAATAACAACCCTTGGTGTCAAGTTTTCAAGCTTCCTTATTCCTCGGATCATTGTGTTGTAGCACAATCAATACAAGAAGAAGAAATACCATATGACAATGAAGAGGAAGATAACACAATATATCTAACTTCACATACCCTTCATCCATTTGAACAAGAATATTCATCCTTAGGAGATGAAGTCTATGAGTATGATGTAAATAACCAGAGGTACAATATTCACATGGTAGAACAACAGGTCTTCTATGATCATGATGATGAAAGTAATGATGAGTCACATCCTCCTTATACACCACCCAAGTCAAGTAAATATAAATTGAGGAGGCCAACTAAGGAAGAAATTAAAGAGTTGACCATTGTTGCAGTAGAGCAAGAAAAAAGCAACTACAGGCTAAGAAACAAAATGAAAAATGCAAATGAAGGCACTCCAAGAGGATTGTTTGTGAAAGATAAAGAAACGATGCAGGAAAAACCAAAGAAGGTAGAGAATAAGGAACCTAATAAAAATGAGCAGAGGTGTGTTCCAAAAGAAGAAGACAAGGAATTATACAAAAGAAAATAAAATCATGATGAAAAAAATAAAAAGGAAAAAGAAAAAAATAAGGAGAACCACTAGAACAAAGGAGGATAGCCAAAGAAAAAAATTCCCCTTCATTTGATTTCACACAAGCGTTGTCTTGGGTAAAGATGTTTGTGCCACTATTTGAAATGATGAAGATAAAAAAATATAGAGATAGTGTTATTCAACTAATATCCAATAGAACCAATAAAAACACAATCTTGGAAAACAAAGAAGTCAGCAAAATTAGTAATGGCAGGCAAGGAGATATAAAAGTCCTTGAGGTTTGTCTTGGTGATACACTGATGAATCCTCCACAGGTTGATCCATTTTTTTACCACATAGCTCATAAACAACAAATTGGTGAGGAATTGCATGATTGATTCAGAATCTTCTATTAACATCATGCTAGTAGGGGTTATGAAACAACTTAGCATGTGGGTGGACATTACTAGTGGTAAATGCTATGCTATGGATAGTAGGCCTATCCCAGTGGTAAGAATCATGAAGGATGTAGAAGTGAAGTTAGCTACTTATTCACAAGCAGTATACATAATTGACATAACTGTAATAGACACACACCTCCACTTTGGGATGCTCCTGTCAAGACAATGGACTACTTCAATGGGAGGAAATGTACAATTTGACTTATCCTATGCCACAATACCAATAAATGGTGAAGAGGTTAAATTGTATAGAGAACCAAGAGTGATCCAAATTGTGGAATATGTTGATCAAAATCAGATAAATTGCTTCTATGATGTGGACTTAGGAAGCTTTAGAATAGAGCATTCACAGCCTGAATTGTTGAACATTGATCCAATTGATAGGGATGTCTCCAAGAATGAGCATGAAGTATGGCGAATGTATTTTGATGGAGCATGTAGTAGAGAAGGTAATGGAGTAGGAGTTTTTTTCATCTCACCTGAGGGTACAACATTCAAATATTCATTCTTGTTGACATTTGAATGTACAAACAATATAGCAGAGTATGAGGCCCTACTGATTGGATTAAACATGGCTGTCAAACACAAAATTAAACTATTGATTGTTTTTGGAGATTCTGAGTTGGTTTTTCTGCAAGTAAGATCAAAGTATGCTACAAAAAACAAAAGGCTAAAGTAGTACAAAAATGATGTATGGGACACCATTGAGCTGTTTGATGCTTTCTCTGTTGAATGGATAGATAGGTCTAGGAATTTATTGGAAGGCTTCTTGGTGAATGTAGCTTTGAAGAGAGATGATGTCACTTTGGCAGGAATTTCACAAGTTGAGCTCAAAACAAGACCTGCAATCCCTGATAACATTTATAGTTGACAAGTTTTTAATGATGATACTGATTTGATTAAGTTCTCACATTGCATTGATTAGTATTAAGCCCGAGAAATTGATTTTAATGCATTTGTGGAAGAAGTAGATGGCAAGCAGATTGTATTTGGAAAGGAAGTTGTTCAACTCAAGACTAATAAGATTCCTAAAGGACTTGTGGAATTGGAAAGGGTGTTTGATGAAAATGACCAAGCCCTTATGAAACAAACACCAGTAAAAAGGGAAGACATTGAAGAAATCAACCTTGGAACTGAATTAGCCCCTAAAATGATATACATTGGGAAAAAGATAAGTCCAACAATTAGGAGGATGTTGATTGCACTATTAGGGAAATATAAGCATGCATTTGCATGGTCTTATTATGATCACAAAGCATACAGAGAAGATTTGTTCCAACATGAGATCCCATTGAAACCAGATGTTAAACCTTTTAGACAGAAACAAAGATTCATAAATTCTACCTTAGAGCCTAAAATGCATGAGGAACTTATGAAGCTTAGGGAGGGGGGTATTGTCAATCCTATCAGACATTCAGCTTGGGTCTCTAATTTAGTACCTATCAGAAAAAAGAATGGAGACATAAGGTTTTTTGTAGATTTCCAAAACTTGAATGTATCCTCTCTTAAGGATAACTACCCTCTCCCAAACATGGAGGCTATGTTGCATAGGGTCATAGGATGTGAGCTAATATCTATGATGGATGGATTTCCAGGTTATAACCAAGTGAAATTCAACGAATCAGAGCAATACAAAAAAACCTTCACCACACCATGGGGAACATATGTATATGGAAAAATGTTGTTTGGACTCACAAATGCTGATGCAACCTTCCAAAGAGCTATGGATGTTGCTTTTTCTGATCTAATTAATGTAATCATGGTGGTATACCAAGATGAATTAATTGCATATTCAAAGAAAGAAGAGGATCATGTTGAGCATCTAGAAAAAAATTTCATGAAAGCCATTGAATATGGCATCTCTTTAAATCCTAAAAAAATTCATTTTGTAGTAATAGAGGGAAAGTTACTAGGGCATATAGTGTCTAAAGAAGGGGTAAGGATTGATCCAGAAAGGGTGGAAGCCATATATAAGATTCCTATTCCTAATATAGTTAAATCCATCCAGTCCTTTGGGAAAATCAATTTTGTGAGAAGATTTATATCAAAATTTGCTGAGATAGTGAAACCAATTTCAAAAATGTTAAAGAAAGGTGCAAAGATTGACTGGACAGCTATGGCCATAGATGCATTCATATCTATCAAGAGAGAAATTAAGGAAGCCCCAGTGTTGAAGTCCCCTAATTTCAGTAAGCCTTTTCAAATATTTTCATTTGTGTCCTATCACACAATTGTAGTAGTAATGTTATAGAAAAATGATGAGGGGTATGAACAACTTATTTCTTTCTTCAGCATCCCTCCAAAATGTAGAATTGAAATATGACATTGTAGAAAAACATGCATATGCATTAGTAAGAGTTGTCAAAGCATTTAGATCATATCTGGTGGGAGAAAAAGTGATAGCTTATGTACCCAATGCTGTAGTAAAAGAGGTGTTTGTACAATCAAAAGTAATAGGCCGTAGGTGCAGATGGATAAACAAAATTCAAGAAGTTGACATTGAGTTTCAAATCACCAAGCTTGTAAGAGGAAAAGTATTATCGAAATTAATGGCTAAAATAAATATTGAAGCTGCCCAAGTATGCAATTTGAATGATGAAGATGACATGATTACTAGTATTGAGCATACACCATGGTACACTGATATTGTTTATTATCTTAAACATATGAAATTTCTGGAAGGATTTAATGATAACAAGAAAAGGACGCTTAAACTACATGCTTCAAAGTATGTATTCATGAAAGGGGACCTATATTGGAAAAATAGGGATAGTGTTTTGTTGTTGTATTCATGAATGATGAAGATGAAGCAAGGCATCCTCTGAAGGAAATGCATAAAGGAGTGTGTGGAGGTAATTTCTCTGCAAAGATCACTACACATAAGGTGTTAAGGGAAGGTTACTATTGTTCTAGAGTTTTAAATGATGCCTATGATTATACTAGGAAATGTGAAGCATGTTAGAAGTTTTCTGGGAAATTGAATTATCAAGGGGAATTGCCTTTAAGACCTTTGCAAGTTGAGGCTCCATTCCACCAATGGGGAATTTATTTTACAGGAGAGATTGCAGAAAAATCTAGTGGAGGACACAGATGGATATTAGTGGCCATAGACTACTTTACAAAATGGGTGGAAGCTATACCTACCAAACAAGCAACTAGTAAGGTTGTAACAAACTTTTTATTGGAAAATATCATCACCAGATTCAGAGTGCCAGTAAAAATTATAACTGACAATGGGATGTGCTTCAGATCAGATGAATTCAAGGGATTTTTCCAATCCTATGGTATAGTAATCTCGTATTCTTCACCATATCATCCACAGGAGAACAACCAAGCTGAATCTAGCAACAAGAGAATCTTGAAGAACATAAAAAGAATGTTGGACAATAACAAAAAGGCCTGGGATTCCAAGTTGAGACTATCCTTGTGGGAAAATAGAATCACTATAAAGGTCATTGGAAAAACACCTTTTGAACTTGTGTATGGGACTCAAGCTAGGCTCCCTCTACATAATTTATTACCAGTATTTAAGTTCATCTTGCAAGAGGATTTAGACATTCCTGAACCTATGGAGGAGAGGATAGAAGAGTTAATGGAACTTGATGAGGTCAAGAACCAAGCTGAACAACACAATAAGAAGAAGCAATTATAGATGAAATACCTATATGAAAAAAGGGTTAAAAGCAAAAAAAATGAAGTAAATGACATGGTTCTCATGTGGAATGCTAGGAGTCAAGACAAAGGGAAGCATGGGAAATTTGAAGCTCTATGGTTAGGACCATTTTTCATTGTTGGCAAGGCTGGCGAAGATTCATATTACCTCTAGAACATGATAGGAGAAGAAAAGGAATTTCCAATGCATGGACAATTCTTGAGAAACCTCTTAAAATAATTATTTTCCATGCATAGTAGTATAGGGTTCCACTCCACCTCCATTTCCCACCATTCCAAAATTCACTTCCACTTCCATACAATATGAATAAGACATTTGGTCTACTTTCCTAGAGACCTGGATTCTTGCTACACCTATGAGGGGTATACATCCCTAATTGGAGCCACTATTAGAAATGGAAAAATCTCACATTTCTCACTAGCCTTCACCCACCTATCTCCCATGTACCACAAAAAATTGCCACACCTTAATTTCATGATCAATACAAATTGTTGAAATTTTTGTGACAAGATCCATTTCATAACCCATGATCCCATGAATATGGTCTTTGAAACATAAGCATCCCCCTAATCATAGTTGAGTAAAGACTATAAGAACAATTGATCCTTATCCGGAAGATCATGTGTATGTCGTTCTAATCAACAAGTCATAGCCCTTCATTTGAATATTTTTTGCATATCGAGAAGAGGTGAAGCAAGTTACAACACTCAAAGACCCTAAAGATAATAGCTGTGCATAATCGGGAAGACAATGCCTAACATTTCACTGATGAAAACTTATCGACAAAAGCAAGGTAGTCAGAGAAAAAAATTCAAATCATGTCGAGCTCGTGTGTGACACTGATGGAGAACTCATCAGGAGGAAACATATAGACTCTCACTGATAAAACATGAGAACAATTGTATTAGAGAGACATGTATGATAGGAGTAAGTCACTCAGATCTCTCTGACCATGTGGGTTACATCGATGAAATAATTTTTTGGGGAAAGTCTCACTGACTTATCCAAATGAATGAAGCAGTAGAGGAAATACGTTGAGGAGACCAAGTACATCAGAAAGGCATTTTTTCTCTTAGCAATAGTACATGTTAGCCTGATGGTAACATAGAATGGCCACTATTTGTCGGAAAGACACCAAGCAATGAGTAAAAGGATTTCTAATGGTCTAGACCACCTTGATATTGGGAAAACTTCAAAATTTTCTCCCTGAAGTAATAGAAGTTGGAAAGCAAGAGAAAGGGTAGTTGTACAATATTGGTGAGATTATTAGGTGGTCTTCCTGACTAAATATAAGAATCAAAGTGACACTTCATATCGAAGGGACATTCAGTTATGTCTTGGTGATTAGTTATGAAAATATAATCAAATGTGGCACCAAATAAAGCACACAAATCAACCTGAAAATAAAGGGGTTTCACTGATGCAATCTTCTTGTATAGCTCTAACATTTTGAAATTTAGAAAACCTATTGCATTCATTTCCAGTGGTAGACATTAATGGTCACACGAATAAGCATTATGTGAATACTCTCTAATTGAAAAGAGATTGAACTAAAAGAGTTTTCAGAAGTTGCAGTGAGAAGGATAGGAGATTGAGTGAGGGTCAAGGAATTCAGTGTGCCCAGAGACATACAAGTAAGCATACAAAGTTTCCTTGCAATTGATAAATTATAGTTCAACTTTTCCACCCTATAAAGAATCAGAATGGAAGGTTTAAGTTCTGTAAAAACAAAAAGTAGGAAGCAACAAGGTGAAAGTATCCAATCCAAAAGTAAGAATCATAAAATTGAAACAGGTTAAGAATTAAAAACAAAAGAACATAAATTAAACCAAGACCTCATTGATCAATTGTCTGGTTCAGGGCCAAAATCTAGAAGGTCTACACAATTGAGGGCTGATGTAGAAAGGTTAGAAGATAAGTTCAAACATATAGGTGATGTGTGGACTCCTATTAGGGGATATGAATTGTTCATGTTTCATTATTATTGAAAAAATACATTTGAAGCAATATGTAACCCTTGAAATTTCAATTTGGGAAAATTGGTTGTTCCCAATGTCTTTGTGAATGTAGAGCTCATAAAACTTTTGTCCAAAAAATATAACATTAAATATGTATGCAACCTGCAAGGAGAACCTTTCATACATATATCTAAACCTACACTTGGTGAAGTTTTCAACCTGGATGATTCATGTGATCAACCCATAGTTGATGCAGAGCTAGGAGGATTCACAACACATCTCACAAACCTTCAACAATAATCCAAAACAATCTTTTTATAACACATGTTATTAAACATTGTATATCACATTGGAAACATAACTATGGCAGCCCACAATTTATTGCCATGAACAGTCATTAATAACTTCTACAAAAGAATAATGAATCCAATCCCTCTGGTGAGATTGAAGAAAACATAGTTATATACTTTCCTCAAATTCTTATGAAGATCCAATGGTGGAAATGAAAGTTATTGTTTTACCAAAACTGCAAACCCTAGGTAGGGTTCAGACCTGCCCTCACAAAAATGTTCATAACTCATTCAATTCTTAATAATTTTGATGAGAGTTGAAGAAAATGAAAGTAGATTCACATGGAAACAAAATCCAATTAATTTTAGATCCAAAATATAGACTTTATATTCCGTACCATCACACTTCTTTAGACTGTAAATTCTGCACAATATTGTTAGAATAGGCAGTCTCACCAAAATAATCATATCTTCCACAAAACTTGATGAAATTCAATGAGACAAAAAGAATTGGAAACTAGAAACAGAGATCTTTCCATCAATATATGATACTCTATCATTTGAGTCCATACCAGGCCGTACAAATCACAACTTCAATCTGGTAACAATGTAAAAATCAGAAAATGCATACCAAACTTGAGGTTGCCATTCATTTAACTTCAAAAATAATGTCTCCAACCCCCAATTCGAGTTTTGGAGGGTTTATTTATACATTTTCAACCCAAACCAACTATTTGCAACCACCTTTTGATTATGTGTTGTTGACCATGGTATGTGGCACCCATAGTACATGAGGATTTGGAAAAAAAGTACTGGATAATGGATACTACTTACAAAGGATGGACATTACCATTACACAGGCCTAGGAAAGATGGAGACCTAGTTCCACTTGAAGATAGTGATGGACCTCCCTTTCATGTCAATTTTTTTGAGCCCTATCTAAAACATACTTACTTCTCGGTAAGCCAAATAATGGGAATAGAGGCCTCTGAATTAATATCTATAGGGACAATGGTGATTGTTGCAAACATACAATGCCATAATGCAAGACCTTTTTTTATTATTCCTCACACATTTCCAGAGGGATAGACTTAGGGCTAATGGCCATCAAGAATGAATCTCCCACAATGCACTTTAAGCACTATTCCCTTCTCATGCACATGATATTGTACTATAGAGATGAGTTAGGAATGCAGCTAGAGGAATTGAGAATTACACGGTTGGATAAAGAGGACCAATCATTACCAATGCAATTGTGGACTTCCATTTGGGACAGTAGGTTTATCAATGCCAATTATGTTTATTTTGAAGAATACTTTGTCAAGACACTCTACAAGTTTTATGATCACCCTTGTGATTATTCATTATCAAATGAGATCAAAATATTCTTAAGGCCCAAGAATTTTAATGGACCATCAACTGTAGGTCATAATTTGGGTGTTTGGTATTGCTATATTGATTCCACTATTATCAGAGTGTATGGTTTTGAAGACACGCCTTTCTTACTACCCAAAATTGTGCCAGATAGGATTGCATATCTATATATTGTTAAGAAAATGGATTATTCCAATGTCATGAACTTGAGTGCATATGAAAAACAGTCATTCATGCCTAGTCCATTGTGCTTTGGAGATTTCACTATGGTTTCAAAGGAAGGATATGATCTTATTTTAGAAAAATTGTCACATTTCAATATGAAGAAGGTTGTGCTAAGGAAGGGATTTGATCCTAAAGGTTATATTGATTTTGCAAGGAAAAAATAGAATTTAGGTGGATATGTTGATATACCATATCCTCATGATGATATTATCAGGAACATGGAACAAAAGGAGGCTGAATTGGTAATTGATAACTACAATAGAGAAATAGAACAAAAAGGTAAATGAGATACATGAAGCATAAATGTTGTCCTCTAGTAGTAAGTAATCTTTTGATGAAAGAGAACCCTAAGGCCAAATTGACAAGACCCCCAAACTGAGAATTGAAGAGTATCAACCTTCGAACAAAGAACAAGAAATTGAGGAATCATCTGATATAGATACTAGGCAATTGGACTACAAGTCCTTTGTCTCCAATGATTAGTTCATTAAATCTCCTAAATTTAAATCATTTTTATACAAACAATAAGGGAAAAACAATAAGGGAATCAGTCACAGACATCACACCTAGCAATGAAAACTAGTTGTTGAACACACTGAAGATGGACGTAGAGAATGAAATGAAGAACATGACTCTAGAGAGAGGAAGAAATTTATTAGAGAAGTCTGGTGTGATGATCTTTCTTGGTTTGGATTTAAATTTTTCTCTTTTTTTATAGCTTTTTACATAATAATGGTGCTAAACACAAGCTCATTCCAGAAGGGGTAACAAAAGTATACACTGGCTCAAGATATGACCTTGATGAGAACTCTCTTATGATTTGGGCTCTATACCCTCCACATAAGAAATCTATGATTATTGATACTAAGAAGAAATTTGGTCATGTGATGACATTAAAAGTAGGAGAAACTGATCATGTGGTCACAACTGACATTGGCATAAATGTAGCCAAATTGAACAAGGGTTGGATTCAATTTTTGATCAAAGAATGGGATATGTACAAATTGAACAGTGAAAGAATTCTTAAAGAAGATGATTCCTTGAGAGACATAGTCAAGGACACATTGAAAGGATCCACTAGAATGTTAAGTCAAGGAGAAGGTTCCCAATCAAAGGACAAAAGTGAGGAAGTACAAATGAGTAATCAACAAGTACACACTCAAGTGAGCAAGGCCAGATTTGACACACTTTATGCAATATTCTAGAAGAGGCACACTAATCTGATGATGTGGATGGACAAGTTTTGGGTAACCTACTCTAAGAGTCACATTTCCATTCAAGAACATAAAAGGATAAGTGACAAGCTTCAAGAAAAGCTCTAAGAAATACAAAAGAGAATCACTTTTGATACTGGAGCCATTACAACTACTAAGGACATGGTGAGGAAACATAAGAATTATTATAAGGAAATTCAAGTAGATTCCAAGGAGTTTATTGATGCTTCAAAGGAAGGTGTGCCTGCATTGTTCAAAGATAATGGAGAACTAAAGAGTCAAGATGAATGGATGAAAGAGTGTGGACTAGTATTGCAAGGAGCCTTGGAAGTAGGCAAGAATGAGGATTCAACACTGGAAGAGGCATGTGAGTGTTTGGAGAAGATGATAATCATGGAGATTTCTACATGGAATGTTGCAAAGGATGCTGACACACACTTGAGTCAGGAATATTTAGATCATATAACACAAGTTCATTTCTGGATCATTAGAGCATAATTATTAATGTTTTATTCTTAACTCCAAAAGGAACTTATCAAGAGGTGTACCCTCTTCAAGATATTGTTATATAAGTTGGACATATGATGATTGAATAGTAGGAGAAAATAGGGAGAGAATAGGTATAAAAAAGATGACTTTCATAATATATATCATATAGCTTATACTGTAAAGGACCATGATGCATGCATGAATTTTGGCAGAAGTCTATAGAAGATCTTTGATGCTATGTGACTTCATATTGGTGTCTATTGTTTTCTGATTTGAAAAATTATCTTGTTGTCTCCACATTGCTATTTCTTTGTTATTTGAATCTTTGTATCCAAGTTGATATTCATTTTCATCAGACACATTTGTTGTTATTTTGTAATTAAGTTAATTGGTTTCTATAAAAGAATTAAAATCCTTTTAATTGATTACAATAACTTGGAAGTAACATTTGGATCAGTAAGAAGAGCCCTATAATTGATAAGATTTTCATACTATCTCCAATTCAATGTTATCTTGTTATTCAAATTGAGGATATACTTCATTTGTTAATACACATTTGTTGTCATTGTGTGATTCTTTTTAACTGGTTCCTTAAAGGAAGGATTAAGATCCTTTTAATAAATCAGAGTAACCTGATAGGATCGATTGGATCAATAAGTAGAGTCTATCAGTCACATTCTTGCACATTTATACAAGGTATAAACAAACATAAGTGCCAAACAATCAAAACTGTAACCAATACTAGTCATCTATCATAAAACTTCATTGATTCTGCTTACCCAATAAGGCACTAGTCCACTTCACATTTCATTATACCTTACTTATCCATTTTCATATTCTAAATTTCCAATTATCACACTTGGAGCACGAGTAGTTAACAATCCATCATCTATCTCACACTTTATGCCATTGTGGATAGATCCTTAAATACAAATAAGTCACACAAGCTGCTTCAACTATCAAGGTCTACTTGCCTAGGTTTTGTAGAGCCTGAAGTGTAGGGAATCATTAACCATCTAGGTTAACTCCATTCATTGTTTCAAGAACGTTGCAAGTCTAATCATAGAGCCTTGCATTCTCTTAGAATTTGTAACTTGCATTTTTGAGATCCAACAGTTCCTTTGATGTATTATGTTGTTTTGAAGCATGAAGAAACAAATTATATCTTGGTGCATCAACTTCTTTTACATTTCATGTCTCCTTCTATCTCTTTTCTCTTTGATTAGTTAGAGTAGAATAGTAGTAGGGTTTTCATGTGTTGGGTTAGACCAACACATTTGTACTTAGTTTAGAAGAGGAATTCAGACTACTCTAGAGACTTGACTTCATTTCAAAAGGTCCCACACCTTGAGGTCATTTATATTGTTTCATTAGAACACTAAACTCTTGTTTAGTAGGGCACAATTTTATTTGACAACACTTACCACAACTCACTAAAAATTATGTGCAGATCATTGGGCTAATAAGGGAGATACATTAAGGGGTTCCCTATAAGGTTCACATCTTTATAAGAGACTATACATTGATATATGTATGTAATAGATTAAAAAATAGATATATAGAGGAGAGATGACATAAATAGAGAAAGAAATTTAATGAAAGACGAAGACTAAGATATGCTAATGTAATGATTATTTGAATATAAATATATATACATATATACATATATATATATATATATATGGAGTTATAAGGATTCAATGGTTATAAGTGTTATGGATTATTTTTATTTATGTTAAGTTATATATAAATTACTGTTAGATAATTTTTCTTATCATACTTACTCTTTTCTACCATTGTACCCTCTAGGGTATAAAATGAATACATAAGGGATATTAGGGTACATATCTTAAAACTATAATTCACCAACACCTCTTGCTAAAATTGGTTCCATTTTTGAGACCCTAAAGAAGACAAGGAAGAAATTTAGAGTAATAGAATAAGGGACAACAATAGAAAAAGGACAAGAATTTGTAGACACCTCTCTTAGGTACTACCTTTGTGAGAGGGGGGTAGGAACTTAAGGGATGACAAATGGAAAGGAGGGAGGGATCTAAAAATATCCCTAAAATGATGTAACTATAAAAAAGATAAAACCACCCATGGTATATATAAGTATTAATTGAAATCTAGATTAGGAAGACCTGTGGGAATAGGAGATAACAAAAGAAAAAGGGAGATAATTGAAAGGATTAAGTTGGGAATGAAAATAAATGTGGAAGAAAGAAGGTTGAAAAAAAATCAAGAAAGATAGAAGAATGGAAGAAGCAGAAAAGAGGAGAAAGGAGTAAGAATTAGAGTTTGTGGAAGGAAATAAAAACAAAGAGGTTGAGTGCACCATTGAGGATGTTGCTAAGCATGTCATTGTGGTTGTTATCATAAAAGAAGAAGAAGTGCACACCATTGATGGTGTTGTTGAAGGATGTAGAGAAAGGATTATGTAATTAGGTTCTAGCATGAATAAAATAAATTAGATTATCCAAAAACCTAGAAGGAAAAATTGAAAATTAGGGTGTAATGTGGGAAAAGTTATCATATAATTTTACTAGGATTAGCTACCTTTCACTAAAAAACTTTAGAATTTAGATTGGAAAGGGTTTTAGATTAAATTTGAACCTTGGATGTGATCCAATCGGCCTTGGATTTGAATTTATTTAGGGTTTTAAAATGGATTTGGAATGAAAATGTAATGATGCAACTAGCTAAACATGAAAATGCACTATTTTGATGTAAATACAATAGATCTAGGAACTAATAGTCAAAATTGGAAAACAGAGATGAGAAGAGAAAACATTGATGCACCTATAGTTTAAATTTGGGTCTAGAGGACTAAGTTTCCTAGGGTGATTATGTCCTTGTAACTAAACTTAAGATCTATTTTCATAGTCCTCTAGAGCCTACTCAGAGCCTTCTTTATTCTTCATCTCATTGTTTGATCTTCATTGGGTCTTCAGATAACTGAGCTCCCATATCTTGTCAAGTTGTAGGGATTGAATATAACAATGAGAAACTTATCTTAAAGCCTCCTCCAATCTTCTTTAGTCCTATAACATACACATTGAATGAGAGAGTAAGGGTTGTACCATATAGGGGTTTTCATCAATCAAAACTTGTGTTGGTGTTTCCACCTCCATAATGGAAATGGTAATGAAAGAGAGATTATCCTTTTAAGGGATATAGGCTAAATGGAAAATCAATGATGAATCCACAATGAACTACAACTCACCATCCAAATTTTATTTCTTGGAAGGACTAAAGTCATAAAAATATCCTCAAGGTTTGATTGAAAATTGGCTTGAATGGTTGAAAAACATAAAGGATTAGTACAAACAAAATGATAGAATAAAAAATCACATGAAACATGACATGTTGCTTCAATATTAAAATTTTACAATAAATTTTTTCTTATCTTCTCTTGACTTGATAATGATTGTTTGATAATGCTCTTGATTCAAATATTTCCACTTAGTTTTCAAATGGTGTCATGACTAGGTATTTATACACAATAATTATAATTTCCCACAAATTGAAGCCTAATAGCTGAAATTTGACATTTAAAATTAAAATAATAAAATTCCAACTCCAACATATTAAATTTTGGAGGAAAAATAGGGGGACCAAGTCACCAAGTAAAACTTAGTCCTGGCCCCATTTGGTAGGGTGTAAAGTGTTGGGAGAAAATATTAAATGTTTGCATTGGTCTTGTAAATGGGTTTTCTTGATAAATATACAAATGGGCCATGGAATGCATAATTTAGGCTATTAGATTTACAATTGGGTCCATTCACTTAGGAGGGAGAAAAATCTAGTGTGAAATTGTCAAGGGTGATAAATCACAATGCTAAATTTAGCCCTCACTTTATTGAGAGTATGGACCTACACATAGACTCGTAGTAAAGTAGAAAATATGTCAAGAGGGGTCTGATTATCCAAATGTTGAAGAGATAGGATGGAAATAGATCTATGAGTAGTGCACAAGCCTCCAACATTCAATATCCTATGGTAAACCAACATAATGACAAAGGAACACACATATATATGATGCAACATAACAACACAAAGCATACATGACAAAACACAACACAATACACTACATGATAGATAACACAATACAAACATGATACACACATAAGAAAACATATATGAGCACAAACATAAGGTTAGCACTAAAAAGGATTTGAGTTAGTAAGGCAATGAGACATTGGTCTTAAATTTATCTCAAATACCAAATTTCATCCATCAAATGTACTATCTAAAATGATTATGTCACAAGGATGTTAAATCACTCATGAGCTACTTGAAACTACTGGCTAGAAAGCTATATTATGCTAGGTTTCCATTAAATATGATGGGTTCCACAAGGCTAGAAAGTTTCATTGTGCTAAGACACTCATGAAACATATAGCTCCATTGGCAAGCAAGTTGTGCTATGATAGGTGGCCATGTTAAAAAGGGTGCTCAAGTTAATGAATCAACAAGATGCATTTTTATAAATTCATGGATTGTCTTGCTAAATTTTAACATCCAAGGGGATGAACGAAACTCACTTAAGAAGGTGCATAAAATTTTAACATCCAAGGGGACAAACAAGTTCACCTAAGAAGGTACATAAAAAAATTTAACATCCAGGAGGACGAACAAGACTCACCTAAGAAGGTCCATAAAATTTAACTTCCAAGAGGATAAATATAACTCACCTAAGAAGGTGAATAAAATTTTTAACATCTAAGGGGAAAAGTTGATAACAACACCCTAGGGGGTGTTATAAATAACACCACCACTAAACGAGTATGTTAATAAGTCAGATATCAAAAGACATCTATGAAATGGATAGGGGGAATTGTAGTGTCATAAAATTGCATCTAATGGAAATTTCACACTTGCGCATTTATCCCACTACATTTATGGCACCTCACCATATTTATAGAAAAAAATATTTTGAGTCAAAATTTTCCGATTTGAACTCCACAAGGTACAATGAAGAGGTGTTATCAAAATACCACCTCATTTCTTGCAAATTTTTGAGTTGGACACATGTGCAATACACAACGTCTACATGACACACACACATCCCCAAAATTTTGAAGTTTAAATGAGGGAGTTGCACAAAATTTTCCCATGACACACATTTTTTTTGTAGAATCATGAATGTAATGGATATTTCCACACATGCAACCTCACAAAACTCCATTTTTCATCCTCATTCTCATTCGTTCTCACTTCTTCTCACTCCAACTTTCTCTCTTCCTCTATTCTCTTCTACATCTATTCTCTATAGTGAAGATCTACTAGATTCACATCTCATCAACAACTAAGGCTCATTTGCAAGCATACAAAATTTTTTCTATCAAGCCAAGAGGGAGCCACAAACTATTGGTAATGCTCTCTCATCACTTTTTCTCATCTATTTAAAATATATACTTGTCTATTTTATTTATGATAGAGGTTCTCCTCCACAATGGGGTTTTCTTCTATCATGCATCTCATTTATTACATTTATGTATCATCTGTTTTCTATCTATGTGGTTGTTCATGGGGGTGGAAAAACCAAAAACATGGGTTTGATTGAGGCAAGCCCTAAAATATCCCCAACACTTTTCCTCGTCCTTTCTATGTACAAGTTTCCAATTTCAAATAGTTGGGTACTTGCACATTTCAAGATTTTAGCTTTTGGTTTGACAAATATGACAACATGACACAAATACATCTTCATGGTGTGGTGAATTCCATTGGCCATGATTCTATCCTTCTCAAGGAAGAATCCATAAGTTCTCCTCTTTTTGTTTATGTAATTCATATTTCATAATCCATATTTTGTAATACTTTACTAGATTCTCTTAATTCATAGTTTTATCATTCTAGCTTAGTATTTCATCTAATCATGTTTTTTGCAATCTCTTTCATCTTATTATTTGTCACTTGAGCTTGAACTTTGAGGTAATCAAAGGCTATTTTCTCCCTGTAGACTCTTCCTTTTCCTAGAGACTTGAGAATAAATAATCCACTCCTCCACATTTTGGTGAATCTGATGTGAATCAAATCATGTCTAATATTTTCTTCAAAGTTTTAATGCTTTTTCTAAAGAATAATTTAATATGTTGCATTATGCCCTAGATGATTTATTAGAGGCATTTAGACTTCTATATGTAGATCTATTGAACAAACTTATTCATCACAACCATTGTCTTCTTTGCAAGCTGAAGAGTCTATGAATGTGGTTGTAGTCTCTGCAGCTTCTCAAAGGCCTAAGAGACCCATTATTTACATGACTTTGACTAGCCCACTTCCTAAAATAATTCACTCTAATCATGGGTTTCTAGTTAGTATTGATTTCTAGACCTTTACATGAGATTCTTGCAATCTACAATTTCCTCCTATAAATTTGTAGCTCATACTTACAACACTAGAAGGTATCCACAAAATCTGAATCAGCCTACTTCTTTACCACCTTCTCAACCAAGTCTTCCTCTAGCACTTAAACCTATAGCTAAAGTGCCTAGTGATTATGATATTGTTAAGCAACTTTGTGTTACTTCTACCAAGATCTATCTATAAGATTTTCTTCAAACTACCTTGGTTTATTAGGGTATGCTTTAGCAAGCCTTCCAAAATATTCTCTTGCCTTCTTTTTCTATCCCAATGGATATTAATTCATTAATGGATCATATTTGTTTGGATTCATTTAATATTATGCTATATCCATAGGAACTCTTTCCTCTAGAAGTACATAAGTAGTTGGATCCTCTAATGATAGTAATTAACATTAATAACATTGGTATTAGATGTGCTCTCATTGACACCCATTCAACTCTCAATGTTTATAGCATTAATTTATTACCTAAGATTAAAATTGATTCATCTTATTGTGTTGCTTCTTTGTACATTTGTGGATTTGATAATTTTGGTTGACAAGCCCTAACAAAATAATATTTCCTTTAAGGTTGGGGCTTGTTACTGTACCAACCTTTATTTATGTTATGTCAAGTCCTTTACCTTATAACATTCTCTTGGGAAGACCTTGGATTCAAGCTTTGGGAGCAGTAACTTATACTTTGCATAATTGTATAAATTTTTTTATGAATAATGAAGTAATTACAATAAAGGTTGATCCTAATGCTATACACCTTTGTGAAATGGAAACTTTTGGTCAAATCGTAATTCCTTCCACTCTTAGAAATTGTATTCTTTTGTTATATTCTAATGCATTGACATCCTATTTGGTAGTGATTGCTTTGAAATCTGCTCTTGAGATGGATATCCTAGAAGAATGTCACCCAAAAGAAGATAATTCTAAGTCTACCCCTTCTAATTCTTCTTCTAAAGCAAATGCATGTATTGGTGATCATTGGGGTCTTTATACTTTACCAAATCTTTCACCAGGGAGTACAAATTTGATCATATACATCTTGACATTCCAATAGTCTCATACACCTCTGTCATAAAATTTTATTGTCCTCTCATTGAGGAAAAAAATCATGTCCTTGTTAAGGAGGATGATTTTTCCCCTATTGAGGAAGATATTGATGCTTTTGTTAAAAAGGTTAAGGTTTGTATTCCCATCAATAAGGATGATTGTGATCATGTAGAGGAGTATGATCCCTAATATTGGAATGATGTTCTCTATGTAGATCCTCCTCCTTCTCAAGAATTACAAACATGTTATGGCCCTAGTTTTAACCTTCTTTCTAAATATGTTTATGGATGAAAAGGGGTTAGCCATAATGAACAAAGTATTCAAGTCCCTCTAGAATGTAATCCTTGTAAGCATAACATGGGGTTTGAATACTTTCACAAGTAGTCTAAAAGGAAACCATGGTTAAATGTCAACATGACTTCCATAGAACCTCTCAAATTAGTTCATCCTTAATTAACTAAAAGTAAAATAGACTCTAATGAAGTTCCTCTATATGTATTCTCTTCAAAAAAAGCATAGGAAGAATTCTTAGGTGTCCACTCTAACTTACCTTTTTATCACAATAAATGGAAATTCTCGTATTGTTAAAGAAAAAAACATACTTCAAATAATCTGTTATGAGCATTGATGAAAGAGCCCCTTTGTCTAATGTGGATGATAATATTCATATTTAACATCCTAAAGATCACAATACTCTTCTTAAAGGGGACACTACTGATATTTTCATGGACCCTAAGTCTTCTGAAAAGGTGATTAAAATTGGAAAGTGCCTCTCCTCAAAAGAATATAAACAACATTCTAATTGTTATATTCTCATCCTGATATATTTTCTTTGTCATATGAGGATAAGATTGGTATTGATGAGTCCATGGTAGTTCACAATATCATTCTATGCCCCAATGCTAAGCCTATTAAACAAAATATTTGAAAGATGAATCTCAAGATTGCCTTATTAGTCAAAACTAAGATAGATAAGCTTTTAAAAGTTGTCTTTATTCATCCTATTGACTATTCACCTTGAATGTCAAATATCATTGTTTTCAGCAAGCCTAATGACTATATTCGCATTTGTATTAACTTTCTTGATCTCAATAAGGCTTCTCCTAAGGATGATTTTCTATTGCCTAATACTGATATGATTGTAGAATCAAATATAGGCCATGCCTTATTCTCTTTCATGGATGGATTCTTGGGTTATAATCAGATTCATATTAAACTAGAAGATCAATACAAGAGAGCCTTCACTACCCCTTGGGGTACCTTCTATTATGTGGTCATGCCATTTGGGTTGAAGAATTTTGGAGCAACTTACCAACGGGTGAGGACCCTCATCTTTCATGATTACATTAACAAGATTCTAGAAGATTACGTTGATGACATCTTGGCTAAGTCTACAACTAGTCAAGATCACATTGAAAATCTTTGTCTCATATTTGAAAGGCTTCGACTCTATAAGATGATACTAAATCATCTTAAGTGTTTTTTCAATGTGGATGCTGACAAGATTTTAGGATTTATCATTTCTCACCATAGAATCAAATTTTATACAAATACTACTGATGCAATTGTTAACATGCCTTCTCCTACAAACATCTCTCAACTATTTAGTTTACAAGGGAATATTTAGGTAATTTTTAGATTTTTATCTTAGTTGGTTGATCACATACAAAGTTCATGCACTTTTTGAAGAAATATGTTCACCTTTGGTGGGATGATGAGTGTGAAAAATATTTTGATTCAATCAAGAGTTATTTAGCCAACATTCACATATTAATATTGGTTATGCAAGATATGCCTCTTTTTCTTTATATCTCTACATCACCTCATGCCTTAGCAACTTTATTAGCTCAACATGACAATACTGGTAAAGAAATACTAGTCTACTACATCATTCATATTCTAGTTGATTATGAAACTTGTTATTCCGCTATGGAGAAACAATGTCTAGCTCTCATCTTTGCAACATCGAAGTTATGGCATTATATTCTTGATGTTGAAACCCATGTTATTGTGAAAAGTGATCCTTTTAAAAATATATTTACGAGAACCAATATTTTGGGAAGGTTGGTGAAATGGTTAGTATTTCTCTTTGAGTTTGACATCAAGTTCATAGCTAAAAAGTGATCAAAGGTCAAGCTATTACCGATTAGTTGGTGGAAGCTCCCTCATCTCACTCCCTCCCTAATATAGATATATTTGTAGATGAAAATATCTTTGCAATAAACCATGAAATTTTATGTGATATGTACTTTGATGGATCGAGATGTCAAGATAGCCTTGGGATAGGTGTAGTTTTAGTCTCACCTAAAGGCAAGCCATTTCATCTATCATTTCCATTAAAATTAGTGCCACAATAGCTTTAAACATTAAACATATTTGTATTCATGGTGACTCTAAGCTTATTGTAAATCAAATTATAGGAATGTATCAGGCTAATCAAAATAATTTATCTTAATATTGAGGTCTAACCTTATCCTTTCTTGATTATTTCTCTCCTTTGATCCTAGGAGAGAAAATCAACACGTAGATGCAATGGCAAGTGTAGCCTCCCTTGTGTCTTTAGATGATGGTATAGAATAATACCACATTGTGGTTTACATTCTCTTATCTCCTATTGTATTAGATCAGCTTGAACTCAATGTTCTTGTATGTGCTCACATGGACTTGAGGGAATGGTATTCTCACATTTATAATTATCTGAAGACTAGGAATTTTCTTGATAATGCAACTAAATACTCTCGTACTTGGATAAGAAAATTTTCAATCTTATATATTATATGGTTTGATATCCTTTATCAAAAATCTTATAATTTTCTTCTTCTTCTTTGGTGTCTCACTAAGGCTGAAATACTCCTTTCCCTTCAAGAATCCCATTTGGGATCTTTAAGTGGAAATTTTGGTGGTAAATCCTTGGTGCATAAAATAATTCACATGGGATACTTTTGGAAAATAATACAACAAGAATACTTTACCTTTATCAAGAAGTTTCCTCAATGTCAATAACATAGCAATCACATTCGGGCTCTTGCACAAGAGCTTCAAAATTAGGCCTTTCCTTGGCTATTTGCAAAATGGGGGTTGGAAATTATTGGTAAAATATCACATCCTTATTCTAAAGGACATACCTTCACCATTGCCACTATTGATTACTATATGAAATGGTTCAAATTTGTTGCACTTTGATCCATGAATGTTGAAGGAATCCATAGCTTTATTTTAAACAATATCATTTCTCATTTTGGATTTCCTTCCACCCTTGTTTCTAATAATGGTACCTCATTTAAGAATAAATATAAGAATAAATTCCATAAAAAATTTCATATTCAACACCATTTTTCTACACCATACAATCCTCAATCTAATGTCCAAGTTGAAGCATCTAATAAAACTCTTGAGCTGATTATCTAAAAAAATTAAAAAAACACAATAAATATTGGCATACTCAATTAACATATAGATTGTGGACCCATCGGACAAGTTTCCATATGGCTATTGGTACAACTCTGTATAACCTCATGTATGGTACCAAGGCTATTATTCCTTTAGAGTTGTAAATACCATCTTTACGGGTTTCCCTTAAAGGTTTGATTGATGATGGAACTTACTATGATCATTTCTATCATCTTGATTTTCTCGATGAGTGCCAATTACAAGCCCTCAAACATCTCCAAGCTTATCAATGGTCTATTTCTAAACATTACAATCAAGGTTTTCTTTCTCAAACTTTCAAGGTAGGTGATCTTGTTCTCTATCAGAATTAGAGAAATGTGATTGTACCACCTAATCAAAATGGGGAGTTCATGCCCAATTGTTTAGGTCCGTACATAATCATCTTCATGTATGGTTCTAGTGCCTATGGATTAACATTTATGGAAAGAATGCCTTTGAAATAAATAGTCAATTCAATGCATCTTCATCAATACTATGCATAGTTTCTATGTGGCATGTGCATGATGCTCATCTCTTAGGGATTTTAGTTCGTTATGCTATGATATTTCTTCATTAAACCATTATCTACATATTATGTTATGATGTGAACATGTGTATATAATTAATTTATTTGATTAAGAATTATATGTATACATGTGTTTTATTATGCTATGCATATGTGCATTGTATCTGATTAAGTCTTTTGGTTAGGAAATTAGATAATCATTATATCTAATTAAACATACATACAATGTGTGTTTATTAAATCATGATAGTGTCTAATCTAAACACACATACATAAACATAACTCCATCACATAGCCATACATGAAATTAAAAGTACACAAATGAACACCATGATGTCACAAATAAAATCTCATATATATATATATGTATCAAAATGTCATGTACACGTATCCCACTAGTATATCAAAATGTGGTGATCATATATCTGTATATGTCTGTAAATCAAAATAATACTATACATCAAAAAAATATGATCTAGTACACAAAAAACTAGCATGCAAAATGGGCCTCTAGCCCCTGAGTGCATGACTACCTAAGCCCTTTGGTCCTAGTGGCAATGGTGGTGGAGGATACTAGATCGATGTGAGTGAATGAAATTAATGAGACTGCAATATGGACATGCTTTGTGCTCACGATCCTTGAACCTCTCCTCATAGCTCAATCACCTTCTCCCATAGCCTAGCCTCCCACTCATGAGCCTTTCATAGCTCCTCCTAGAGTTGATGCACTAGAGATCAATAGTTGGCCTCACTACCTCCACCTAACTATTGAGGTCATCAAGTCAGCTCTATAGTCTATCACATGTTGGTACTACACTCTTACCATGTCACTACTTGATCTCGCTTAGCTATCATAACGTGGAGCTCTATCGAGAACTGATCATGCTACCCAATCATGGAAATTAGGTCAATGGTCCTTTGGATGGCCTCCACATGTGCCTCCTCATAATTTTTACGTAGTTGTGTTATATGCTCAGAAAGATGGGCATGTTTCTCTATGGAAGATAGCCTATACGCGTCTAAGACGATTCCCTGAGTCACCATAGTTGGGGCCAACTCTATAATACATAGCACAATAAAGGCGATCCACTCCCATGTGTCAACTACAACCATAAAGATAATGGATCTTAAGAGTACCTGATCATATCAAAACATATGCATATATATATGAGAGAAACTAAAGTACAAAGTACTAAAAATAAATAATTTGTATCACATTCATACCTATGTACCTAGCCTACTAGTGTGGATTAGAGGGTGCTACATTTGGCCCAATTGCTACTACCATTGTAAGAGGACTAACTACTTGGCCTGATGGTGGAGCCATTGAGACTAGGGCTAGTCATGGGAGTGAAGACACTTGTCATTTCCACCTCAACCTCTTTGTTTTCTCACCTACCATACCTCTTCCTCTTCACTAGGGCCACTACCAAAATTCTCTCCTACTATCCCCTATGCACTAGTATCACCCATAGGGGCATCCACCAGGAAAATTGGGGATAGGACAATTATCACCCACCATGCCACATAACCATGAGCACTATTGACATTGTCAAATGTAAGGCAAAAGGTTGGTGATCATTATCTGATTCATTACCGCTAATAGTGACGTTTGTGATGGTCAGAAAAGGATGATCACTCACTCAAACTACACTCCTTTTCAATCAGACATACATGGGAGACACTGATGGGATAGTGTGAACTTTTCTAAACTATTGGGTGACTCGATTCCAGTAATAGGGGATGATGATATGGTTTGTGTGTGAACCCCAATCCTAATACCTACAAAACAATAAGAAGAAACACATTAGATGATGAAATGAAAGAAAGAACAAGGATTCCCCATGAAATCCATTTATAAAGCTTAAATTTGGAAAAGAGATGAAGAACACAATAAGAAAACAATAAAATAGAGATTGAATCCTAATTAAACTAGCAAATTCATGATCCCATGGGGGAATTGGTGTCAATTTGATGTGAAAATTGGCCCTTTCCCAATTCCTATGATGCAAGCCTGATGAATGTTGATGAATGATCCACTTTGATGAAGGATGGTGAGTGCTCCAATGGAAAAAACCTACATAACCTAGCTAAGATTCAATGATAATGGATTGAATTTTCTAAATATTTTAACATAGTAAGTTTACTCAAATTGTGGATGATGAAATGAGGAGATTAACCTATTATTTATAGAATGCCAAGATGGATGAATGTCCAAAATAGAGAAATGTGGGACTAACATTCATCCAATGGCAAGATGCCACTTGTCAACCTATGAGTGGATGGAGAATGTGTAAGTTTTGATGATTGTCCCAATAAATGTATATTTTTGAATTTTGAATTTGTTGAAATGACATGCAAGAGGGAAGAAAGAATGCATTGAATGCCACTTGGATTAAGGAAAAGGACATGTAAAATGGAGTAAATACCTTGTTGGATGTACATGTCAACTTGGATTTTGAATTCAAACTTGGAGAATATTCCCAAAAGATACCTTGTTGAGGAAAATAGAGATTTAATAAGGGTATGTGCAAGATCATGATGGGCCAAAAAGTGGTGATATGATGGATATTTGTAGGGTATGTGGCTAATGACTTTTTTTAAACCCAAAATTGATGAAATGAAAAGGGTTTTAATCAACTTTCCATTAATATAAATTATGCTTTACTTTGAATTTAATAAATAAATATTATTCATTTTCTATTTGAGTTACGAATAAAGTCTGATTGATAGACTGATTGAAAAACATCTATAGCTTTCAAATGGTATCACATTTTTGAATCCAAAACATGCTTCACATACTATAGGATTAAAAAAAGAAAAATTGAATTTCATGAAGTTTTGACCAAGTTAAGGTTATTAGACATACAAGCTTTTATATTTAAAAAATTGTAATAAAAAATCATAATTAATTATTTACTTGGAAAAAATTTACAAAAACATATGCATCACATCTGGACATGAGTCCTCTACTTATGCCTAAAATATTATAAAAAAATATTATCATTTTATTGTGGTTAGGGTGGTAACAGACACCTACTTCTTATTTTTTCCTGAATTTTAAGTACTCTGCATTGAAATTTTAAATTTTCACCAAATAATTTATTTTTTTTTAAAAATAAACCTAGTATTTTAGAAACTATATTCAATTTGATACATATTCTATTCTAACATATTTTTGAAATAATATAGATAACTTATTCAAATTTTTATGTCAAGTTGCCTAACTTTGAGTTTTTTGAATTTTTTGCCACTTAAGCGCCTATTTTTTCCATGATGATCCTGCACATACCCATAAATCAATTAAATCTATTTTCATGTGCAAGTGGTAAAAGATGGAGGATGGGACATGATATGAGATTAAATTAATCAAATTTAATTAATTTAATGAAGGGGGTTAAATGATGTGACCTATTTGACTTCAATTTATGGATTTATTTAAATCAAATATGAGAGGAACATGATAAGGGATTAATTAAATAAAGATTTTGATTTATTTAATTAAAAGAGATGATTGTTAGATTAAACTAAATAAGGTTTTAATTTATTTAATTTAATAGATAGACTTGCAATATTTAATCAAATAAAATTAATTATTTAATTAAATCAGATAATTAGATCAAAATGGTTAATTTAATTATTGAGAAGAGGTGACTTAATTAGATAACTAGTTTATTTAATTAAGAGAGGAATATTGATGAATTTAATCAAATAAGAGGATTTGATTAAATGGTTAGACCGAAGAATGATTCAGGATTAAACGATGTTAGTAGTCAGGATCAGATGCATAATTTCAATTGGTACATTTTACGTGTCTACATTTTGCCCCTCTTTGAAGCAATGCACTTGATGCGTTGGTTTAAAGAATAAACGATCTCGATTAAAGCCAAAAAGTTTCCTTTTCTAAAAAAAAAAAATCTTGCCCCACTACTGCCCGGTGAGAGAAAACATGCCAATATATTGCCCCCTTGAGAGATTGGACAAAAAATTTTATTTTTGGTTGATCTCGCGAAAAAAGAGAACAAGGTGCCCGACAGGTCCAAAAAGGCTCTAGGAGCCAAAAACATGTCTAAATGCAATAAAACGATGTAAAACATGCCTGAACTGGACAAAAATAGGTTCAAGGGTTGAAAATCCTAGCAAGATAGCCAATCAGGGTGAAAAAACCCTAATTTTCAAGCTTAAAAAGGCTCTAAGGGGTTACTTTCAATTCATTTTCACACAGCCATCTAACAACCTTGAGATTTGAGCTCTGACCTCCTGATGATATGGCGCAACGACAGCTCCTGATGCATATTTCTGATTGAGTCCAGACGTACCAGTAGCCACCTGACATTGGGGCACCAATAAGTGATCCTTGAGCTTTATTTTTTGTTTTTAGCATTCATTTATTGCTTTCAAAGTCAGTCCTATAGCGACGCTCAAAAATCAAACTGCGCCGCTCAGTGTCAGATTGCATCATGGTGGTGGAGTTTGGAGTTTGAAAATAAATTCCAAACTCTGACACTGAGGTCATGGCCCCTGGGGTCATTTCCAAAGTGTGACACGGTGGTGCACTTTTGACATTTTGTGCCCTAGCATCGTAGTTTGATAAAAATGAAACTACGATGCATTCACGGATAGGGACGCTAGAGTGGTTTCTTGGATGCCCAAATTTTTTTTTCAAATTTTTTAACATGATGACCCTTCCTGATGCAGGATGTGGCGAGGGAGCTCTATTCCCAAGAGCACAAGTTGTGGGATATGTTTGGTTACTTGTGGGACCTGAGTGATAGAGATCATGATTGACTACGAGATATGGGGTTGTGGTACATCGCCTACACAACGCCCATTTGCACCCACCTTGGAATGATGTCAATGCTTGCCGAGAGATGGCACAATGAGACCTCTTCCTTCCACCTTCCCACTGGTGAGGCCACTGTCACCTTGGAGGACATTTGGCACATCTTGAGATTGCCGATTCATGGTTGCCTGGTCAGTTTTGATATAGATAAGGGGTGAAATTCCTATCACACAGTCCTCTCCACAAAGGACATTGTCATTTGCGATGGGAAAATCGAGCTCCAGCATCATAGGGCTCTGGCCCCTCCCTTCTGCTTGGTTGTTGCAGCCATTATTTCAAGTCTCGTTGCCCCAGATTGACAAGACCGGTACTTTAGTCCTAGTTGGGGACTCTGTTGGGAGAGCATGGTGATGCGTGATAGGCCTACTCATTTTTCTTGGGGGTTGGTTCTTCTTGCGTCACTATACAAAGATCTCCATGATTACATCTACCTTGAGGGCAAAGCACTCAAAGTAGGCATGACACTCCATGTATGGGCATGGGAGCACATTGTTGTCCTTCGGCCATGGGTTGTTGTAGTTCTCATGGGGCCTGATGATCCCCTTGTATGGCACTACAGAGGTGGTGTGTCCTTCACACACATGGGCAAGCACAAGATTCCCTATTGGAGGAGGGTCCTAGATGAGATGCAGGTATTCATATGGCATCTATACCTTGGTCGTTCTGGATGGGCCGACGATGCACATAAGATTTTCTATACCCACCAGGACCGCTTCATGCAAGGGCAAGAGCACATGATGATAGAGAGATATCTGCCTGGGTGCATGCAACATTAGTTCGGTGAGCCCCAGGATCGACTAGATGATTATTATGTAGTCATATGTTCCCACACCATGTCACAGGTTTCATGGGTTTGATAAATTCCTGCTTCTGAGGACATGGACAACTTTAGACACTTGGTGGCTCGGCCATGGGCTTACAATTAGGGGCTTGCAGATCTAGGTGTCACCCAGGCATACAGGGATTGGTTTCAGCCTCCCCTACATTTGAAAATTCTAGGAGTAGTCCCCGATCAGTGGAGGACGAGAGGCAAAGGGGGAGGACGAGGATCAAGAGATGGTGCATGACAGGACTAGCCGGTCGGGCCTTTAGTTCAGCCAGCTCAACCAAGTCAGGGTGTCATGCAGATGCAAGACCAACAACAGGTGCTAGCTAGGCAATAGGGGCAGGTAGGTGTACCACCACAAGCTGGGGGCGAGGATCAGCCTCAGGTACATCTAGTAGGGTAGGTGGATCTTCGAGATACATTGATTGCATAGCTGCAGGCTCAGGTGCAGACTTTGACAGGGGAGAGATATTAGGGGTAGATCGAGAGAGACCAGATTAGGGCTGAGAGGGACTAGGCCATACTACAAAGATAGGCTGTAGAGCTATAGGTGGCCACAGAGATGGGCCAGCGACAAAATTTGGAGAGCATGGCAGCCTCCTCCTCTCAGAGCATAGTGTCCATTCGGTCTTACAGGGAGGTCGTTCGAGAGGTAGATTATTACCACATGCACTATCACCAGACCATGCCTAGAGCATAGTGGGCCCCAGACTACTCACAGTGGACCAGCCACAGACTAGCAAAGGGTCATGGTGATACAGGTGAGGGCAGCAGATAGGATGGATAGACCTTGATTGAGATGATACTTTTTGTGCCTTATGGGCTCCTTTTCGATAGCCCGATGGGCCTTTTCGTACTGATTGACATATATTTACAGTGATCTGATTATTTTTTACTATGATAGTTATTTGATGATGATATATATGAGCTGATGATTTTGATGTGATGTGATGTGTATCATTTATTTATGCATGGGTGGATGATTCTATTTCTATATGTTGTGCAATGATGTTATGGTGTTATATGATGTATTTATGGATGCATTTATTTCTGATGATATATGCATTATGTAAAGATTATGACCTAACAGATCTATATTATGTTGGTTACTTATGATATGCAGATGTATTTATGTGATGCGTAATGATGTTGCAATCTATATGATGATTTGAAATGATATGATGTGTAATATGCAATATGCAAAATGATATGGAAATGATCTATGGTGTATACACGAAATGATGTGAATCATGCTTATATATGAAATGATTATGGATGGATGTACACTTTGCATGTAATGGATTTTTATGTTCCTATTTATGTTTATAATGATGTGGAATTATTTATGCAATGAAATGCAAAAAATGATTGTGATGATATTTATGAGATGATGTGGATGATTAGTGGATGATATAATGCAATGTAAATGCAATGGTCGTGTTTTATATGATATGTGTTGATGATGCAAATGAGATGGTTTTTTAAGATGCTTAGAATAACAAATATTATTATCCTAAACATGTTAAATGATAATGTAATGTATGTGATGCATTTAATGTGATGTGATGCGATATATGAAATGATATGATGATGTTTTATGCAAAATGAATGTAATGTGCGAGATGACTTTATGATGTTATGCGAGTATGTATGCAATGGATTATCTATAATGCTTATGTACTTATTATGTATGATTATGTAGTAGGTAGTAGTGTGAAAATGATTATGAATAATATGCACATGAATATTATGCGATGGTTTATGTGATGAATGCAATGTGATGCAAAAAATGGATGCAATGTAATGAGAAAGGGATGTGCTAATTTATGGAAAATGCTTATAATACCATGTTTATATGATGATGGAAATGTAATGCATATGTTTCCTATATGATATGTTGATGCAATATGCTAATATTTTGTGGGTGCAAGGTTGATGACGATGATAACTAACTGTCATAGTAACTTGTTAGCGTGTTGAGCAAGAAGGGATGAAAAAGAAAGACATTTTAGGAGTATCCTTGTTCACACCTAACATACGAAAACCTTGCTAGGATGCACTTTAGAAGTTTCAAACACTTCGGACCAAAACATGGAAAGGTATAACCTATCAATGCAATAGTCAACGAGTTGCCCAAAACTTCCTCCATACATACCTAACAAAGCAAGTATTCGCCAAGTTATATTACAAGAACGTCCAACAAGCACAGAAGACAAAAGATAATGATCATTTCCCCATTCCTATTTCTCTAAATCCTCTGTTCAGATATCATCAAGAAGTCCTTGGAATGAGTGCAATAAGATAAGTTAAAAGAAACAGATAAAGTAAACAAGAAAACCGATGTTCTTCAATACCGTTAACCAAAAGGGAAGTGTTTTCAAGGATAGGAACCGAAACTATTGCCAAAAGATAATGCCCATTGTAGGAAGGATACATCCTAGGACATGTTAGTGGATGGCAGAATGCCATTTCGTTTATCCTAAGTGTTCTTTCAAATGATTGATATGGGACCAATTGGATGATAGGTTACCGACGCGAAGAGTTGACCATCTTGTTTACGTACCAACTTAGACCTAAGACTTGACATTTTGAGTTTTCACTTTTCACCTGCTAGACTTGTTTCTGATTATCTTACCAAAGATTGAGGATGACGATCGTTTATTATGAGTGATGTTATTGCAGGTGTAAGCAAGATGAGATGGATTTTTTTAAATATTTGGATGTTTTTTATCTTTTGGAGATGTTTTGAGGCTTTTTTTTTGGGGTTTTTTGAGATTTTGACCAAGAGAATAACCTAAGGACCTATCCTAGGGGCCTCGGGGGCTGATCAATAGATTAGCCTTGCCTACGTTATACACGCAGAGACCACGTAGTTCGACTGACGAGTTGACTGATTTATAGATGACGATATACATGATGAGATGTTAGTTTATTATGATAGACTCCTAAAGGACTAACCTAAGTGTCTCAGGGGATGATCAAAGATCAACCTTGCCTACATTCAAAGCTCAAAGACCCGTAGTTCGACAAGACAACTTTGTTTTTGATTTTTTGACTGACTTTTTGACCTATTTTTGGATTTTGATATGTTTTGGTGTTTTTGGATTTTCTAATGTTTTGATGTTTTTGGATTTATTTTATTTTTTGAAGTTTTTGGATTTTCTGATTTATAGGACTTTAAGAACATACATGAATTTGATCCAATGAGAACATGCCCCCAGCGTGATGCAATAGACTACTCTGATAAAGGTTAGACAAATTGACCTTGAGGATGGGCCGAGTAGTATTAGGAGGGATCATGATACAAAAATAGGACCGAGCTATGATGCAGATGTGGGTGGATGAGTGATGGATGGATATCTAAATGTGATGGATGATGAAAACGTAATGGATGGATGATGTAGAACAAGTTGTAAATATGTTGGTGGATGGAGAGTACTTATTTACACAAGGTGCCTATTTGCCAGGTTTTCACCAAGGTACTTGCCCAAAGTGCCACCGAAGTGGTTTTCACTATAGGACGATTTTTCTCTTTACTATTTTCAATCCGTTTTTTAATTTTTTTTGGATTTTTTGCTTTTTTAGTTTTTTGTTGTCACTAAGATGCCTGTTTTCTAGGTTTTTGCCAAGGTAACAATTTTTTTAGGACATTTTCTAATTTTTTTAAATTTTTTCGGTTCTATACCTTGAAAGACTTAGGCATAAAACTTTTTGAGATGAGAGCTATTCATGGGCTCTTGCAGAGGTTACCCTTTAGGTGTTGATAACTGATATGCCCCTGACTTGTAACTTGCTATGATAATGAATGGTTCCAACCAATTGGGTTCAAATTTTCCTTTGTTGCTTGGGTTTGGGACATTCTTCTGATTCTCCTTTAATACCAGTTCTCTGATTTGGAAAGTCTTGCTTCTGATTTTCTTATTATAGCTCCTTTTGAGTCTATCTTGATAGACTTGCAAATGTTTCAAAGCATCTATATGTCGCTCATCTAGTAGCTCCAACTCATTCAATCTTGATACTCAGTACTCTTCATCCGTGATGAGGTTTTGCAGTGATATCCTGAGTGATGGGAGCTCAATCTCAATGGGGAGTACTGCTTTTGATCCGCAGACCAGGGAGAAAGGGGTGGCTCTGGTGGGTGTGCAGATACTAGTTTGGTAGGCCCAAAGGGCGGGATTAAGCTGCAGATGCTAGTCATGACCTGCGTCATTGACTATTTTCTTGAGGATTTTTAGAATGGTTTTCTTTGTAGCTTCTGCTTAGCCATTTCCTTGGGGATAGTATGGGGTGGAGAAGCAATGTTGGATTTTGAATTTTTCACATAAGTCACGAACCTCCTGATTCTTAAATGGTGTCCCATTATCTAAGATAATGGCTTGTGGAACACCATAGCAACAAATGAGATAGTTTAGGATGAACTTTGATATCTGCTTCCCAGTTGTATACGTCATGGGTATGGCTTTCACCCACTTAGTAAAGTACTCTATTGTGGTTATGATGAATTTGTGGCTATTAGATGAAGTGGCCATGATTTTTCCAATGAGATCAAGTCCCCACTATGAAAAGGGCCATGGTGTGATGATAGGATGAAGCTCTTGAGCTGGACCATGGATGAGGTCCCCATGTTGCTGACATTGTAGACACCTTCTGGCATAGTCATATGCTTCTCTTTCCATTGTGGGCCAATAATACCCCATCCTTAGTAGCTTCTTGGCTATGGTCATTCCACTCTAGTGTGAACCACAGATACCGTCATGTACTTCAGTTAAAGAAGTCAATGCCTCCTTAGCATTTAAGCAGTGCAGTAGGGTTCCTTCTATGCTCCTACAATATAGGGTATATCCTAGGATGACGAATCGAGATGCCTTTTTGACAAAGGTTCATTTTAGGTTTGAGGGTAAGTCGGCAGGTATGACTCCTATTTGAAGGTATGTATAAATTTCATGGTACCAAGGATCATTAGGACCAACGATTTCACACAAAAATTCTGATTCTGGTACCTTGAATGCAAGAACGAGAAGCTGCTCTATTAGGAATTCATATTTTGGAATGTTGTGAGGGATGTTGAGTAAGGATCCAATTGTTGTCATGGCGTCTGCTACTCTATTCTTGGTTCTAGGAATCTGCTCAAATGTGATTTTGATGAAGGATTCTTTGAGAGTCTCCACCAATTTCTTGTATGGAGTGAGCTTGTTGTCCTTGGTTTGGTATTCATCATTTACTTGATTTATTATCAATTGAGAGTCTTCGTATACTCTGGGAGCTATTATCTTCCACTGCACTGCTATTCTGAGACCTATGGTTAAAGCCTCATATTCTGCAATGTTATTGGTGTAGGGAAATTCCAGTTTGTAGGACCTTGGTATACAATCCCCTTGTGGGGTGATAAAGAAGACACCAGCTTCTGATCCATGTTGTGTGTATGAGCCATCAAAGTACAGTTTCCAATGGTCAGCTACGTTGAGATTGAAAATAGATTCATATGCAAACTCTGAAATGAGAGGATTCTCTGAATAGACTGGTGCTTCTGCAAGCTAATCTGTGATGACTTGGCCTTTGATTGCTTTCCGATCCACATATTCAATGCCATATTTTGATAGTATCATCACCCATTTGGCCATTCTTCCCATGAGCATTTCCTTTGACAGTAAGTACTTGAGGGGGTCAATTTTCGCAATGAGTTTTATTTTATGTTCTAACATGTAATGTCTAAATTTCCATGATGCAAACACTACCCCTAGGAATGTTTTCTCGATGAATGAATTCATTTAGCTCATGCCCAACCATTGTTCTGCTAATGTAATCGATAGCCCTTTCTATTCCATTTTCATCATGCTGAGCTAGGAGAGCTCCAAGGGCTATTGTTGTTGCTGATACGTAGAGAATCAATAGTTTTCTTGGGATTGGTGGCATTAAGATCGGTGGTGTCAGTAGATATTCTTTGATTTTATTGAATGCCTCTTCACACTTGTTATCCCATTTGTACACTACTCCCTTGTGGAGTAGGTGAGAGTATGGGTTCTTTTTTTCCACCAAGTGTGCTATGAATCTTCAAATGGATTGAAGCCTACCTTGGGGACCTCTCAATTGCTTTAATGTTTTTGGTACCTCCATTTCAAGGATTTCTTTTACCTTTGCTGGATCTACCTCGATACCTCTCATTGACACTATATATCCTATGATCTTTCTTGATTGTACGTCAAAGATGCACTTCTTTGGGTTTAATCTGACCTTGTACTCTTCCAGCCTGTCAAAAATGGCACTTAGGGTTGCTATGTGACCTTTTCTCTTTCTGGATTTGGCTAGAATTTCATCAACATAATCTTCAACCATTTTATGGATCATGTCATGGAATATCAATGTCATGGCCCTTTGGTATGTTGCTCTTGCATTCTTTAAGCTGAATGGCATCATATTCCAACAGTAAATCCCCCATGGACAAGTGAAAGCCGTCTTATCTTGGTCCTCTGTAGCTATCATGATCTGATTGTACCCTAAGAATCCATCCATTAGTGACAGTATTTCATGTCCAACTGTCATGTCTACTATCATGTCGATGTTTGGAAGTGGGAAGTCATCTTTCAGACATGCTTTATTCAAGTCTCTAAAGTCTATGCATATTTTGATGCCCCCATCGGGTTTTGAGACAGGTACCAAGTTTGACAACCATTCTGGATAATCTATCGGTTAGATGAATCTCATATCTAATAGATTTTTTAGCTCCATTTTGACTAATAAGGGGATCCAGGAGGGTGCATTTTTTAAAGCTTTTGTTTAATAGGCTTTGCTTCTGGATATACTGCTAAGTGGTGAACCATGATTTCTAGATCAAGTCCTGGCATGTCAGCATAGCTCCATGCAAAGTTTATGTGTCTTTCTCTTAGGAAGGCTACTAGGAGCTTTTGTTCCTCTGATAGTAATGAATCTACATAGAATGTGATGTGCGGGGTTTCCTCTATTCCTAGATTGACCGGATTGCACCTTTCTGCTAGGACTGCTATTTTTGCTTGATGAAGAGCTCTAAAAGGAAGATTGAATCCCCCATCCTCGGGCACCTCAGAGAGGTTTTCACCATTGGATGCATCCTTTCTTTTTACTTTTTTTTGGTTGGAGAGTGCCATAATGTGGTTTTCACTCAAGGACTTAGATATTATTTTTAATTTTTCACTTTTGCGACTGAGGGATTCAATCGTTTCCCCATAATAGGAATGTGTATCTAGCTCAATTATGAACCCTACTTTGTGATCCCCACATGAAATGTTATCCCATAGTCCCATGAATTCTGAGAGTGCCTCATCGTTTTCGAATGTATCAAGAGTTGGTGGTCCTTATTGGTTGTAGTCGATGAGTTGGGGATATACTAGGCGGATTTCATGATTTTGGTGTTTGATTCAAAAGATAGGGTGCTAATCATGTAAAGAGTGGTATCCTCAAATAGCCTAGGTAATTTGGTGATGGGATCCTCATCATCACTACTACTACAAACGTCAGTTATGTTAAACATATAGTTATCTAAGACATGACCTGTGGATACTGGTAAGCATAGTTCTGTTGTGGTTGGTTGAGGAGGATTATTAACCTTTGTAACTAGAGGACCTCAACCACATATGGTTATACTCAGAGGGGTACATCCAAGACCAAGTTTTTTCATCACTCACATCTCCAGAATGATAGGTATTATAAGCCCTTTGTCATTTTTCCCAAGTCTTTGATTTTTGTTGTAGCCCATTGCGAGCATCATTTGTAGACCCTTACTTTTGTCATCCATTGGTAAATTAGCTACTGGTCTCTCATCTTGGTATAACATATGAGATGAATCTGCCTCAATAACCTCTTAGCCAAGATCTCCCCAAGTTGTAAATTTGGGATAGTCTTCAGGAGATGTTTGGGATGTGGATGCTTCATTTATTTGCGAGCGTCCTCATGATCTAGGAGATTGTGGTAACTCTCCTACCACAAAAGCATTTTTAGGGATCATGTAGTTTCCACAACCGTTATCTTGGATGATGACCTTAATGTCAGAGATGGTGGGAATAGTGGGAGTGGTGGGTGTCTCTATCGCAGAAGTGGATGTGAGAGTGGCGAGATCAATGTATGATGTAGATGGACCTTCATCATTTTTTGGTACTTGAGGGATTTTATAGTACTTTTCTTCAAGGATTTTTCAATAGGAGAAGGGTTTGGGATCTCCATGGATGGTAACTTCTTTTCCTTCATGTGTGAGTTTAACACATTGATGGAAATTTGATGCTACTGCTTTCATCGCATGAATCCATGGGCATCCTAGGAGGATATTATATAGAAAGTTGAGGTACAAGACCTGACAAGTGGTTTCCATGATAGCTGGACCTACTTGAATAGGGAGTTTGATTGTGCCCTAGGACACTCTTTCTTGATCATCATATGCTCTTATTGTGATACCCTTTCCTTTGTCGATAGAATCCTCTGAGATTTTTAATTGTTTGATGAGCTTGAGAGAACATATATTCAAGCCTATACCTCCATCCACCAAGACCCTTTTGACTTTTCTTTTCTGTACTATGACTTCTAAGTGGAGCGCACGGTTGTGAGATGGTTGAGTGGGGAAATCCTAGTCAGAGAATGTGAGGAGATTTGGCGTAATGATATTTCTGACCATAGCTTGGAATTGTTCCGCATCAAGATCCGTGGGGACAGTAGATGAAGCCAGTGCTCCCTCAAGGATTTTCTTATGGGAAGATGATATTTTTAGCAACTCCATGATGGAGATTTACGCTGGAATTCTTTTGAGCTGATCTAGAACATTGTAGCCATTGGGGATAGATCTATGTGTAGGGACTCTATTTGGCTGGGATGATCCTGCGATGGTAACTTTTCTGCCTCTTGTGGTGACTCCACAATCGGCATGGGCGCCTTTGATGGTGATGACTGTGCAGTATTCATCTAGGGAGGCAGCGACGATTTCATACACATGATTCACATTTGTGTGGGTGCCTTTCCCCTTATCAGTGTTATTATTATTCTCTTTATTTCCATGGTTAGGCATCGGATTTGTGTATATCTTAAGGTATTGGTTTCCTGTTGGTTGTTCCACATTTATAATTCTTTGATTGATGAGATCTTGAATTATGTTTTTTAGCCTCATACAACTATTCATGATATGCCCTTTGATTTTATGGAAGTCACAAAGTTGATTCTCATTATACCAAGGAGGTTTCACATCTGGTTCATGGTAATTCTCATAGGTGGGTGCTTTGATGAGTTGTTCATTTATTAGCTTATTCATGATGACTTCAAGTGGTTCCCCAAGAGCGGTGTACTTTTTCTTGGGATAATTTTTGTTCCATTGGGATGTTCCCCTTTGATCATTGAGATTGTTAATTGTAGGATTGTTGTTTGGTTGTTCTGTTGTCTCATGATTGTTTTGGTGTTGGATTTGGATTTGTGGTGTGGGTGTATTTTGGCGAGGGGCGCTGATGAGTACTTTGGTGTCGACAACACCATCATCAATAAAAAATTTGTTCCTTTCCCACGTGCGAGGTTTATCATTGTAATTGGTGGGTGGGCAGTTGTTTTGTTGTTTGGGGTATGAAGTTGATCCCACGGGTTGATTCATAAGGGCTCATTCAATGTTGAGAGCCTTGGAGATCAACTGGTCATATGTGGTGATCCCTTGTACATTGAGATGAAATTCCAAGAGGCCATCAAGGTTAGATATAATGGTGCAAACTTGTTGTTCCTCAGGCATGGTCCATTTTCTCTAATTGGCCTTGAATCTCCATTGTTGTAGGAATGAAGCGAATGATTCATTCTTTCCTTGTTTTAGAGCTGAGAGTTCTTCTAGACTAACATCCATTGCAATTTTTCATGCATAGTTTTTAATGAATGCATCTATAATTTCTTGGAATGTTCTGATTCTTGTAGGTGGGTGAGAGAACCATTCCATAGCGTGGCTAGCCAAACTCCTAGGAAATAGCCACATCAGATAAGTATCATCGTATGCGACTTCCATGCAATGAATGTAGAATTCCCTGATGTGATCTTTAGGGTTTTCCATCCCACGATATTTTTCAAACTTGGGGACCTCAAATCCCTTGGGGAATGGTTTCATCACAAGGCTCCTGTCAAATGGATAGGGACACAAGTTGCTTGGTGTTTGTGGTTCGACTTAATTGAAGATCAAGCACCTGTTGTGAGAGCAACCTGATTTGTGTCATTACGTGATTTTTCAAATCAGGGGGTGGGATGAAGGTGTTCTGGGGTGTTTCAATTGTGGGTTGGATAGGTGGGTTGGTTGGTGTGTTATTTGATGGTATTTGCATATTCTGCTGAGCTAGGTATGCTTTCACTTGCTGCTATATAAATGACACTTGTTGTTGTTCTTGTTGCACTAAGATTTCCTATTGTTGAGCTTGTTGTTGTGCTTGTTTTTTTTCCAACAACGCTTGTTGTTGGGCTGCCAATTGGGTTGTTTCTTGCTGCTCTTGATATTGTTTTATTGTTTGCTGATATGATTGTAGTTGTGCTACTTTTTTTGTGCAAGAATTTGTGCTTGTGCTTGTGCTTGTTGTGCTTGATATTGGTTGTGTGCCTGAGCTTCAGCTTGTGCTTATGTTGCTTGTGGTTAGGCTTGTGCTTGTGCCGCTTGTTGTTGCAATAGAATTTGGGCTTGAGTAGCCTTTTATGCTTGTAATGCAACTTGGGCTACTTGAGCAGCTTGTGTAGCTTGAGCGGCTTCTTCTTCTTCTTCTTCTTGTAATAGGGCTTGGGCTTGTGTGATCTGTTGCGCTTGTTGTGCAATTTGGGTAGTTTGAGAAATTTGTGCTACTTGTGCAGCTTGTTGAGTAGTTATTTGTGTGACTTTTTTCTTTTGTATTTGTAGGAATTCCTTTTGATACATAGCTTAGTGAGTGGCTTGCAATTCCATGTCGAATTGGTTTGATAAATTGTAGTTTGGTGGTGGTGGGGGTGGTGGTGGATTTGGAATGGTGTTTGTGGTGGTAGTGAGCGGTGATGTCATGTTGGTGGTTTGAGTGGTGAATGGTGTTGTTGATGTGATTGGCCCTTGAGATATACCATGCTTTGAGATATTATGGAGGTGGTGGATGATGTTGTGATTACTTGTGTAGTTTTCATTTGTTGTTGCAATGTCGATGACAAGTTTTGAAAGTTTGGTGTGATGTTTAGATTGATATTCAGGATGTTAGTTTGATTGATACTTGGTAAAGGTGGGAGCCCCAAGCCAAGTAGAGGTGTGGATAATGGTGGTAATGGTGGAAGAGGTGAAAATTTGAGGGGTGTGAGTTCTTGAGAAAATGATGTGGTGTTGAAAATGCCCCCAGGTCCGAACATGTCACCTTCTTCTTGCGAATTTGTGAGGAGAGAAGTTTGAGGTGTTTCATGGAAGGATGATGATGATGGATCATTAGGATTATGGAAAGTGAGAGGGACACACATATGTAATGGATTTTGGGGTATGTTTTGTTCCAAAATGATGTTTTCCTCCAAGTATTTATTATTAACAAGGGGGTGTGTTTGAATAGCATTAATAAATGCATTTCCCTTATTGACATTAGATTGAGTTGGAGCAAAAGATGTTGTGATTTGCAGAATGTTTTGAGTGATGCTTTGGGATGGGGTTGTAGATGAGATGGGGAGTGTGGATAAAATTAGAGGCATAACCTCCAAATATGGTTCCACTATAGAGCTTACATCGAAATAAGAAGGTAATTTGGCCCCTTGTTTTGCTAGTTCAAGCATGTATAGTGAAGGGTTAAGCCTCATCATGATGTTGATGATCTTATGGTTTTTCGGATTTTGGATCATTTCGGTTGTTTCTTCAAGTGACATCCCAAAGGTAAGATCTTCTCCTTGGATTTACTCTTGTGGGTTTTGTGATGATGAGATAGTCAAAGGATTGCTTGATTCGACAAGATTCATTTCGATGTTCGTTTGGCTTAGGTCACTTGAAGCGGGTGTTTCTTTGTCGGCTTCCATGTTCTTGTATTGAGATCTAGTTTGAACCATAAAACAAGGATAAATTTTCAAGAATATGGGAGATGACTCTCTTAATTCTTTGGATTGATCTTTACTTTATGCACAAAAGAGAAAATTTTAGGATATCTTGAGGATCAAAAGGTAATATGATGATGATATAAGAGATGGATGATGTGGATGTTTTGATCTTTTGATAAATCTTGAGGGGGATGCTTGACTTTTGGGACTTTCGGATATGTTTTGGATTTTGATTTTTGATTTTATTTTGGGATTGTCCTTGATTTGAATGATTTTGGTTTTCTTTGATTGAACAAATAGACCCCAAGATGTTGGATGATTATCTAAGGGGTAGATTTTCTCAAAGGATGATAATTTGAATATGTGTAGGGAGAAGGATGCATCTACCCACACCTATTCAAACAAGATGATAGTTTAACCAAGGATATGAAGAAGGATGCATCTACATATACCTAGCTAAACAAGATGGTTTGATAACTTTGACTAAGTATATGCAAAAGGATGCATCTACACATACCTAGCCAAAGATGATTTGATAAAGATTTCAAGATTTTGTCTATAGGACTTGATGATTTTGATTTTTTCCAAAAAGCCTAGCATGAAGGATAATTTCAAGATTTTTCCAAAAGGTGATGATGAGATGATTTTTGGTTTTATGTTTTAAGGATGGATGAAAAAATATTTTGATTTCGATCCTAAGATGAACCTAAAAAAGTCACTTTGTTTACCTAAACCTCGGTATTGAAGAACATGCAATGCTTCTATAGACCTTTATAACCAAGAAGTGGTTCAATTTGTGCATACATTTCCGGATTTTGAATCAAGGAATTTCGTTTTAGGATTTGACTTCTTAGAAATCGTAAGGTTTCAACACATGTGAAAGTTTATTTTGTTATCTTTGGTTAGTGGCTTTATTTTACCACAAACACTTCTTTGATTAGGTTTCCAAACTAGATGCCCAATGTCTTAATTTCTTCGAATCCCACAAAGTATGTTATGTGGAAATTTGATGAATTCAAGGAAAGGGTTACCTATTGTTTAACTTTAGTAGACAAATTGAGATGTAATCCAAGTGTTTAGAAACCTCTAAGGATAGAATCCCAAGGGCAAGCAATAACACATGAATCGGGTCAATTGTATTTGTCTCCTAAAGGGTTTGAGATTTTGATGATAAAGTTTAAGTGTTTGTTTCCAAGATGTTTTCGAACAAGCAAAGCATTTTGTAACCAAGAATAAGTACAACCCTATGGATATGGAAGACAATATTTGTTGATTCCCCACTTGGACAAGTCTACCTATGCTTATCTTTAGCGAATGGTTAGATGCTTGAACCCACTAGCTCCCCTCCACAATACTCACTTATATGGGGCAGCCAAGCATCAACACCCATGGAACTCCCATGGCATGCTTTCCATTTCTACTAAAAGACTATAAAAGTGTGGGACGGCTTCAGAATGACCGTTGTTGCACCAACAAATAGATCAAGGATTTTGGAAATTCTAAAACATGGGTTTTAATTAGGACTTTCCATTCGTGGAGATTGACCCATACGGTGAGAGTCCCTTTTGAGATCCATCTCATCAGAGCCAATCACGTGATATTTGCATTTATTCCAATACCCACATTTATATCTCGGTTGGAAATACTCTTGGCTTTAGAGTGTTACCAGTTGAGTCGTTCTGTTGGGTGAGTACTTTTTCCCCAAGGCAGGCCCTCTAAGATAAACAAAAGTGAGTAAAGAAAATATTCGCAACTCGATCAATCTTTGTTTGTAACACAAAGAGAGAGAATGTACACAATAATTCTCTACTCACACTTGCACAATGTTTTGTTCAATTTTAAACCCAAAATGAAGTGTGGAGGTGATTGCTTTATCTCAACCTAAAATCACAAAAAGGCCTTTTGATTCTCAAGATCGCTATAAAGCACGAGAGAAGCGCATACGTCCTTTTTTAATGAAGTTAGTTTAAGTAAGCCATCACAAAGACAAAATTGCACTTGTTCATTTTAGAGCCCCAAAGAAATTGTGAGTTCTTTTTAAAGCACGAAAGGACAAATGAGAGTTGTTTTGTTCAATTGTTAACCAAAAAACAAAATCTAGTAAGTTGTAGTCCTAATGTTCATTTTAAGCCTTTGCAAAAATTGAAAAGGTTCTTTTTAAAAGCCCAAACGAAATTAGTATCTTAAGCAAGAAGAGATAACAGTTTCCTAAGAGTGTTAAACAAACACTAAAGTGTTTAAAAACACTTTGATTTTGTGAAATACCATCATCATTTTTCTCTTTCTTTTGTTTTTAATTGATCCAACCTACAAGAAAGAAAATTAGTGAAATTCTACAAAACACAGAGGTTAAAAAGTAGAAAAAAAAAGATAAACTTATCATTTGACAAAAGGCATGTGCTAAAATGAAATTCCAACTTTTTACTTCCTATCAGCGGCGCAACCTGTGACTGTGTCGCAGTTTGATTTCTCCAATGGTGTTGTATAGCGCTGCTTACCAGTCAGCGATGCTCTGTACCCAAACCAACGAGCTAAAATGTGTCGCCCTTTTGCTCAACGGTGTAGTTTGATTTGTTTTTTAAATTCCCACAGGTCAGATTGGTCAAGCGACATAGTTTGAAATTCAAAATCTTGGGTGGGAAGACTTCAATGTCACAATTTGAATTTCTAGCGGTCCTATATAGCGATGCTGAATAGTGATGTTGAACCTGTAAATAAAGAAAAATGCATGAATTTGATAAAAAAAAAATGTGATTGAAATTTGAGATTGCCCTCCTTCTAGCGCCAAATGTGCGAACCCCAATCCTAATACCTGCAAAACAATAAGAACAAACACATTAGATGATGAAGTTCAAGCAAGAACAAGGATTCCCCATGAAATCCATTTACAAAGCTTAAATTAGGAAAAGAGATAAAGAACACAATAAGAAAACAATAAAATAGAGATTGAATCCTAATTAAACTAGCAAACTCATGATCCATTTTGATGAAGGATGGTGAGTGCTCCAATGGAAAAACCTACATAACCTAGCTAAGATTCAATGATAATGGATGTAATTTGCTAAATATTTGAGCATAGTAAGTTTACTCAAATTGTGGATGATGAAATGAGGAGATTAGCCTCTTATTTATAGAATGCCAAGATAGATAAATGCCCAAAATAGAGCAATGTGGGACTAAAATTCATCCAATGGAAAGATGCCACTTGTCAACCTATGAGTGGATGGAGGATGTGCAAGTTTTGATGATTGTGCCAATAAATGCATATTTTTGAATTTTGAATTTGTTGAAATGACATGCAAGAGGGAAGAAAGAATGCATTGAATGCCACTTGGCTCAAGGAAAAGGACATGTAAGATGGAGTAAATGCCTTGTTGAATGTACATGTCAACTTGGATTTTGAATTCAAACTTGGAGAATATTCCCAAAAGATGCCTTGTTGAGGAAAATGGAGATTTAATAAATCAATTAAATCTATGTTCATGTCCAAGTGGTAAAAGCTGGAGGATGGGACATGATATGAGATTAAATTAGTCAAAGTTAATTAATTTAATGAAGGGGGTTAAATGATGTGACCTATTTGACTTAAATTTGTGGATTTATTTAAATCAAATATGAGAGGAATGTGATAAGGGATTAATTAAATAAATATTTTGATTTATTTAATTAAAAGAGGTGATTGTTAGATTAAACTAAATGAGGTTTTAATTTATTTAATTTAATAGATAGACTTACGAGATTTAATCATATAAAATTAATTATTTAATTAAATCAGATAATTAGATCAAAATGGTTAATTTAATTATCAAGAAGAGGTGACTTAATTAGATAACTGGTTTATTTAATTAAAAGAGGAATATTGATGAATTCAATCAGATAAGAGGATTTGATTAAATGGTTAGACCAAAGGATGATTTAGGATGAAATGATGTTAGTAGTCAGGATCAGATGCATAATGTCAATCGGTACATTTTACGTGTCTATTGTTTGATCACCCCATTGAGAGATGATTGTGCTACATCCTGTATAGCTACCGCCTATTTGGTGGGCTAGACCCCCATCCTCCTATAGGGATGCCACCTAATTACTCATTTCCATAAAGAATCAAACTAAAACTACCAAAAAGCTACATCCCCATAGCACTAGTCACACACTAGAGGATATGCGTGGGCCATGAGTGTATCAGGCACTATACCTTGTGGAAACCCAACCGGCCTCATGCACCTAATGTGCTCAATGGCCCACACCTATGATAGTGTGTAGATTGTTAGGCTATGATACTCATAATAAAATACATCACTCAATGTCATGATATAGGTGATCCAACATGCTCTAACCCCAGAAAAAGATAGTTTGATGTTCCTCCATCACTTGAGTGTAATGGATAAGGACCTCACGTAGGTGTGAGTCTCACCCATCCATCATGACTTAGAGGATGAATGTAAGAATCATCACACATCAGATGGGTGGAAAGGTCACTCTCCCTTGCTCAAGCCACTTGATGTAGATATGGCTCATGGTATCTCTTGGGATTGACTGCTTGATACAATAATGGTTCCCCTCATAGATGTCCTTGGCTATCTAATCCTCTTCGTATTCCACCCATTGTCCATGGATGGGTAGCCTGGTGATGCAATATACATTCTCCAAGGTGATGGTCATCTCACCCATCGATAGGTGGAAGGTGGAGGTGTTTGCATCCTAGCAATCCATTAGCACCATCAACATCGAGGTGTGAAAATAGATCTGTGACATGGTGTAGACCCACCAAATCTAACCCATCATAGTAGGTCCTAATCATTTGAATGTAACTCATTTTGCAGTGTTACAGTAATGTCAATAGTTATCCACCTATGTGCTCTTAGATTTTGGGCCAAGCTTGCAAATGCACAAATTTTTATATCAACCTCTTTTATATCATCATGAAAAATTCTAACTCTACATCAAATTCAACCTAAGTTTTCCTTTGGTATGGAGGTGCATCATGCAGATGTCTGTGTGACATTCTAACATTTGAGGTCAAACACTTCCTAACAACATATGGGAGGGATGTTAATGCAACACAAATGATGTTAACATGTAGTTTGGATGACAGCATGCCAACCAGACACCTCCACACTGACTGGACACCTGCACTACTAAAAGGAGAAAAATCTAAAAGAAATCTATAAAATGACAAGTTGGGTCAAAATTCCTTGTACCTCATCAGGCTCATCACCTGCCTCTAATGCTATGTGGAGTTGCTCGATCTTTGGGGCCACATAGTCTCATCTACGAGGAATTTTTATGAATTTCTTCTCACAAAAGTCAACAATGTCCTCACCATGACTAATGAAAATTACCTTTCTATAGGCCCACTTAGGCATATATAGGTCATTTTTCCCATTTTTCACAGTGAAAATGTTGCTTCCATCCTTCCTATTTTCACCCCATCTAGTTGGGGGAAAAAATAGAGGGGGCATATATTCACCTCTTTGTAATATTTTTATTTTGAAACATTTAATTTTCTTAAGCATTCCTCTCATCGTAGTAGCTTCTTTTGATTTTTGAAACTGACCTAAATTTGAGTTTTGTAGAATGAAAATTCACATCTAGCATTGTAGTTTTTTGCTGAGCTCGTATACTAGGGGCATCATTAATATCTACTTTCTTGACCTCTATGGCCTCCATAGTATCCTTTTTACATGTAAATCTATAAATTTCCAAATTTTCAATCTCATACCAATGTTGTCTCTTATACTTTAGTGTAGCTGATTTTTCTCTAAAAAATTAGCTCACTAAAGTGGGGGAAAATAGTGTCATAAAATTACACCTTGTGGAAATTTCACACTTCTGCATTTAGCCCACTCCATTTATGACATCTCATTGCATTTATGAAAAAAACTTATGACAAAATGTCATGATTTCAACTCCATAAGGGACAATGATGAAGCTTTAGTAGCTTGCCTCCTCATTTCTTGAAAAGTTTTGTGTTGGATGTATGTTCAATGCATGGATTTCCATTTGGCATGCAAGCATCCCCAAAATTTTAATTTTAAATGATAGAATGTCACAAAATTTTCCCATGACATGCATTGTTTTGGTATAGTCTTGAGTGTAACATCTCTTCCTACCCATACAACCTCACAAAACTCTATTTTTCATACTCTTTCTCATTCATTCTCACTTATTCTCACTCCAACTTTCTCTCTTGCTCTATTCTCTTCTACATCTCTTCTCTGCAGAAAATCTCTATTGGATTCACATCACATCAACAACCAAGGCTCTCTTGCAAGTATACAATGTCTCATCTATTAAGCCAAGAGAGAGCCACCAGCTATTGATAATACTCTCTTGTCAATTTGTCTTATCTATTTGTAATGCATACTTTTCTTGTCTATTTTATTTGTGATAGGGATTCTCCTCCATAGTGGGGTTTGTTTCTATCATGCATATTGTCTATTATATTTTACATCTCATCTATTTTCTATCTATCTACTATTCGTAGAGGTGGAAACACTAAAATAAGGGTTTAATTGATTCAAGCCTCAAAAGAGCCCAAAAACGTTTCCTCATCCTTTTTGTGTACAAGTTTCTAGATTCTAAGAGTTGGGTACCTGTATATTTTAGGATTTTAGCTTCTAGTTTTACAAGGATGACAACGTGACATGGAGATTCTTGCATGACGTGTTGGTGTCCATTGGTTGTGACTCTATCCTTCTTATGGTAGAATCTATAATTTATCATCTTTTTGTTTCTTTAATTCATATTTTGTAATCCTTTGCCAAATTCTATTAATTCACAATTTTATCATTCTATCTTAGTATTTCATTTAATCACATTTTTTTCAATCTCTTTCATCTTACGCTTTGTCACTTGAGCTTGTACTTTCAGGTAATTGAGGTTTATTTTCTCCGTACAAACTCTTCCTTATCCTAGAGACTTAGAAGCACTGAATCCCCTCCATTACAGTAATATATGCCCTCCTTAAAATATAAACATACTTTCTATGTTGGTATTTTAAGGAAGAAAATAATGCACACCTTCACAAATAGTTATCCTTGCCCCCAAGTGTAGAAACAAGGAAAACCACTAAAAAGACTATCATGTTTCTGCCATAAAAACTATGGTTGCACTTAAAATTGTACCACCATTAATTCCAATGAGAAAACACATAAAGCTACAAATGCCACATAGTGAGGAGCAACACGGGTATGTATAGGATCATGATGGGCCAAAAAGTGGCAATATGATGAGTATGTGGCTGACGACTTTTTTTTCACCCAAAATTGATGAAATGAAAAGGGTTTTTAAAGGAGATTCCCATCTTTCCACCAATATAAATTATGCTTTACTTTGAATTTAATAAGTAATTATTATTCATTTTCTATTCAAATTATGACTAAAGTCTTTATTGATAGGCTTATTGAAAAACATCTATAGATTTCAAACGGTATCACACTTTTTGAATCCAAAACATGTGTCACATTATATGCTTCACATACTATAGGATTAAAAAAAGAAAAATTGAATTTCATGAAGTTTTGACCAAGTTAAGGTGGTCAGACATATGAGTTTTTTATATATTTTTTAAGTTGCAATAAAAAATTTATAATTAATTATTTACTTGGAAAAAAATTACAAAAAATATGCATCACATCGAGACATGAGTCCTATACTTATATCTAAAATATTATAAAAAAATATTATCATTTTATTGTGGTTAGCGTGGTCAAACAGACACCCACTTCTTATTTTTTCCCTAAAATTTAAGTACTACTGCATTGAAATTTCAAATTTTCACGAAATAAATATTATTATTTTTTAAACAAACCTAGTAGTTTAGAAACTACATTCAATTTGATACAAATTCTATTCTTACATGTTTTTGAAATAATATAGATAACTTATTCAAATTTTTACGTCAAGTTGCCTAACTATGATTTTTCTAAATTTTTGCCACTTAAGGTCCTATTTTTTCCATGATGATCCTGCACATACCCACACCATAGAATAAAGCTAATTATTGTTTAGAGTGATTAGGAGCATCAACACATGGAAGAGTACCACAATACTCAAGTATTATTTTATTACTCAAGGCCTGTTATTCATTAGTAGAATGACCATGCACTCGATGATATGCACAAAATTTGTTATAAGATTTCTTTCATATTTTCAGAGGAAGAGTAATCAAGTGGGCTTTTAAAATCCTCAACAAAATATACTCTTTCTCAATATTAAGAGATATTTATTTCTATTGTGAAGAAAATATTGCTCGCTTACCAAAATATGTCATACATTTAGTAGATGTTAAAGCATTTTATGAGATGGGGATGAAGTTTGGAAACATACACCCTACTTGGAAAAGTAGTATAGACTTCACTTGATCCCTAGAATATTGTTCCATTTTTTCATTATATCTATTTTTAGAAGTAATTTTATATCCAAGCCCATAACATTCTTCCAACTCAAATAAAGAAATCATATCTACATTATCATGAGAAGAACTGGTTCTTTCACATGAATGCAAATCCTTTTAAAGTATTTTAAAGTTACACATCTTACAATCATGAGGAATGGAAGTTAAAGAGACCTCATCACCATTATGGGGTGATGTTTTTGAATCTATTTAAGCTGAACAAGATTGAGCAAACTCCTTAGGAGTAGATTATGATATTTTATACCCTCCAATAAAGGAGGGTGCAAAATCTAACGAACCCCTATCATAACCAAAACATGTGTTTGAAGAGAAAGCAACATTATGATCATCATTTCACTCTTTGGAATTTTGTGGCAAGATTTTAGATTCCCTTTCAAAACAAGGTGTAAAATATAATGGTCCCTAATTGTTTTCTACACGTTTTGTTATGGGTGGAACAAAATCACGATTATCATCATGTAGATGTTCTACCTTTGAAGTTGCAATCAAACCATTAAGAGAGTTGGAAGTGTCATGTTTAGCTTTGATTTGTGAGTTATAACTTATTTCATTTTATTTGATTGTATATATCTTGTTATTATATTCATAATTCATCTCACTATGGAGTGTATATGGGACTCCCTTCATGGTGTGAATCAATGGTCTACCTAGGAGAAGATTATATGAATGAGGTTTTGGCATGACAAGGATAGGTGTTTGTAATCCCTACCTTAATGGGTATTGTGACCACTCTTAATAGTTGCTTACTAACATTTTCAAAGCCACAAATATTAACATCATTAGGTTCTATATGATTCTTGTCCACACAAATTTTATCTACAAGATCAATGTTATAAAAATTAAGACCTGGTCCATTGCCTATGAGGGTACGCCTAACTCCAATGTTGTTAACGACCACCATTATTATTGAAGCTTCATTTTTGTTTTGGATCTCAAGTGAGGGTAATTCATGTTGAGGAAATGTAATATCCAACTTTTTCACTTGTATACAATCAAACAAGGTTACTACATCATTCAATTTGATAGAAGCTGGGACATCAATATTCTATAGAGCCTCTTGGAGCATCCTATGGTATGTAGGTTATTTTTGAATCAAGTCCCAAAGGGAGATATTTTCTAGAGTATTACAAAGTTTCTCAACAAGATCATATTATTTTCTACTACACTGAGGAATATTAGGTGTGGGTGGAAGGTATGGTTGAGGCAATGGGATGGATGTTGGCATTTGTTTTACTTGATTATTATTTCTAGTGTTATATGTGTTAGAAAGATCTTGATAACTTGGTTTTTGGGGCACATGATTACAACTGAGTTGCTTTGCAAAGTTTAGGATATGGCCATGAGGTTTAGCAGGTCATATAATGAGAGGTGATTTATGAGGTCCAATAATTAGAGGAATTTTAAGAGGTCCAACAATTAAATGAGATCTAAATGTTAATTGGGAATTCATAACCCCAGTGAAGTTAACTACTTGTTGATGATCTTCTAGCGAGGGGGGACATGGTGCCACCTTAGTATTTTCATCTATGCAATCAATCTTAATTTTTTTTGAAATAAATGTATCAATGATTTTACCCTCTTATCCCACATTTCTCTCCCAAGTAGGAGAGGTACTGTGAGAGAAACAAACAAAATTCTCATCACACTCAATAATTGGATCCTCTAACACCAAGATACCTTCTTCCCAAGTAGGTGATATATTAGGAGAAGAACAACCATGATTTTAACGATTGTCAATTATTACATTCTCTTGCACTAAGCTTCCCTCACATATAGGAAAGACAGTAGGAAAAGGATTAATGAAAATAACAAAAAATGAGAAATAAACTTATTTTCACATGCTTGTAACAAAAATTATTTGAAATGCTTAACAAGATTTGACGATGGAACATGAATTATGACAATAAAATATTTTTGCAATGAAAACATGATGTTATTCCCTATGGATCAAGTTAGCAATGTTTTTATTAAAACAAATAGTTATAGGATTTATCTTCAGAGGCTGAGGCCAAATCTAGGTAGAGACCAAAGACAAATTTTTACATAAAATTTGGGCTCAATTTCACTAAACAAGGTCACCTAGGGAAACTATGTCTAGTAGGTGTTTTTATGAATTTCAAAATTTAGAAATCATCTATAGTTTTTGAGGGTCCTATGCCTTAGTGGTTTAGGTCTGAAAGTGAATAGATTTATGGAAATACACCAAAACCTAATTTTTCTATATGAATCACATACATGCATGTAGTTTTGGATATTTTTAGAGCAATTAAATATGTTCAAATGATAATTTCTAAGAATTAAATGATGTAATTGATTGATTTTTCCATAAAATATTAAAAAAAGTAATGCTATTTGATCTTTTGGAATGAAAATACTATGAAATTTTATCACTTTTTCAATGCTTTTCACTAAAATATGCATGCATAAATGATCGAATAATTTTGAAATTAATTTTCTCAATGAAAATAATTCAGATCTAAGCTCTAGACAATGAAAATCAGATCTGAGAATTTTTGCAATTTTTTCCAAATTATTTTCCAATTTTTATAATGGAAAAGCAATTAAAACTGATAGCTTTTTGAAAATAAATGCAAATTATCAGCAAGATTTTTAGATAACCTAACTTTTAAATTCAATTTTCATATTTTATGCACTAAAAAATAAATTTTTTTACAAGTGTAAGCTATGTCAGGTTCACCAAAATGTAATGTGGGAAAGGTGCTCCTAGGGTTTTACTAGGATTAGCCACCTTTTGCTAGAAAACAATAGAATTCAAATTGGAAAAGGAATTAGATTGACTTACAACCTTGAATGTGAGCTTATAGACCTTGGATCCAAATTGATTTGGGGTTTTGAAATGGATTTGGAGTGAAAATACATTATTTTGATGTAAATACAATACATTTGGGAACTGATAGTCAAAATTGGAAACTAGAGATGAGAAGAGTGAATAATGATGCACCTATGGTTCAAATCTAGGCCTAATTTTGGAGGACTAAGTCATCTAGGGTGACTATTTCCTTGTAACTAAACTTAAAATCTATTTTCATAGTCCTTTGGATCTTATTCAAAGCCTTTTTTCCTAGTCTCACTATCGGATCTTCATCGGGTGTTGAGATAACTAATTTTGAATGAAATAATGATAAATTTATCTTCAAGGCTCCTCCAATATTCTAGATACATGTAACCTACACAATGAAAGAGAGAGGAAGGGTTGTGTCATATAGGGGCTTGCTTTAGTCAAACCCTGTGTTGGTGTTTCCACCTCCATAATTGCAATGTCAATGAAAGAAAGTGTTACATCCCATTTCATAGTTACCAAGTTACTTTACCATTATGCGTGAAAATGTTGATAAATGAAAATTGTGACTTTAATATGTTTGTTAGGTGAATGAAATATGAGAATATGCAATAAGATGTTAATGATTTCAAAAGAAAGAATATGTTTTACATTAATGGAATGCTAGATGTATTGCAATGTGAACATTCTAATGCTTTGTTTATACAAATGTTTTATGATGCAAATGTATTTATTATGAATTTCTAACTACCTTGGTGTTGAAATAAGTTGGATAGATGGATAGATTCAATCCTCTAGAAGGGAGGGGAAGTATCACATAGGAGAATTGATTGGTTAGGTAACCCTTAATGAAACCTAACTAAGCTTACACACACTCACTTTTATTTGGTTAAGTCAAGTTAGTAGCTTGGGGATCGGGTAAGTGCCTTCAATCATAGTCTTGATTTGTTGGAATAATTGGGTAGTCATACTCAATTGAGATAGGATGTTTTCTTGAATTGAATGACTTTGGTTTTATTCTCTAGTTTCTTGATTGATCATAATTCGTTTAAGTCTCTTGCCTTATGTGAGTTCTTCTTTATGTGTTATAATTAATTGATGAGTTATAAATAAATATGCACTTCGTGTGTGTATATATATTGATCAATATATTGCTTATATATATGAGTAAATATGCATATCAAATATACGTGTATATATAAATTATTGATGACACATTCATAAGATATGATATGTGAGTAATTGAACATCATATATATACATATATTTAATATAAGTATATACACATGTGTGTTGATATGATGAAAGGTGATAATGCATGTATTTATATATACATATACAATAATGGAAATATATATACATATGTATATCTATGTATATATGAATACATTAATATCCAACATGTAAATATAAATAAAATGGTGAGGATAAGTAAATGCATGTATAAGAATTTGAATATCGAATGATGATTATGAGTCGATGGAAATATATATATATGTTATATATATTATAATATAAAGAATGCATAGTGTAGGCTCTCTTCTAAAGCATTTTCATTTAAAGAGTTGAAGGAAACCAATATAGAACTATCTTAAACCAATTCTTTGCAATTATGAAATTAGTGCATAGTTTTTAGCTTGGAAAATAATGTTAAACATTGTTATATGACAATGCAATATATATAAATAGTGTGTGAATATGCATACCAATCTAGTGTAAACACTGTCTTGAGATGACAATAGACTAAGTCAAAGCATTGCATAAATAAGTCATGTGTAAAAGGTAGTTTAAATGCAAAATTCAATCATAGTAAGCACTATATAGAAACACATTAAGTGAGTGTTTATAAGCTAGCAATGAAATCTTGAATATAATGCAATATATAAAAGAATTAGTCAAAAGTTAAGAAAATATATTTGAAGTGCATTTAAATGTTGACTTGGTCATAGAATAGAAAACACCAAAAGCATGAATGATGGTTTAGGTGGCACCAAATTATGAGTAAGCATTGCATTAGAACTCTATTTGTAAAGCTTTGTCCAATGATGGAAGAAAAAGTAAAATAGGGAACAAGTCAAGTAGAATCTGGCATATTATGAGTTGACCTATTTGATCTTTCACCTTGAATTTTTGGAACATAGTCTTGCTATCTCTATTTTAAGCAACCTATAGCTCTATTTTGATGAGTATTAATCTAAAATGCTGCCACACATTGAGTTTAGTTGTTGAGTCAATATTAGGAGCTAAGAAGTTTCATTCAACATAGATTGTTCATAGGCATCTAAGTCTCATATTTCTATATCAATAGGGGAGAGGATTTCCTCGTTTGGATGCGCAACTCACTTGCATTTTTCTTCTTTTTATTTGAGTTATTCTTGTTTAAGCGAAGAGTTATTGTGAGGGTATTGTGAGAATTTTTATGACTGGGTTTGGAGAATTGTTGAAGAGCCTTTAAATAAATCTTGGAGAGGATTGAGCTAGGAAGTCAACTAGTTCAATTGGGATTAGCATTTAACAAGCATGTTGATTCTGCTCTTTTATACTTTATGTACTTTTGAAAATATTGAGTGTCATTGATAGCTTGCTTGGAAACTGTAGGCACTCAAAAAGTCTTGATCGGTATTTCACATCTGATTCTGATTAACTAACATCATTTCCTCCTAAATCATTTATGCACTAACCAATTAATTAAATAATCTTTATTATTTAGTTAATTTCATCAACTTCTACTATTAATCAAATAATTAACTTTATTTTATGAATTCACTTTCTTCTAACTAATGTTCATCCTATTTAATTAAAATCAAATCATTTAATTAAATCCCCCTAAAGGCCTCTCATTTGATTAAATAAATCAAACTATTTAATCAAATGTCATAAATCCCCTATCCCACTTGAGTTAACTAAATTTTGAATTAATCCCCATCAAAAACTAAATTATGAATTAATTAACTCTAATCTCCTCCTAATCCTGATTACCCATTTCTCTAACTTTTAACTTTACTAAAGTAAATTCAACCCATGGTCAACTAACCAAGTTGCACATGAAAATAATTTCTTCTAATTAACTAAATGGATAATTTTCCTCACAATAGCATGTTCCTAGGAATATTCCTCTCAACTACCCCTTCATTCAATTTCCCTCCAAATGGCTTTTAAAGCCTCTTACAAACTCATAAATACCTCTTACAAAGGCATTTAATCCCTCTTATGTGTCATCTTGTCTCTTACAAGGGCATTAACCTCTCTTACATTTTCAACAACATTCTCTTACACCCTCAACCATATTCATTCAATTCCCTTACATCCTCTTAACTCTGCACATTCTTCAAAATGTGCTCCACCTCCATCCATTAGCCTTGTGACAAGTGTCACATTCCTATTGTCTCCTATTTTAATCCCACATTCACCAATTACACTCTTTCTTCAACCATTGAATCCTATAAGTAGATGCTTTCTCTACATGATATGGATCCACAATGTCATACAATATTACTATAGGCATTTTCACTCATAGTTATCACTCATCTACACTCATTTTCATGATTTTTTAAGCTTGTTTTCATCATCTTATGGAATTGGAATCATCTACATCTTGGAGCTTATCAAAGGGATTGGGAAAGGGCTACTTTCCACATCAAAGGAGTACCAATCCCATTGTGGGATGGAGGTTTGATCAAGTTAGATAGGATTATATGCTTTTATCTTGTGTTATTTCATGTTTTTCTCATGTTTTCTTGTCTTTGTTTGATTAAGAATCTCATAGGGAATGCTTTGTTTGGATTTCTAACATGACTAACCTTGTTTGTTTATCTCTTGTTAGCTAATTGCAGATTAGGCATTCACATTTTGGTGCTAGGAGGGATAACCTTTTTAAAATTTGATATTTTGGCTTCAAATTGATATTTTTTGTAGCTACAGGAAGGCAACATCATCCTTGGGCCCACATAGCATCACCTTTGCTTTAAATGTCACCTTTGATTGTAGGTATAGTGTTATTCTGCATGTGCACCACCTTTGTCACATCATGTTAGTGTCACAATGCTCTATCACACCACCTTTGCAGAAGTGCCACTTCTGTCTTCTCAGTCAAACAATCAAAATTTCTATCCTCAATCAAATGGTTGCTTTTGTTTCTATGCCACCTTTACTTCTGCTGCATCACTTTTGTGCTCTTTTTCTGCTAAAGAGTACCACTTTTCTAATTCACTAAAGTGTTGCCTTTGATTTTAGCATCACCTTTGTTGTAGATACAGTGCCACCTTTGCAGATTGAAGAGGAATATCAACTTGGAAAAACTAAAAGAATTTTTTAATGCTCATTGTAATAGTTTAGGATTTCCAATTCTAATTCTAATTTTCTATTTTAGGACCAACTAGCATTACTTTGGGCTTAAAATTAATCATTGACTTAAGCTTTTCAAGTTGGTTAAAATATAACATACAAACTTACTAGACATTGCTATGAGGGGCTAAAATTGAACAAGGAAAACTCACACTTAGTTTAGTGCTTAAAATGAATTCACTATTGCTTTGAAGGTTAAAACGAACAAGTTCTTGAAGTGAGTGATTTTTTCATTGACATGCTTTGAGTACATATCCTCTCCCCTTGTGCTTCATGCGATCTTGGGTGAAGAGAAACACTCAAGGTGTTATTTTCTTGCTCTTGTGCATTTGAGGTGTGCATCCTCTCCCCTCACGCCTTTTGGAAATCTTGGGTGATGAAAAAAATCTTGATTCTTTTTCCAAATTTATTTTCATGTCAAAGTGTTACCTTTAGAAGGGCCTGCCTCCCAACTTGAGAGAGGGAACATCCCAAAGCAATGCTTTCATATTTGTTCTGCTATATAAATGAAACAATAGTGATGAAATTCATCAACTAGCTAGTGTGGTTGTCCCATATCGACAAGTGCCACCCCTAGTATCCATGTGATACATTAAAATCGCTTCTTATGAAGGGACTAGCATGCCTCTTAATTGAGATAATTTTGTTGCATGTATGGCACTAGTGTTTTATCCCGAATATCCAAACTAAGAACCAACTTATTATAGTGACCAAAAAACCTTTATGCTTGTTGGTGTAGGAATGGTCATTCTGGACCCTCCCCATGTTCCACTATTCATTGTAGAAATAGAAAATCCTTCAGATCTTTGAATCTTCAAGGTTTGAGATTTGGTGCACCCCAGAAGTGTGTTTCATGTAAGGGGGAGCAAGTTCCACCAAATCTCTAGCTATTCACTTTGTCTTTGTGCTTGGAGCAATCCAAGTGGGGAATCAGTAAATAGTATCTCTTTATCCTAGGGTTGTGCATTTTGCAAGTTAGTTGAACACATTGCTTGATTCTAAAACATTGAAACAAACATTTAACAATCACCAAAATTTCAAACCCTTTGGAAAGAGTGAATACCTTTGAAGATTCCAATTATTACTGCTTGTCCCTAAGGATCTCATCCTTACAAGCTTCTAAATACATGGGCTCATATCTCAATTTGCTCTCTTCAAAGTCAACCTAGGGAAACTATGGCCTTAGCTCTTTGATTTTCACATAATGGACCTTGTGGAATGAAAAGGAGCTTAAACATAGACATTTAGTTTGAAATTTAAGCAAGACAAGTTGATATGGTAAAAAGAATTCTTTAATCAAGATAAAATCACAATTGAACCCCACCTATGTGTTTGTCTTCATGATTTCTCGTAAGGTCAAAATTCCAAAATGAAGGTCCACATTCTATCACTTCAAACTTAGGCATAATAGACAAAATTCTATCAAGAAAAATCTTTAAGCACTCTACCAAAATAGGAACATCTTGGTAAGGAAATTTTATAGACGTATTTCTATGAGGGATAATCTAGACTTGTATATCTTATATGAGCCCCCCATTTAAGCTATTGATCTTGAGTCATTTATAGGGTAAAGCATGTTCTTCAACACCTTAGTCTTGTAAAAAAAGTTATTCTAGGTTCATCTAGGGTCAAAACAAACACCTTCATACATCCTCAAAAATTTTATCAGAATCCATTTCAAAAACAAATTTCTAAAACTTTGGAAACATCCTTATGCTAGAATTTTTGTAAAATCACTTAGAACAAATCAAAATTATCTTGTTAGTTAGGTGTGTGGGAATGAATCCTTTCTCACACACTTAGTTAAATTAGAAACCCTGTTGCATATTGTGGTTGTGTTGGTGATATGTGGTTGTCATTGATGTCAACACTATTAGCATTTGGTGTGTCATTTGTTGTATATGTCAATGATATTGAGAAAATTGTAAAAGAAAGTATTATAGGTTCCTAGTGGAACTTTGCAGGTCATGAAGGCGTCTTGTTCTGTACATTGAAGATTAGTTGGTTTGGATTAAAGGGTTTATTATTGAATGTTTCTAGATCATCTACTAGAAGTTTCAAAGGTTTGCATGAAGTTTTGATTGTGTTATGGTCTGACAGTGTTTCTGTGGTCTTTGTTAGTGTTCCCGAATGAAGATTGTGTGATTCTATTAATCTCAGTTGTTTTGGATTCTTCTATGTTGTTTCTTGGTGTTCTTTGATGTATCTAGATCATTGTCTATCTTTGTGGTATGTCCACATTATTCAGAGAGCTCGTAATTGAAGATATTTTCTTGCGCATGTTTATTTTTTCATGTTCTTGGTCGACATATTGGTGGTAGCGTGTTGTAGATCTTCGTGGTGAAATTAATCAAAGTATTTTTGTGATTGGGGATATTAATTTGGGTCTCCACTATGTTGTGGCCAACCTTGGTAGATTCTCATTAAAAAATTATTTGTAAAATTGGGCTGACATTGCAAAAATGTTTTATTTTCTTGGTTGACTAAGTTGTGATGAAATCTCATGTAGTGGATATATATGTGTGATTATTTTATCAATTTGATGGTGTGGAAAAAGTGGTCAGTGTGCTCCTATGTGTTAATATATTTTGATTGCATAGCAGAGTGTGAAGAAGATTGAGCGAAGTGTGAAGAAATTTTTTTGAGCTTAATTGGAACTGTAATCAAGCTTGTGCAAAAGCTATTTTCTTAGTTCATACCCTCTAGATTTTAATCCTATTATGTATTGTCGAGCAGTGAGCCCCTTTTGTATTTGAGTAATGAGCTCTAGGTAGTGTTCCTGAATGCATGTGCATTCCCCTTATTATTTCTCATTATACTTTTAATAGGGTATAATCTTGTGGACTAACATCCACCATGGTTTTTCCCCTAATAGGGTTTCCACGCAAAAAATCTTGGTGTTTTATGTCTCTCTGATGTGTTAAATTGTTTATGGTTAATTTCTTATTCATTAGATCTAAGATTAAGTTAGAAAATTTTAAGTTTCTGTGACAATTGATTCACCCCCCCTGACAGTTCTCTATCCTTGTTTTTCTAACAATTGGTATCAGAGCAGGTTCCTCTAAAGAAGTCTAAAAGCTTGAGATGATCCGATATGGAAAAATTCAAGAAGGATAGTATGAGATTTGATGGAACCAAATACTCATTGTGGAAATTTAGGATGCAATGTCATGTAAGATGTATTGGTGAAGCCTTCTATAAGATTACAAAAGATCCATATGTTATTCCTAAGAATGGTCCCTACACTACTGATGAGATCAAAGATGCTGAAATTAATATTAGGGCTATTGAATCTCTAGTGAGTGCTCTAAAAGATTCATAGATGGGTAATGTGATAGGATTGTAGACAAGTCATGAGATTTGGATGAAGTTGGAAACCTTGTATAAAGGAGATGATCAAGTGAAGATGGATAAGCTACAAAGCTTGAAAGGAAAGTATGAGAATTTAAAGATGGGTGAAGATGAAAATATCACTACTTTTATGCAAAGAGTAGATGAGATAGTGATGGGTATAAGATGTGTCGGTGGTACTGTGGAAGAGGATGAAATTTTGGGTAAGATACTTAGATCCTTGCCTCCCTCCTACAAAGTGAAAGCTCATTCTATTGAAGAGATCATATCAGTAACAAAGATAACAAGAGACACATTAGTTGGAAAGCTTGTTACTTTTGAAATAAGTGAATTTGGTGAATCTGCACTGAAGACTGAATTTGTATTCAAGTCTACTATATCCGAAAGTAACAAGAAAATATATAGTCTAGGAGAGAGCTCCAGAAAGATATCCAAGTATTATGAAGAACAGAAACAACTTGAAGATAAGGAAAGAGAAGAAGAAGAATTGGAAGCACTGATTGCAAAAGAAGAAGGTAGAGGAAAAGGTAAGTATGGAGATGTATTTCCTATTAAATGTTTCTCTTATAGTAAAATAGGTCATTTTGCATCAAAGTTACCTGAAAGAGTTCCTAGATCTAAGCCTAAAAAGTCTAGATTCCAAAAGAGATGTTACTTTGTTGAAGAAGTAGTGATTGATGATGAGTCTGATTAAGATAATGGAAATGAAGATGAATGAGTTTTCATCGCTACCATTGAAGATAATCCTGTGGATACTGAATCTACTAGAGATGAAAAGGCTTTTGCAGCCCGAGTTGAAGAAAAATATGAGTGGGTCATTGATAGTGGATTCTCACATCATATGACTAGTGATAAAATAAAATTTGTAAGTCTAAAGAAGTATGATGGTGGGTTTGTAAGATTTGGAGATAACAATGCTAGTGTGATTCATGGTAGAGGATCTATTTGTCTTGGTGGTAAGGATAACACTGATGATGTCCTTTATGTTGAAGGCTTGAAGCACAAATTGTTAAGTGTTGGATAGATGGTGGACAAGGGCTATGACCTTTAGTTCAAAAATGGAAGATGCAAGATATGTGGAAGTTTAGGGAATATGATTGCTACTAGTAAACAGACAAAAGGTAATATCTTTTACCTAACTACTGCTAGTGGGAGTTGTTTAATTTCTCAAGTAGATGAAAGTTGGTTGTTGCATAGGAGGTTGTGTCATGTAAATTTTGAAAACATTTTCAAGATAAGTTCCACTCAGGAAGTAAGAGATCTACCTAAGTTAGTGAAGCCTACTTACACAATCTGCAAGGAATGTCATATGGGTAAACAAACTAGAGTTTCTTTCTAGAGCAAATAGTTTCATTAAATAATTTGTTGGAGCTGCTACATACCGACCTTTGTGGTCCCTCTAGATTCAGGAGTATTCATGGAGGAAGGTACTTTATGTTGATTATTGATGATTACTCTATAATGATATGGGTTTCTTTCTTGAGAGAAAAATGTGAAGCATTTGAAAAGTTCAAAAGTTTTAAGGCTATGGCAGAAAATGAGAAAGTTCTGAAAATCAAGTGCCCGAGATTTGACAGAGGTGGTGAGTTCACCTCCAGGGAGTTCAACTCTTTTTGTGAAGAGCATGGACTTAAAAGACAATTATCTGCTCCCCGAACCCCTCAACAAAATGGAGTTGCAGAGAGAAAAAATAGAACAATTCTAGATGCTGCCAGAAGAATGATGATGGAAGGAAATGTGTCCCAGATATATTGGAGTGAAGTGGTAAGCACTGTTGTGTATACCTTGAATCAAGTAAATATTAATTGTAATTTTGGTAAGACCCCTTTTGAGTTATGGTTTGGTTACGAGCCTACTATTAAATATTTCAAGATCTTTGGAAGCAAGTGTTATATCAAGAGAGAGGATGATATAGGTAAATTTGATGCAAGGAGCGATGAAGGGATTTTCCTAGGTTACTCCACTAAGAGCAAGGCCTACTAGTGCTATAACAAAAGACTAAGAAAGATGGCTGAAAGTGCAAATGATCAAAGTTGATGAGGACTTTGTCAAATCATCCAGATATGTGATTATGATTTTGATGAAGATAATACTAGCAAAGGGAAGAATTCTTAGACACAAAATCTACTTTAGATTATTCCATATGTTTTAGTAAAGAAACCTCAATTTGTTTTGGTAAATCAAGTCAGTCAGGAAACACAAACAATTGCAAGTGTAGAAGAAAGATTAGAAGAATCAAAAGTTCAATAATGGCCCAAAACTCCAAGGTATGTAAAGCTAAATCCTTCTAAAATTCAAATCATAGGAGACAAGAATAAAGAAGTGCAAACTAGATGAAATATTGCAGAAGAATATTGTCTGATTTCTAAGATTGAACCTTAAAATTTCACTAAAGCCTATCAAGATGAACACTAGTTGGAAGCTATGAAAGAAGAGCTAGCACAAATTGAAAAGAACAACACATGGATACTGGTTCCTAGGCCTAAAGATAAAAATGTGATTGGTACTAAATGGGTGTTTAGGAACAAGTTGAATGAACAAGGTGAAGTAGTATGGAATAAAGCAAGACCGGTATGTAAAGGGTATTCTCAAATGGAAGGTATTGATTTTGAAGAAACCTTTGCCCTTGTTGGTAGAATTGAAGTTGTAAGGTTATTTCTTGTTTATGCCGCATACAAGGACTACAAATTCTATTAGATGGATGTGAAGTCAGTATTTCTGAATGGAGAACTAGAAGAAGTATACATTGAACAACCAGATAGATTTCAGCTAACTAACTAAGAAGATATGGCTTGCCAATTAAAGAAAGCTTTATGTGGACTCAAGCAAGCCCCCAAAGCTTGGTATGCTAGATTGGAAAAATATCTACTGAAGCTTGGATTCACTGAAGGTGCTACTGATAGCAACTTATACTTCAAATTAGATCATGATAAGGAGTTAATTATAGAAGTTTTTGTTGATGACATCATTTTTCGAGGAGATGACAATCTATGTATGAAGTTTGCTGATGAGATGAAGAATGAATTTGAGATGAGTATGATTAGAGAGATGAAGTTATTTTTGGGATTGCAAGTCACTTAGTCAAACAAGGGGATTTTCATATCTCAGTCTAAATATGTGAGAGAACAGTTGAAGAAGTTTGGAATGGATGACTCAAAACCTATTGGTACTCCCATGGTGATCGGATGTAAGTTGACACAGAATGATGATTCTCCTAAGGAAAATCAGACTAGATATAGGTTAATGATCGATGGATTGCTCTATTTAACTCTGACTAGACTAGACATTATGAATGTTGTATGTATGGTTGCTATATTTCAAGCTGATCCAAAAGAATCACATGTAACTGTTGTGAAGAGAATTTTTAGATACCTGAAAGGAATAGTTGACTTTGGACTTTGGTATCCAAAGGATGATGATCTCACTTTGAGTGCATATACTGATGTGGATTGGGTTGGAGATGTAGATGAAATGAAAAGTAATAGTGGTGGTGCTTTCTTCCTAGGGAAGAAATTGGTGTCCTGGTTGAGCAAAAAGGAGAATTCCATTTCTCTATCTACTGTTGAACCAGAATACATTGCTGCTGCAAATAACTGTAATCAAGTGATATGGATGAAATAGATGTTGAAAGATATCAGGGTGGTATATGAAGAACCTATTGCCATATACTGTGACAATTCAAGTGCAAGAAATATTTCTAAGAATCCAGTGTTGCATTCCAAGACTAAACATATATCAATCAAGTTTCATTTCTTGAGGAGAAAGTGAATGAGAAAGAAGTTAGATTGGAATATGTGCCTACCAAAGAATAGATTGTAGACATATTTACTAAGCCATTGCTGAAGGATTCTTTTGAGTATCTCAGAGGAATGCTAGGGGTAATTACCCCTCCTAATAAGAACTAAAAGATGCATTTACTTGCATCAATCTATGAGCTATATTGCTACATTCTGATCTGGATTGATGTTTATGTGGCTGCTACTCAGGGGGAGTAGTCAGATGTGTAGATATGTGGTTCAGAGCATGTATATGGTAAGTTCATGGTTACCTTTACCATTTATGTCAAAGGGGGAGAAGTGCATTGTGAAAAAAATTTCTAAGGAGAAGAGCCTTGTGGGGAGAAGTGCAGTTGAGAAGAAGAAGTCAGTGTGTTGGGTTGATGGTATTTTTCACATCATGTGTTACCATCAATGCCAAAGGGGGATATTTTTGGATATTGTGGTTGTGTTGCTGATATGTGGTTTTCATTGATGTCAACACTATTAGCATTTGTTGTGTCAGTTGCTATATATATCGAGGATATTGAGAAAATTGTAAAAGAAAGTATTCTAGGTTCCTAATGGAATATGTAGGTCATGAAGGTGTCTTGTTTTGTACATTGAATATTAGTTGGTGTGGATTAAAGGGTTTATGTTTGAATGTTTCTAGATCATCTATCGAAAGTTTTAGAGGTCTGCGTGAAGTTTTGATTGTGTTATGGTTTGACAGTGTTTTTATGGTCTCTGTTAGTGTTGCTCAATGAAGATTGTGTGATTTTATTAATCTCAGTTGTTGTGGATGCTTCTCTGTTGTTTCTTGGTGTTCTCTGATGTCTCTAGATCATTCTCTATCTTTATGGTATGTCCACATTATTCAGAGAGCTCATAATTGAAGATCTTTTCTTGTGAATGTTCATTTTTTCATGTTCTTGGCCAACATATTGGTGGTAGCGTGTTGTGGATCTTCATGGTGAAATTAATCAAAGTATTTTTGTGATTGGAGGTATTAATTTGGGTCTCCACTATGTTTTGACCAATCTTGGTAGATTCGCATTAAAAATTTATTTGTAAAATTGGGCCAACATTGCAAAAATGTTTTATTTTCCCGGCTGACTAAGTTGTGATGAAATCTCATGTAGCATTCCCCTTATTATTTCTCATTATACTTTTAATAGGGTATAATCTTGTGGACTAACATCCACCGTGGTTTTTCCCCTAATAGGGTTTCCATGAAAAAATCTTGGTGTTCTTTGTCTCTCTGATGAATTAAAATTGTTTATGGTTAATTGTTTATTCATCAAATTTGAGATTAAGTTAAGTTAGAAAAGTTTAAGTTTCTGTGAAAATTGATTCACTGCCCCTCTTAGTTGTCTGTCCCTATTTTTCCAACAAACCCATTTTGGAAAATTTCATCCTGTTTAAGAGGAAATTTGCACCCTAGGTGTGATTCCCCTTTTTTCCTTTATACACTTTAGAAAACAAAAGCTGGAGGCTTAAATTTACTTAAGCCCACTATTGGCAGTCCACGTGGAGCCTTTTTTGTGTGTTGGTGGAGGCGTTTCTATCAGGGACGCCAGCGTGCTTACATCCCTAGAAAATTCATGTGGTTGAGATAGTAGAGGCGTTACTCTTCCCATTAGTAGCGAATTTTTAATGCCTCCTTCGACCGAATGACCTGAATATGGTAATTTTCTTCTTCATTCCTTCATATTCACTCTTCCAATTTGCATCCCAACTCTTGAATAGACTAACCTTCCATACTCTCACTCTCACAAGCTCACTCATTTCTAGGCATTTCAAGCATTCCATTACAACAACATCACACTCCATCAACTTAGTAGAGCACATTTGGGACCTCACCATATGCAGCAAAGGCTTGAGTTCCTCTCATTTTCTCCCTCAAGCAGCCTTGATTGCTCTTGGTGGAGGTGGTAAGCTTCCCTCTCCTCTCCTCTATCATTTGGTAAGTAGCATAGCACTACATTGTAGTGTTTGTGTTTTCATTACATTGCTTCTTTATCTCATTTTTTTGGTGGTTTGTGGTGGTGGAAACACCTAAGCGTGGGTTTGACTAAGGAAGGCCCTTATACAACCACCCAACATTTTCCCTTCTTGTTGTGTGTAGGTGTGCGAGCTCTTGGAGGATCAACTAGTGAATAAGTTCATTGGTGAGATTCTCCTCATCTTCATCACTCTTGCTTATTTACTCTATCACATTAGAGATTACATAATTTACTTAGTTATATCATTTTGGCCCCTTAGTTAGCTTGTTGGGTTGTTAGCTAGTTTTTAGTGACTTAACCGCATTTTTATTGTTGTCTGGCCATACGAATGACAACACACTTTTAGGATGCTAGCACGCCGCTTTGTCATCCACAGTTTGTGCTTCTATCCTCAGACAGAGAGCTTTCTGAGATGAATTGTTAAACCTAGAAACTAGCTTGCCTAGCCTCTTTCTGCATTTTGGGCATGTTGCATAGCTGAGAGGCCCTACGGTCCTTGTTAACCTTGCCTTACATACCCTAAAAACTACGCTTAGCTGAGGTAAGTTAGGGAAACCTCTCGCATATTGACCCTTCATGGCCTGGGGTCTTGTACGTGGTGGTCCCCCTCTCTTACATTTTTGGTAAACCTAACATTAACCAACATTTTTTCATCTATCAGTGTTGAGGCTTCACCTAGTTCCTTCGTGATTATTGTGTTCTCATGCATTGTGAAGGTTTATGAGCATCACAACCCAGTCCAAAACTTCTAGGAATATTGTAAGAAGAAGCGTACGACACCTCCTAATGGATAGAATGAAGGTCTTGCTTGGTCTCTCTATGGGTCTCTTCTCTAGTCTTATCGTTAGTTTGGCTACACAGCAGCAGGTGTCGAGGGGTGAGATAGGATTCACTGATGAAACTGATCACATCCCCACTCCTCCTGTGTCCCCCACACTATCATTGGTGGATGAGCATGAGGTCATTCAAATCCCTATTTAATATGTGTCCACTGTTACAAGGGGGTTGGGTGACCTTGAAAATAATTTGGATGGACATCTGAAGATGGCTAGGGCTGCTCGGGTTGTTAGTGAGCTAAAACATATGATGGATAAAGACCAAACAGGTGTAGAGCCTCTAAGTAGTCTCTTTGGTATTGCCAAAGTGTGCATCCCTTCGAGAAACCTTGGTTTTGCACAAGGAGTCACCTTTGAAGAACACGAGAGACAACAAGGAGTATCAATGCCTCCCACCTCTATCTACATGGCCAATACAGTCCCTTCCATTAGTATCCCTTCCATCCCTAGTCAAATGGAAACTATCAAGGTGAATAAGGTCCCGTTGGGCTTTAGCTTTACCCCTTCTATCACCTCCGGTGGTGGAGGTTTTGGTAGAATAGGTGGTGGAGGCTTTGGTAGTGGCGGTGGATCTAGTAGCGAAGGTGGTGCTAGTAGAGGTGGATCTGGTGGAGGTCATGGCAATGGTTCTAGCAGTGGCCCTACTGGTGGTGATGGCTCTGGTAGTGGCTCTAGCAGAAGTCACACCGGTGGCAGTTTTGGAGGCAGAATTGGCAGCGGCTCTAAAGGGGGTTCCTCTAGCCCTTTATCTTCTAACTACCCTATTCTAAATAATCTACTTCATAATATGGGTAAGACACAAAGTCAGTTAGCGAGACTTTCCCAAGCCTCTTCCCAACCTATTTTCCAGCCTTTCTTCTAACATAGCTCGTTGTTGGTTTCCTTCTTGAACACTCCCTTCCCTCAGGGAATGGAGATTCCTAAATTTGATAAGTTTGATGGTAAGGGGTATCTGTAGACACACGTGTCAGCCTTTAATGCCCTATGCACTGACTTCTTCCATCATGATGCATTGATGACCAAACTATTTCCCCAATCCCTCAAGGACACAACACTTGAGTGGTACTATTACTTGCCTAATAATTCTATTTTCTCATTCAAACAACTTGTTAATAAATTCCTTAGAAAATTCTAAGCAAGCATCAAACCAAAGATGACATTTTCTGATCTCGTCCGATGTAAGCAAGAAGACAATGAGAAGATTACCAATTTCATAGTGTGTTATCAAGTGCTTCTTTTAGAAATCTTGTACCAGTTGCCCTATTCTAACGTACAGAAGGTGTTCATAGCAAGAGAAGTTTTCCCTTATGAAATACCCTTCTTTCGTGCATTTGTGTGCAGCCTTACAAGAGTATCAACAAATGGTTGCTTAGTTCGGGGGATCCTCCTCGCGCTCCCATTCTAAAGGAAAGTCCATCGTATCAATCTTTGGGAAAGGAAAAGCTGTTACGAATGTAGAAGCCACTATCGATGACAATGACCTCAAACACAACCATAAATTCATGAAGTTGTCTAAATCTTACACTTTCATCTTGCAAAAGTTGTTGAAGGATAATATCATAACTTTGCCACCCCTTAAGCTTGTTATGGAACCTTACTCTAATTGGTATGATGGGAGCACTTATTGTTAGTACCATCATGTTAATGGACATGATACTGAACGATGTATGTTTTTGCGTCATGACATACAAGACCACATCGAGGACGGTAGCATTCGTCTCGATGGGAATAAATAGAAAGCTAAAAAATTAGAGGTGAAAGCTAATAGTGAATTGTAGATATACATAGACCCATTTCTGTCACATTCTACCAACATGATTATCAATCCCACTAATTCTATTTGCCAACCCGATTCCTATGTGAACATGGTCACGACAACTTCTACTATTCCACCCACACCTAATTCGTTGGATATTACATTTATAGCACAAGATCTACCCTTAAACAACAAGCCTTCACCTATTTACATTCCTGCTCGTGTCAATGGTAACATTATGATGGAAGTCTTGATAGACCCTGCGAGCCATGTGAACATTATTACCAAAAAAACATTAGTATTGAACTCATTACAAAAGGAAAAGTATGGAGAAACAAAATCTACCATCCGTACCCACAATGGTATGAGTCTTAAACCTTATGGCTCAATTACTTTGTCCATCCTAGTTGGACCTAGGACTATTGACACGCTCTTTGACATTATTCTAGAATCAAACCTACTCAGAGTGAAGCTAGGCATTCCTTGGTTGGCTTCCATGAATGGGATCACATCGGTTATTCTCTGAGTCTAATGATTCCTCCTTGGCATAGGCCCAAGATTAGAATTGTAGACCTTCCTAATGAATTTCTCAGACCATGGTACTACTTATATGGTAGAAAGAAAGGATCTCACAGAGAATTCAATCCATGACCTCCTACTGCTCCTGCTCCTAAGGAAGTGAGCAAAAAAGGATTCCTACCAAGGCTCTTGAGTCAACTCCTCTTGTTGCTCCTCAGCCTACTCCCCCTTCTCCTATAGAGGAACCTATTCCTTTGCTTGAAAGGTCCATAGTGGATGTTCCTCTGGTTGAGCATGAACCTCTCATCCCTTCACAAACTCCAGCTTATAACTCCAAGAGTTGTAGAAACCACCTTGCATGTGAGCGCAAGCATTGGAAAAAGGCTCTCCTGGTTGAGCAAGCTACCTCGCAGTAGAAAGAGGAAGAAATGACCACTCCTATTTCAAGATTTTCTGCAGTGTCTTCTTCCTCCCTTCCTTTTGTTTCCCTTCAACCTGATTTACTCCCAGCTTTCGTTGCGAGTAAAAATTTCCCTAACCCTAAATGGGTACAAATGTTTATTGCTCCTTCAGTAGAGCTACCTTTGCTGATGTCCATCCCAAATATTTAGCCCTTCCCTAAGCCCGTGGACATGGTTAACACTTCATTCATGTTCATTGTGGTTCTATCCTCCTCTTCCTCTGTGCCCCTAGCTTTGTCTGCGGGGAGTTCATCTCCTCCTTTGAAGAAAGAGGTGGAGCTTGGTCCTTCCAGAAAAGTAGGACGTAAGAGGAATCCACCTTCTTCACAAGGCGGCCCGTGATGACTTGTTATGTCCTTGTGATAGAACTAGTCCCAGCTTCCCCTGAGTTCATCACCACTCCCAAGCCATTTAGCAAGCTTAATGGTGAATCTCAAGCATAGCTTGCACCATCCACTAAGGATAAGCATGATGCTCCCATGGGATGCATGTTTAATTCTTTGGACGAAGTCCCAGCCCTGTCAGAAATCTTCACAAAATTGGTGAGTTTGACTCCACAGGAGCTCGGTGGAGAGGACCTCGAGGGGCCCTCTTCCTTGGCCCTTGATGTGGGAGGGCCAGATGCTCCTCCTCTTAGCATTCTACCCTTGTAGGCTCATCCTCCTTCCCCTTTTGAGGATCTAGATTGGGAAGCAGATGACCTCCTAGATGATCAGTGTTAGGAGGAGGTCCCCTTTTCTTGATCTTGTGTGTGTGTTTTTTTTTATGTGTTCTCCTGTACTTGTATTATATGTGCCTAGATGACCCTCGTCACCCTTGTTGGTGCTTCGATATAGGTGTGGGTTTTGTTTGTAAACTTTCTTCTATTTGTACCATCATTCTTCCATGTTTGTTTTGATAAATTGGGGATGATGCAAAGCGTTGGGGGCATTTAGGCTTATGTTCCATGTTGACCCAATCTTTATTTTTACTTTGTTTTTCATGCATTCTTCCTGATCTAGTTAGCGATTGATGATCTTTCACCTTGCATTGCAGTTACCAATTATTATATGAGCTTGGAAAGATCTGACCCAGCTAAACCATATCCCCCTATGCCCTTTATTTGTATTTTTCTTTTCTCTTTCACTCTCCCTTTATCTTTCTCTCTTCTTTTCTTGAGTTGTCCCTCCTATGTGTGACAATGTTTTCCTCTTTAGCGCTTCAATTTTTAGAAAATGAATTTGTTGCCAACGAATCTTTTCTTGAGAGTCTTTACAACATTTTTTTCCTTAGAATTGCATTCTCAACTTGGAACCCTAGCGAAATGTGTTTCCTTCATCATAGGTTCATAAGGAAAGGACTTGAAGACCTTCCTCTGAAGTTGGAACTGCTTTGACTTCCCCTCGCAGGAGGGCATGACCTCCTTTTGAATTCCTTGATGACGAATGACTCTAAGGTGAATAGTCACTTTTGAATTGTGTGTCCCTTGAGTGGACCCTCTTTCTTCTTCATGACAGGTTCCGTAGGGACCCTTTCTTCAAAATCCTTTGTAACCAATGGACCTTTTCAGGTCTAGCCTGGGGGTAGCCCGACTAGGCTCATTCCATTAGCCCTTCTACATCTAGCTTAGGGGCAGCCTGACTAGACCTTACCTTTCAAACAACACATCCCTTGGGTGGAGCCCTCTCCTTTTGAAGGGTTCTTGAGGGAGCCTTTTGAAAGTTTTACGGTCTGTGTGACTTGCCACTTTTTGACATGTTCTATCTATGGGTAGACATGTCGCCGCTTTAGACACACTCTATCTGCAAGTAGATGTGTCACCTCTTTTTACATGTTCTATCCATGGGTAGACATGTTGTCGCTTTAGACATGTCCTATTTGCAAGTAGACGTGTCGTTGCTTCTTGACTCTGTGGAGTCCACTTCTTTGGGGTTTTCTCCATCTGAGATATCTCGGGGGTTACCTCATTGCATGTCTGTGGGTCTATAAGGCACTTTGTTCAAACTCCATAGTTCTGAGGAGCTATGGAGTCCTTCACATCTCTTGCACCTTCGGGTATGCCAGACCGAGTACTGCTTCCTCGACGGTCTAGGTATACTTTTCTTATCCTACTCTCTTCTTGATCTACTTTACCGAGCACTCATTAGTACTCGTGCTCGCTAAAGTGGGGGAAAAATGTATAAGAGAAAATTTGTACCCTAGGCACGATTCCCCTTCTTTCGTTTATACACTTTAGAAAACCAAAGTCAGAGGCTTAAATTTACTTAAGCTCATTATCGATGGTCCACATGGAGCCTATTTTGTGTGTCGATGGAGGAATTTCTATCGAGGATGCCCATGCGGTGCGTAAACATCCATGTGACGTGCTTACGTCCCTGGCAGGTTCCTGTGGCTGAGCTAATAGAGGCATTACTCTTCCCATTAGCAGTGAAGTTCTAACGCCTCCTTCATCCGACCGACGTGAATATGGTCGTTTTCTTCTTCATTCCTTCATATTCACTCTTCCAATTTGCATTCCAACTCTTGAACAAACTAACCTTCCATACTCTCACTCTCATAAGCTCACTCACTTCTAGGAATTCCAAGCATTCCATTGCGGCAACATCACACTCCATCAATTCGGTAGAGAATGTTTGGGACCACACTATATGAAGCAAAGTCTTGAGTTCCTCTCAATTTCTCCCTTAAGCAACCTTGAGTGCTCTTGGTGGAGGTGGTAAGCTTCGCTCTCCTCTCCTCTATCATTTGGTGAGTAGCATAGTACTACATTGTAGTGTTTGTGTTTTCATTGCATTGCTTCTTTATCATATCCTTTTGGTTGTCCATGGAGGTGGAAACACCTAAATGGGGGTCTAAATGAGGCAGGCCCCTATACAACCACCCAACATTTTCCCTTCTTGTTGTGTGTAGGTGTGCGAGCTCCTAGAGTATCAACTGGCGAACGAGTTCATTAGTGAGATTCTCCTCATTTTCATCACTCTTTCTTATTTACTTTATCATATTAAGAATTACATAATTTACTTAGTTCTATCATTTTGGCCCCTTAGCTTGTTGGGCTATTAGCTAGTTTTTAGTGACTTAACCTCATATTGTTGTTTGGTCGTACGGAAGACATCGCACTTTTTAGACGCCAATGTGTCGTGCTGTCATCATAAGTTCGCTCTTCTATCCTTAGATAGAGAGATTTTTGAGATGAAGTGTTAAACCTAGAAACTAGCTCACCTAGCCTCTTTTTGCATTTCGGGCCTATTGCGTAGCTCAGAGGCCCTACGGTCCTCATTACCCTCACCTTACATACCCTAAACACTATGCTTTGTTGAGGTAAGTTAGAGCAGCCTCTTGCATCTTTACCCTCTGTGACCTGGGGTCTTGCATGCGGTGGTCCCCCTCTCTTACACATCCTAAGATCACATATAACATCTTAGGCTTTACAAGTTAATCATCCAAATCAAAACAAACAAAAATCAAAATCCTAAGGTCTACTATTAACCCAAAGTTGTCAAGAGTTCAAAAACCCATATCATTTACCCCCTCATTTACCACATCATCATTTGACCCTAAAAAACATCCTATAATTTCTTTTGTACCTAAAGTTTAGATCAACCAAAGGAGTTAAAGGTTTATCCCACACATTCCTAAAATTTTATCCCAATTTTATGGTCCAAACAAGGTCACAACACAAGATCATGGAGAAAAACAAAGAAACACCAACCAAAAGTGATTTGAGTCAAACAAAATTTGACCCTAGGGAATTTATTAATCCTCCACCTAATCCCCCTCAACTACCACAAGATCTTCAAGAGGGAGGTTTCCATGTGGAGGATGTCACAACCAATTAGTGCAAAATCTAGAAACTCGCAAACTTTTCAACATGGTCATGAAACCAAATCCCACCCAATACATGTTGGCATTGGAAAAAGGAGAAAAACTACCTTCTGATTTATTATGTAAGTACCATTTTGGAGCAACCTTTAGCGAACATCCCACAAGCATCATTCACACCCTCATCCCCAAGAATAATTCAACCCATCTCTCAACCATGATCATCTAATGCACCTTGTCAACCCATGATCACCAAGGGAAGATCATTACTTAAAGCTCTTCAAGAATACCCACTTGTCAATAGTCAAAATTTAGAGGCCAACATAGTATTGGGTATGCTAAACACTATCCCACAAGACCCCCAACAACTATACGTGAGACTTATCTTCCATGATACAAAAAAATCATCCACTATACATTCCACACCCGCTTATGACCTTGCTACACAAGGTTATACCCCCAACACTTCACAAGGACAAGTAGATTTATTCAAACAAGTAGGTACCTTCAATGCTTCATGTTCACTTCCTCAAGGGAACAAATCACAAATTTACCCACCATTCACTATCTTGACATCATCATCTACACCAATTCAAGGTATAGAATAAATCCCTTCATTGAACACAACAATCCAAAATTAACCAAATCAAGTCAACCCCCCAAGCATAAATCAAATTAACACATCTATCATACCAAATACTCCAAACGTGCCACTGATATCACAAAATCAAGTGGAATCATCTGAAATATCTCAAACACCAATCACATCATCTACAAAACCTCAAACATCCCAAAATCTAGTCTCACTAGGACTAAGCATATCAACTAAAAACTCTGAATCCACCATCTATCACTCAACAAATACCCCAAAAACCTCTTGCCACATCATCTCACACCATCCCTCAAAATCCCCCACCTCCACCTCTAAATCCCAATGCAACAAATCAATATAGCATCACATTGCAAGTAACAAAACACTTACAATCCCAACAAGATCAAGCACAAGCTCAAGCTCAATCCCAAGCTTAAGCTCAAGCATGAGCACAAGCACAAGTGTTTCTGCAATAGCAATGAGCTACATAGCAGGCACAACAATAGGCTCAAGCTCAGGCCCAAGAACAAGCACAAGTACAATCCTTGTTACAATATAAATACTATCAACAAGCTCTACAACAACACCATGCACAACAACTGTTGGTAGCACAATAGAAGCAAACAACACAACAACAGGTGCAACAATAGGTGCTATTAACACAACAACAAGCCCAACAATAAGCATTGTTGGCACAACAACAACAACAATAGGTGTACAGACAAGCATTGATCACACAACAAAACTTACAACAACCCTTCATGAACATGCAAAAAATTCCTTGAACCTTAACATACAAGTAACACATGCCACCCCATCATTTACGCAACAAACCATACCAACACAAAACACACATATTCCACCACTTGATCCAAAAACTAATCTTTCCACATAGGTAAAATTACTCTCACAACAAATACAAGACATCCAATGTGGAAAATCAAAAAAATCATACACCCAATGAGATTTGTGACCCTATCCATTTGATAGGAATGTTTCTATGGTTCCATTCCCACCAGGATCTGAAATACCAAAATACAATAAATACCGAGGAAAAGGAAATCCTAAGGACCATATCAAAGAATTTCATGTACATTGCATGGAAGTATCATATGACGATTCCTATTTTATGTGACTCTTCCCCTGAAGCTTGGCTGTACCTACAATGGAATGGGTCTCTCACTTACCTCCTGGAATCAAAAAGTTCCAAGAAGTCATGGACCTATTCATAGAAAACTATTCATTTAACCTAGACATGGATGTAATCCTAGAGGAACTGTCTGGCCTCAAACAAGCTAAGGGAGAGGAATTTGCTACTTTTTTGCAATAATGGAGATCTAGAGCCAATAAAAGAAAATGGTCCATGCCAAAGGAACAAAAAATTGAAACCATCATCTCTAATCTCGAAGGGGATTTTTCCTTCCATATAAAAATGCAATGCATCACAACATTGAACCAATTGATTCCCAAGGCTCTTAGCATTGAAAAAGCCCTCATAGCATAAGGGTGCACACCCATGAACCAAGACAATAGACCATCAAAAAGCTAAAATGAAAAACCTCGTACATGGGCTAAAAATAAAAATGTTACCAATGATGGTGTTGTTGATGCCAAATTTGTTCTTAGTGCTCCAAGGAAAAAATACACAAACATACAAACAACAAAAAACTCATCAACTGCAAGTCAACACACAACAACCCACTCATGAAAACACCCCACAAAAAAACCCATCACAACAACAACAACTGAATGATCAAATAGTCAACAATGTGAAAACTCAAGGAGGAAACCCCCAAGGAACAAATACCCACCAAATTGCAAGTATACACCACTAGGGGAACCCATGGAATTTGTCATGCAATAGCTAGTGTAAGCAAACCTCATCAAACTTCCCATCTATAAAAATTACCAAAAACCTCAAGTTAAACCACCCTCGTATAATGAGAAGAACCTTTGTGATTTTCACAAAATCAAGGGACAAACAATAGCTAGTTGTATGAGACTCAAAAATATTATCCAAGACCTCATCGACAATAAAGTCATAACCATTGAACAACCAACAGGAAATCAAGATCTCAATATTTACATGAATCCCATTCTAGATCACAACAAAGGGAAAAACAATGGTAAAGGAAAGAATTACACCAATGTAAACCATATCTATGACCATGTTGTAGCAACATTGGATGAATTTGTAACAGTTATCAACATCATAGGACCTAGAGTTGAGTGTGGAGTCACCACATGTAGGATCAAGATTTCTATCCCAAGACCATCGCCACCACCTAGGGCACCACCTACTAATTCAAAATCAAATCCTAGTGGTTATAGTGTCTTGGAACAACTAAAAAATACCATGACCCAAATCTCCATCATGGAATTCCTTAAAATATCACCTGCACACAAGGACTTCCTAGAGAAAGCCTTGGCCACCTCCTCTATTCCCACAGACATTGATAATTACCAATTTCAAGCTATGGTTGGACACATTAATACACCACATCTCCTTACATTTTCTGAGCATAACCTCCCAACCCAACCATCACATAACCACCCACTTCACCTTGAGGTCTTGCTCCATAAGAAAAAAGTCAAATGGGTCTTGGTGCATGGGGGTGCAAGATTGAATATTTGTACCCTATAGCTGATAAAGAATATAAGATTCTCATAGGACATCATTGAAAAAGGAAAAGGTATCACCATCAAGGCCTACGATGACCAAGAACAAGTATCCCAAGGCACCATTCGACTCCCCATCCAAGTGGGGTTCGTAATCATGGAAACCACTTTCTAGGTCCTTTACTTGAGCTTCCTTATTATATTCTCCTAAGGCTTCCATGGATCCTTGGGATGCAAGTTTTCGCATCTAAATTCCACCAATGTGTAAAATTCCCCTACCAAAATCAAGAAGTCACGATCTGTGGCGACCCCAAACCTTCCTATTATTGCAAGAATCTGAAAGCCAAATACTATACAATCCCCCAAGTTCTAAAAAATGATGAAGGACCCACATCTCCCTATGTTGATCCATCCACTTTAGCCTCCACTTCTGAGACAAACACACCTATCAACTAGAACATCCCAAATATCAAAGCCATAATCAAAGATAATGGCTCTGGGGACTATAACTTGTAGAAAGACAGATATGTGGTGGAAGTGTTACCTCAATCTCCTAAATCTAATGGAAAATTATAACCTAGCGAAAGTGCATCCCAAACATTCACAACATCTACTACCACCTTCAAAAGGTGGAGGGAATTGAGCAAAGAAGTTGTGGATGGACAAGATGTCTCACGCCTCTTATATCAAGATAACTGACTTGCAACCATTCTCCTAGTGGATGAGGACAACAAGGGTCTACAGTTAATTTTTGGTTGGGGTTAAAATAAAAATGAAAAGCTCAAGAAAAATGATAATAGCCTATTATAATCTAACATTCCTAAGAAGTGATTTAAGAATCTTGGCCTCAGATGTACCCCTACAAGGTTAACTATACTTGGCAGAGGTGCTCTTGTTAAAATGGTCAAAGCTTCCTCTTCAATCCATGTATCACTTAGTAATCCCTTCGAAGAACCTATCACCAACCTACCTATGCTATTTGAGGATTCCTCCCTTTTCATGATCACCTCCATGTCATTTGAGTCAATCAACCAAGTCACTGAGCTAAAGCTCATTTACCCCCAACTCATTGAATGTGACCAACGAGGACCACTAATCTTAGATATGTTTGAAAATGATGAGGCTTTCTTGGAATTCATGGGACTAAGGGATAATCTACCACATGGAGATCACAAATTGGGTTTCAACATCGAGTTGGATACACATGCATACTACAGGGAAATGATTGAATCTCTTAGTTATAAAATTGAAAATCTAAGAGTAACATCTCGATCTTTAAGTGAAAACCACATTGTCACACTTTCTAATCCCAAAATAGTAAAAATAAAGGGCATATCTAATGGTAAAAGCCTCTTTGAGGCACCAAAGAATGAGGGGTTCAATCTTCCCCTTGGTGCCATCCATCAAGAGAAATTAATGGTCTTAGCAAAAAAGTGTAACCCAGTGAATTTGGGAACCAAAGAGACCCCACACATCACTTTCTACACTGAGTCACTTTTGACTAAGGAGCAAGAAAATCTAGCAGCATTTCTAAAGGAAAGGAAAGTGAACTTTGCATGGATATATGTTTACATACCAAGCCTTGATCTATAAGTAGCAGTCCATTATCTAGTAGTGTAACTTGAGGCAAAACCTGTGAGACAAAAATTGAGAAAGATACATCCATAAATTGCCTTACTGGTCAAACTTGAGCTATAGAAACTCCTTGATGTGGGATTCATCTAACCCATCAATTATCTAGAATGGATTTCTAACCTTGTACCTATTTCCAAGCCCACTAGGGGGCATCTGAATCTTCACTAACTTCATATACTTGAATAAATCATGTCTTAAGGATGATTCCCCCTCCCCAACATAGATATGATTATAAATCTTATAGTAGGGCATGAAATTCTATCATTAATGGATGGATTTTTAAGATACAACCAAATTATGATTGAAAATGATGTACAACATAAAACAACCTTCACATGCCCATGGGGTGCCTACTATTGGAATATGATGCCATTCAGGCTAAAGAACGCTAGAGCTACATATCAAAGGGCTATGACTTTGATCTTTCATGACATGGTCCACAAAACTATAGAGGACTATGTGGATGACATACTAGCTAAAGAAAGGAAACATCAAGACCATATATCAACATTGAGCCCAATCTTTGATAGGTTGGAAGAGTATAAGGTATGGCTTAATCCCAAGAAGTGTGTCTTTAGCATAACTTAAGGAAATCTCTTGGGATATATAGTGCCAATGAGAGGAATTGAAATAGATCCAGCAAAAGTTAAGGCACTCTTAGACATGGAGGCTCCATAAACAATAAAAAAATTGAGGGGTCTACAAGGAAGGCTACAATCCTTCTGATGATTCATTGCATAACTCATGGATAAAACTATCCCTTATTCCCATTTTCTTCACAAGGGGGTAACCTACAAGTGGGACAAGAAATGTGATAAGGCATTTAATTAAATCAAGGAATACTTGCTAACACCACCAATCCTCATGCCACCAGTCCCGAATAAGCCATTGATCCTCTACATTTTAGCTATGATATCAACTCTTGGTGCTCTTCTAGCTTAGCATGATGAAACAAGGAAGGAGAGGGTCATTTATTATATTAGTAGAACCTTGGTGGGACAAGAGCTAAATTACATGTTCATTGAGAAGGATTTTCATGCAGTAGTGTTTTCCTCACAAAAGTTTAGACACTATATAATTGCTCATCAAACTAATCTCATTTCCAAAATAGATCCCCTAAAGTATCTACTTTCCAAGGCTATTCTCACAGGATGAATGGATAATTGGGTCATGATCTTGATAGAGTATGAAATTGAATATGTGGAATGGAAATCCATAAAGGGACAAGTAATTATGGATCAATTTGCTGAAGCTCCCATATATGCAGAGAACACACTGGTATAAGAGTTTTTGGACGATTTAATCTTCCTCCTAAATGTTGTAAACCATTGGAAAGTATACTTTGACAGATTATAAACACAACATGGTTCATGAGTAGGAATTCTCTTCATCACACCACAAGGGGATTGTATCCCAAAATCATGCATATTTTCTTTCCCTTGCACTAACAAAATTGTAGAATATGGAGCTCTTGTCATTGGACTTTGAATTGTAGTACAATGGAAAATCATGGTGCTCAAGGTCTATGGGAATTTGCAACTAGTTATCAATCAAGTCAATGATGAATATCAAACTAAGGATGAAAAAATTACCCCATACAAAAAATTGGCAGAGGGTCAAGGAGTTCTTCATCAATATAACATTTGAGTAGATACCAAGAGTAAACAAAAAAGCATCAGATGTTATGGCCATGATTGGATCATTACTAGATATCCTGAGGAATGTCTATAAACAAGAATTTCTTGTAGAGAAACTTCTTGTATCACCTTTTGAGGTACTATAATTTTAGTTCGTGTGATAATTTGTTGGTCCCGGTGATTCCTTGTACCATGACATATTCACCTACTTAAACTTAGGAGTCCTCCCCACTGACATCACCCCGAGTCTCAAGAAAAATTTCATTAAAAATTCATTCCGCTCTGTCATCTTTGGAGACACCCTCTACCATAGGAGTATCAAAGGAACCTTACTACGATGCCTTAATCCTAAGGAAGCTTTGACTACCTTAACAGAGGTACACAATGAAATTTGTGGTTCACAATCAAGTGGTATGACCTTGGCCAAGAAACTGTTGAGGATGAGGTACTACTGGCCTACTATGGAGAAAGAAGCTCATGACTATGTCTGAAAATGTATACAATTCCAATAGCATGGGGACCTCATCCATGCACTAGCTCAAGAGCTCCAACCAATCATAACACCTTGGCCTTTTTCACAATGGGGGCTCGATTTCATAGGGAAAATAGCACCTACCTCATCCAATGACCACAAGTTCATCATTACCTCCACTAAGTACTTCACAAAGTGGGTAGAGGCCATCCATATGACCTACATCATGAGAAAGAAAATCTTTAAATTCATCTTGAATAACCTTATCTGCCACTATGGTGTTCCCCAAGCCCTTATCTCAGATAATGGGACACCTTTCAAAAATTAGGATGTTCATGAAATATGCCAAAGATTAAACATCCAACATTGGTTCTCCACCCCTTACTACCACCGGGGAAATGGTCAAGATGAGGCTACAAATAAAACCATCTTGAAAATAAAAATTACAGTCAATTAAGCTAATTGTGATTGGCACCTATGGTTAAATCTTGTCTTATGGGCCTACCGAACTAGTATCCACACACCTACAGGTGCAACACCCTTTTCTCTTATATATGGATCTGAGGCTATAGTACCTATTGAGGTCAAACTCCCATCCTTAATAATATCCTTGCAGAACCTTATTATGAATGAAGAATACATGGTGTCAATGTTGAACAAGCTAGAGCTATTGGATGAACATTGCCTAGATGCTTTGAATCACCTACAATTTTATCATTAAATCTAAAGAGGAGCTATAACAAAAAGATCAAAAGTCAGTCCTTCTAGGTAGGAGAGCTCGTGTTAAAGGAAAATCAGAAGAATGTTCCAAATCCAAACAATAAAGGTAAGTTTGAACCTAATTGGTTGGGACCCTTCATCATCATGACAAGTTACAAATCAGGAGTGTATTAGTTGTCCACACTAGAAGGAAAGTCTTTGCAGGATCCCATTAATAGCTCCCATATAAAAAAGTTTTATGCCTCAACATGTAAGGTATAAATCCAAAATACAAAAAAAATCAAAATATATCAAAATCCAAAAAAAATTTAGAAAAGGATTGAAAATAGTAAAGAAAAAAATTGTCCTCTAGTGAAATCCACTTTGATGGTGCTTTGGGAAAGTACCTTGGTGAAAACCTGGCAATCAGGAACCTTGTGTAAATAAGAACTTCCAATCCACCATCGATTCATTGGCTTGTTCTATATCACTTTCCGTTACCTACCATCACTTTCCATTGCATTCACCCATCACATTCCATTTTCTGTTGCATCACCTATCTACATCTGCATCATATCTTGATCCTACAGTGGTATCATGTTCCATCCTAGAACTACTTAGCACATGCCTAAGGCTAGTTTGTCCTTCCTATATTGAGGTAGTCTATTGCATCACACTAGGAGCATGTCCTTATACCTACATCATATCAGATTTGTGTATATCCTTGAAATATTCCATAACATCAAAAAATCTAAAAACATTCATAAAACCAGAAAATCCAAACACATCCAAAACATATCAAAAAATCCAAAAAATAGGTCAAAAGTACAAAAAGTCAAAAACATAGTTACCATGTTGAACTACGAGGCTTCTGCATGTATAACGTAGGCAAGGATAATCTTCAATTAGCCCCTAAGGCCCCTAGGATAGGTCCTTTAGGTGTCCATCATAATAAACTTCTAGTCCAATTGTTCATATCTCATCAATAAACAAGTCTTTCTTAGTCGAACTACATGGTCTTTGCATGTATAACGTAGCCAAGCCTAATCTTTGATCAGTCCCTGAGGGTCCTAGGATAGATCCTTAGGTTACGTTCTTGGTCAAAATGTCAGAAAACAAAAAACATTAGAAAATTTAAAAATAAAACATTTGTAAAACATCTCAAGAAGTCCCAAAATAGCCTCAGAACATCTCGAAATACCAAAAAACATTAAAAAAAAAACCAAAATCATGCATCCCATTTCACTTTCACCTGTAATAAATATCCTCTCACAATAAATCCATCATAATCTTCACCCTTTGAAAAAACAAGTGGAAACAAGTATGGAAAATTAAAAAGTGTAAACTCAAACATCGAGGTCTTAAGTCTAGGTCAATAGGTAAACAAGTTGGTCAACTCTTGCTATCAATAGCCCATCATCCCATTAGTCTCAAAATCATTTGATAACATCATGTCCTAGGATACATATTTCCTACAATGGACATCAACATCATACATTACCATAGTTTAGACTTGGCTAGAGGTATGAAGAACATTGGCTTGTTTGTCTACTTAATCTTTTCTTATAATTTATCTTATTGCATCTATTCCCATGACCTCTCGATGATGTCTATCTAAAGGATTTAGAGAGAAAGGACTGGGGAATTGATCATTATCTTTTATCTATTGTGCTTGTTGGATATTCTTGTAATATAACCTTGGCGATAATCATTTTGTTAGGTGTTTAGGGAGGATGTTTTGGATATCTAGTTGACTATTACATTGGGAGGTTTTTCCTTTCCACATTTTGGTCTGAGGTGTTTTAAATGTCTAAAGTACATCCTAAAAAGGTTTTGTATGTTGGGTGTGAACAAGGGTTCTCCTATCTGTTTGCTGAGTCAAATTCCATCACACTAGATACCACACCATCCTAGTTGTCTATACCTTGATGCATCATATCTATGTGTGTTATCAAACATAAGAAAAGTTGTGTCATTTATGTCCCAATCCCTGGACAAACAAATCATCATCATCATTTATCTAATAAAGTCTTGATGACTCATAGACTTGTTGGACTTCTGCATCTTCTCAGAATGAATGGTTGAGCTCTTTTATTCTTCTATCTTCTCCTCCTACTAACATGGTATCATGACATTCACCAAAAAAAAATCCATTTGCATCCATCCTGCATTCAGAAAACATCAACATACCCATCCTACATACTCATACATATCATCATAATAAGAAACATCATCCATCAATTACATTGGCATGTAAGGTATATAGGATAATATAGATTTGTTATTATAAGCATCTTAGTTCATCTCATTTAGCATTTGCATCATCATTTAAGTTGTTTAGTATAATATAGATTTGTTATTATAAGCATCTTAAAACCATCACATTTTGCATTATCATCATAATATAGATGGATAATCTACAACATCTAAATCCATACATCACATTCATAAATGCATCCATACATACATCTTGCATCATCATTTACCATATGGAAAAAAGATATTAACAAAGAAAGGTTGAACATACATCACATATGCATCCATGTCATACATCCATAACATCACATACATTCCATCATAAAGCATAAAACATCATAGCATAACCATAAAATGCATCGATACATATCATATGCATCGATACATCCATAACACATGAAATAAAATAACATCACATCATATAATGTCGCATCAGAGTCATCCAATATATATCAAAAAAGATGAATGTCATGATATAATCGAAATTAGGTATGTAATGTCATCAAAAAGAATATACAAGAGGCTAATCAAAACTCAGCCAATGAATGTATATACATCATATAATCAGGTTGTACATCCATAAAGTGTATCAAGTACTAAAACCCAAAGCTCCCCTCACTCTGATGGTCATCGCTATGAATCCCCCAGCTCTAGCGATGAGATCACAACAACTATCTGCTTGATGGTCCCCCACAAGACCTGCTCGGTACTACTTGGATAATATGAGAAAAAAAATTCTCTCACAGCTTCAGTGGGCATGCTCGATAGTACATTGTCTTGTAGTAGGTAGCCTCTATTGGAAATATGTGTCTCAATCTCACAGGCTGAAACCTCTGAAAGAGCCAAGTCGGTGTGACATTCCTTTTGTTTGGTCGACTGGTAGTTTAGTAACCTTGTGGTTTGTATAGGTCGTTGAGACAATGCTTCTATCTTTCCAACTAGTGTTGTCACTGTGACTTGTGGCATTCGCTGTAACCTTCTGCTGAGTGGAGATCTCTGGCCGATAGGCCATTCTTATCAGATATCAGGGAGACTCTGGACGATAAGCGGTGTCAAGGAGACCCTTGGCTGAAAGGCTTGCTTCGGTATGAAGTCTTACTGATATGGAATGTCTCGCTAATAAGTATTCATTTAGAGTCTTTGGGGTAACACGAAGGCTTCGCTATGAACTCTTGGCGACATATGTTTGTCTCACCAATGCTCATCCGGGTAACATGGAAGCCTCGGTAAGAAGTCTTGTCGATGGTTGGTTCTCTCGCCGATGGGTATGAATATTGGTGTAACCTCCTGGCGATAGCGGTAAGTCTTGTCGACTATTGGACGTTTCAGAATAACATGAAAGGTTCAATATGGTCTCTTGAGGAAAGACGATTGTATTGTTGATGGAAATGCTAACATCTATGTGACTTTGGAACTTCGGTATGATGTCTCATCGAATAGTGATTTTCTTGGCGATAGTGATACAAGTGATGATCATCGGTATGAGGTCTTGGCGACAAGGTGAAGTCTGAGCGATAGCTTTCTGAATTTGGTATAACATCTTACCAATGGGGTCGACTCTTGGTGATAATGACGATCTGGATTTGTGGCATTGGGGAGACACAATTAGTGTCTCACCAACATGCGAATATGTTTTTGAATGCCTTTGACCAAGTGATGACTATCCTACATGGTTTGTCCTTGACCAATTAGGGAGTAGAATGGGAACCGCTAGCAGTTGAGTTGTTGTGGTCGTTACTGAGAGGAAGTTCGACAGACAGGGGCGACATGGATATACTATGAAGTTGTAGATGATGTTCGGTTGGATTGTTCGATGGTTCGATGAATAGTTGGATGATCAGTTCGATGAGTGATTAGTGAATTTTAATTCTAAGTGTATTTTAACTTGAATATTCTATACAAGGTTGATCATGGTTAATGTTGATGTAAACTGACATCAGAAAGATAAGTTTGATCTCTATATGTAATTCTTGTTACTGTAATACAAAGTGACTTCTCTTTGTGTGGTGGGTTTTTCTTCCGTAAGGGTTTTCCCATGTAAATCTGGTGTTCATGTGTGTATGTTTAATTCTTTATTTCTGCTATTGCTTTCAAGTGTATCTTAATTGGAATGTAATTGAAAATTTAAAAGTATCTCTGCATTCTTCCCTGAGTTTTTGACGTTAGGAGAGTTTCTTCCGCACTTAGCTTTCCTTACAAGAGGTATCAAAGCCTGGCCAGTTGTGTTATCCTTGTAGGTAGGTTGGTTTTTTTGTGTCAATTTCTGTTCAGTGGGAATCTTGTAGAAGTTTGGTAATTTGAATTACAGGTTAAGATGGCAAGCACGTCATGAAAGATTGAAATTGAGAAATTCAATGGAAGCAATTTTGAGTTGTGGAAACTTAAAATGGAAGATCTGTTGGTTGATCATGATCTTTGGATTGATATGTCTGGAATGAAGCCTACAGGCATGAAGCAAGAAGATTAGGACCTTGTAGATAGAAATTCTAAGGGGCTGATAAGGCTCTGTTTAGCAGACTTTGTTCTTTTGAATGTTCATGAAGAAAAAACTACATCTTCCTTGTGGAAAAGACTGGCAACTATTTATCAGGGAAAGTCCTTGGTGAATAAATTGTTCTCGAGGAAGAAGCTGTGCTCTTTGAGAATGCAAGAAGGAGAGTCTGTTGCTGAGCATTTGAATACATTCAACATGCTGATCTCATAGTTAACATCTGTGGTTGTGAAAATTGACGAAGAGGATCACTGTATGCTTTTATTGTGTTCTTTGCTAGACTCTTGGGATCGCCTAGTGATGGCTATTGGGAGTACAACATCCAATTTCAAAATGGAAGATGTTGTTGCTTCTTTGTTATCAGAAGAGATGAGAAGGAAATCTTCTGAGATGGCAAAGGAGGCCCTTGCTATTAGAGGAAGATAAAAAGAAAAAGGCAAGAAGAAGGACAAGAAGTCCAAATTGAAATCAGAGGGGAGATCAAATTCTCCTGGCAAGAAGTCCAAGGTAAAGTGATGGAATTGTGGGCAACCTAGTCATGTCCAAAAAGATTGTAAAGAGGAGAAGAAGAAAAAGAAGAAGTATTCTTCTTAGAGTGATGTAGACACTTTCATTGCAGCCTTGGCTACGCAGGCATTAGATGATGTCTGGATGATTGATTCTGGAGCATCTTTCCACATGACATCTCATAGAGACTAGTTCGTGAAGTATGAAAAATATGATGGTGGAAATGTGTACTTGGCAAGTGATTCATCACTAGAAATAGTTGGCCATGGAAGAGCCAGAATTCAATTCCCTGATGGAAGAGTGAAGGGAATTAATGATGTAATGCATATACCAGGTCTGGCTCAAAACTTACTTTATGTTAGTATGCTGAATGATATTGGAGTGCAAGTCACGTTCTCTGGAAATGGCTGCAAGATGACTAGAGGTTCTATGGTGCTAGAAAGAGGTGCTTTTGTTAGTACCTTTTATAAGCTTGATGCACATGTTGTGCAAAGCAATAGTGTCTCTACTAAGTCACAGAAAGCTACTCATGGAGGAGAATAGGAAGAAATTCCTATTAGTGTAAACTCTATGGAAGTTAAAATTCCAATAGAAAAGACTATTCTCTAGCATCATAGGCTAGGCCACATTGGTGAGAAAGTTTTAAAAACCTTGAAGAATAAAAACCTGGTTGAGGGGCTTGAAGATTGTAACATCGAATTTGAATTCTGTGGACATTGTATATATGGTAAACAACACCGTGTTTCATTTTATTCTAGTCCTCACAAATCTTCTGGTTTGCTTGATTATATACATTTTGATGTTTTTGGTCCAGTGAATGTTCCTTCTTTGTCTAATTCAAGGTACTATGTATCATTCATTGATGATTATTCGAGAAGAACATTTGTTTATTTTAAAAAAAATAAATTAGAAGTGTTCAGTTGGTTTAAGGAATTTAAGAACCTTGTAGAAAATCAGACTTGAAGAAAAATAAAATGTTTAAGGATTGATAATGGTGGTGAATTTTGTTCTGATGATTTTGAGAGGTACTGTAAAGATCATGGGATTAGAAGACATAAAACTACATCTTACACTCTATAGAAAAATGGAGTTGCAGAAAGGTTCAACAGGGCAGTGATGGAAAGAGCACGAAGTATACTGAGAAGTGCTGGCTTGGAGGAGAAGTTCTTGGCTGAGGCAGTTGCTACAGCATGTTACTTGATAAACCATTCTTTGAATTCCGCTCTTGTTGAGAAAACACTTTTGGAAGCATGGTCTAGTAAGAAGCCCTCTTTAAGACATATTCATGTTTTTGGCTGTGAAGCATATGCACATGTGCCATATGAGAAAAGATCTAAATTGGAGAACAAGGTTGTAAAATGTATTTTCATTGGTTATAGTGATGGCATAAAAGGTTACAAGCTTTGGAATCCTGATACAGAGAAGTTTTTGTATAGTAGAAGTGTTATCTTTCATGAGCTAAAGCCTTCTACCTTGGATCTGCAATCAAAGACAAAATCATAAAACAAAAAGGATGTAGTTGAAATTCCTTTGACACCAGTTAAAGAGGAATTGAAAATTCAAAATGTACCTGAAACTAAGGAGAGCTCAAGTAGTTCTGAGAGTTCTGATGAAGAAGAACAACCTCATCCTCAACAAGTGAGGAGGTCAACTTGTGAAAAAAAGCAACCTGATAGGTATGGGTTCTCTTTGATAGATTTTACTTGTTCTTATGCTTTAATTTCTAGCACTGATGAGCCTAGGACTGTGAAAGAGGCATTTCGAATGTTTGATTCAAACTATTGGTTGGAAGCCATGAATGAAGAAATGACATCATTAGAAAAGAATGATACTTGGAGTTTGGTGCCCTTGCCTAAAGACAGAAACGTTGTTGGCTACAAATGGGTATTTAAAAAGAAAATAGGTCTGGATGGCTATGTGGAAAAATATAAGGCGAGGTTGGTTGCGAAGGGTTATTCCCAGGTAAAGGGAATTGATTATGGGGAATTTTTTCTCCTATAGCTAAGCTGACATCCATTAGATTTCCTTTGTCACTTGCAGCAGCATATGACTTAGAGGTCAAACAGATGGATGTGAAGACAACATTTCTTCATGGTGATCTTGAAGAAGAGATTTATAAGTCGTAGCTTGAGCACTTTGTGGAAAAAGGTAAAGAAAGATTGGTTTGCAAGTTGAATAAATATTTGTATGGGTTAAAGTAGTCTCCTAGAATGTGGTACCATAAGTTTGACACTTTTGTTTTGTCATTAGGATTTGTAAGATCAAAATCTGATCATTGTGTGTATTACAAAGCAAAAAGCGATCAAGTTCTTATTATTGCTCTCTATGTTGATGATATGTTGTTCATAGGCAATAGTAAGTTAATGATTTATGATCTTAAGTCTCAGTTGTTTGCAAAGATCGAAATGAAAGATCTTGGTGTAGCAAGGTATATTCTAGGAATGGAAATAACTAGGGACAGGAATAGTAGAAAACTTTGCCTCAGTTAGAGTAAGCATATCAAGACTGTTCTAGAGAGATTTTGCATGAATGATTGTAAGCAGCGAGTTGTTCCAGTTTTGCAGGGAACAAAGCTATCTGTTGAAGACTATCCAAAATCTCCTACTGAGATGGAGGACATGACCAGGTACTTTATGCTAGTGCGGTTGGCAGTCTTATGTATGCAATGGTCTGACTAGGCCGCATTGCCCAAGCAAAGGGGAGTACTTAGTTGGTTTATGGCTAATCCCTCGAAGGACACATTGGGATGCGATGAAAAGAGTATTCAGATATTTGAAGGGCACTTCAAAATATGCTTTGTGTTACCATGGCCACTTGGTTGAATCACAGAGGACTCTCAGCATTTTAAGCTATGTTGATTCTGATTTGGCAGGGGACATTGACAGCAGAAGGTCCACCAGTAGATATACTTTCATGTTGAATGGTGGTGCAATGAGTTGGATGAGTAAGCGGTAGGCTATAGTCACTTTTTCCACTATAGAGGTAGAATACATGGTAGCAACACACGTCTGTAAAGAATCAATCTAGTTAAAACATTTGTGTTCTAACATTGGTTTTGATGCAAGGAAAATAACTATTTATTGTGACAGTCAGAGTGCTATTTGTTTGGCAAAGAATCCTACTTTCCATGCCAGGATGAAACATATAGATGTACAGTATCACTTTGTACGAGATATAGTGGAGGATGGAAAGGTTTCGTTAGAAAAAGTTGATACTCTAGAGAATGTTGCAGATGCATTGATGAAGCCAGTGAGCACAGACAAGTTCAGGTGGTGTGCCAGTTCAATGGGCCTTAGTGCCCATTAACGTCAGTAGTCTTGTTGTGCTCTGGAGGTTCTTGTGTGATCTTCGTCAAGTGGGAGATTGTTGGAATTATGTGTCTCAATCTCACAGGCTAAAACCTATGAAAGAGCCAAGTTGGTGTGACATTCCTTTTGTCTGGCTGACTCGCAGTTTAGTAACCTTGTGGTTTGTACAGGTCACCGAGACAATGCTTCTGTCTTGCTGACTGGTGTTGTCGCTATGACTTGTGGCGTTCACTATAACCTTCTGCCGAGTGAAGATATCTGGCCGATAGACCATTCTTATCAGATATCGGGGAGACTCTGGGTGACAAGCGGTGTCAGGGAGACCCTTGGCTGAAAGGCTTGGTTCAATATGAAGTCTTACTGATATGGAATGTCTCGCTGATAAGTATTCACTTGGATTCTTCAGGGTAACACAGAGGGTTTGCTATGAACTCTTGGCGACATATGTTTGTCTCACCAATGCTCATTGGGGTAACATGGAAGCCTCAGTAAGAAGTCTTGCCAACAGTTGGTTCTCTCACTGATGGGTATGAATATCGGTGTAACCTCCTAGTGATAGTGGTAAGTCTTGCCAACTGTTGGATGTTTTGAAATAACATGAAAGGTTCAGTATGATCTCTTGAGGAAAGACGATTGTCTTGCTAACGGAAATGCTAACATCTATGTGACTTTTGAACTTTGGTATGATGTCTCATTGAATAACGAATGTCTTGGCGATAGCGATACAAGTGATGATCATCGGTATGAGGTCTTGGTGACAAGGTGAAGTCTGAGTGATAGCTTTCTAAATTTAGTATAATGTCTTGCCAATGGGGTCAACTCTTGGCGATAATGATGATCTGAATTTGTGGCATCGGGGAGATAGGGTTAGTGTCTCACCGACATGTGAATACGTTTTGAATTCCTTTGACCGAGTGATGACTATCCTATGTGGTGTGTCCTCAACCAATCAGGGAGCAGAATGGGAACCGCTAGGAGTTGAACTGTTGCAGTCATTACTGAGAGGAAGTTCGATAGATAGGGGCGACATGGATATACTCTAAAGTTGTAGATGATGTTTGGTTGGATTTTTTGATGGTTTGATGAATAGTTGGATGATCAGTTTGATGAGTGATCAGTGAATTTTAATTCTGAATGTATATTAACTTGAATATTCTGTACAAGGTTGATCATTGTGAATGTTGTTGTAAACTGACATCAGAAAGATAAGTATGATCTATGTATGTAATTCTTGTTAATATAATACAAAGTGACTTCTCTTGGTGTGGTGGGTTTTTCTCCCATAAGGGTTTTCCCACATAAATCTGGTGTTCATGTGTGTATGTTTAATTCTCTATTTTTTTTATTACTTTCAAGTGTATCTTAATTGGACTGTAATGGAAAATTTAAATGTATCTCTGCATTCTTCCCTGAGTTTTTGACGTTAGGAGAGTTGCTTCTACACTTAGCTTTCCTTACTACCTCCTACATGGTTGTCACATACATCTATGTGAGGACCATTGGCTACCCCTTTTCTTGCTGCGTTGCAGCCTCTAGCTGTTGTTGATGCCTTGTCTCCTATGCTAGGTCAAGTTCAACATCCTATCTCATATGTCACTTTTATACAACCTCCTATCTAGCTTGATCTATCTCCTATGTCAGCACTTATATTTGTGTTGTGGCTTATTGTAGCTACCTTTTCAATACCTTCACTTGTGACTATAGGGTTGCTATCTGAGTGTCCCATGGATCATGACCCAGTGGTGGATGTTGTGGTGGCTATTGTGGTACCCTCTAGTCCACTAGTTGCACTAATGGAACCTATCCATCATGACCCCCTGGTGGCCCTTGCAGTGGCTATTGCAGAAACTACCAATCCTAGGGCCTCTCACTCATCCCCTACTTGTTGCAAGAACAATTAGAAGTGTGAGTCTGATTAGGGTGTGTGCCTACCAGTAGGAATTGTATGCTTGTGTAGTACCTGCATCCTAGGGACCATCAAAATACACCCATGACTACATCATGAGCTACCTAAAATCATCAATCACCACCTGGGGCTGGATCCTCTATCCCCAAGTAGACTCTTGAGATTGTTGAGAAAATATGGCTCTATAGGCATCATCGAGTGCATCCTACACCTCCCCAAATTGACGAGCTACCCTATTGGGAAGGTAGTGCTCAATCATCAAATTGTACCATCCCTGCATGTATCTAGTCTAATAGTAATAAAATAGATGATCATCATCATTGTGCCATATGTTGGTGTGGATCTAGGGCCTCCACTTGAAGACTGTCATCTCATCAATAACCTGCCTCTAGTGTGGGATGTCGTTGTATACCTTGGAATTCCTAATGCTCTAAGTGTGCAAAATAACTAAGAAACATGAATAACAAATAGGCTATGGGTGGTGTTTAGGAGGTGTGAATGGCAAAGTTGTGATGTTTGTTAGGTGAGGGTATTGACTCGTGAATGGAAAATTAGAATGAAAAGGTAGATTATAAGTGATTTGTGAAAATTTGGGGTGGTAGAATGGGGGTTTAAATGGATGAAATGGAGGTTTCAGGAGGCTTAAAATGATGAAATGGAAGCTTAGGATAATGGGATGATAGCTGGGAATGATTAAGTGGTGATTTAGAGGCTAAATGAATCCAAATGGGGTACTTTCGGGGCGTTGACAGCAAAATTAGGGGCGTAGGCAGCGTTCTGCAGTGAATCAGGGGCGCTACCGCGTTTCTACAGCAAAACAGGGGCGCTACCACGTTTCTGCAGCAAAACAGGGGCGCTACCACGTTTCTGCGGGAACAAAGCTTGGTTTTTTTTTTTTTTTGATGGAAAAGGCTATGGCAAGGACGCAAAATAATGAAACAAGTCAAAAGTATCAAAAATTTGACAGAATTTCTACAAGGAAACACCTCAAGCAAGCACAATCCTATGATTAATATTACGGGTATGGCAAGGCAAAGTCTTAATCTAGGATGTACAAGGCTTCTAGGGAGTCCTCGATATACTCTCGGTACGTGAGGCACAACCGTGAACACCAGTCCGTCACAAGCTGAGTCGGGAACCCCAGCGAGATACTGAAGGCTCGGACCAACTCTTCACGCGTCTATCTAGGTATCACCCTAGCTTCGGCTCCGCCAATTACGACATTAATCGATTGGGGTACAACTTCGCTCTCCCTTTATATACCCGCCGGTACACGTGGTTGGAATCATCCCTTGGGGTGATGAAATCCCCAAGTAGGTCCCACTAAAAAGAAGACACTAACTGTTTCCAACTACTCCCCAGGCTCACATGAAGTGCAAGGGGAAAGTGAAAACAAATCAATGCCCCCTTGGGTAACACAAAAATAAACAACCACAGCAAACAATAAGATTTAATCCCCCTAATTAAACTATGTTTGAGAGTAGCAAAGATAATTTTTTGAAAGTCTGATTATGTAGATGCCCCCTGCAAACAAATGTTAGTTGTTCTCCTTCTTTTTCGCCTTTTGGTCAATTTTTGTCACAATATGCTGCAAAAACGTTAGTGAAAAATAGCAATATTCTCACCAGAACAACGTTAGAGAGTTATCACGTAAATATAGCAAAAAATTAGAGCAAAAACGAAGCCAAAACGTCTGTTTTACCCTTTAAACTGTGCTGTTAAGGGCGTTGCCGCAATTCTGTAAAGGGCGCTGCCGCAGTTCTGTAAAGGGCACTGCCGCAACTCTGTGAGGGCGCTGCCACAACTCTGTGAGGGCGATGCCGCAACTCTGTAAAGGGCGCTGCCGCAACTTCTTTGAGAGGCCCGGCCTTGATTCTCAAAGCGCCACAACTCTCACAAAGCGATGCCGCAACTCGCGAGGGCCTTCGCCCAACTCTGAAAGTATTATACCGACGCGTGGCCACAGCCTCATGAACACAGCGAAGTGACCGCCGCTCTTCAGCTTAGCCGCTCTCTCGCGAGCTTTTTCTGTGAAAACTTAACTCAAAAGAAGATTAAATGCAAGACCCGTATGTGGGTCCCACCGGGCGATGCCAGAAATGTGATACCTTGGAATTTCCTACCGCTCTAAGTGTGCAAAATAACTAAGAAACATGAAAGACAAAACACCAAGGACACCTCAAGATTAGCCAAAAGAGAGTTACAACGAAAAGGAATGCAAATAAAATGAAACACAAACACTTTTACCTCCCTTGTTGTTGAAACTTCTTTGATTGGCCCTTGCTTGGATTGGTTGTGTGCTCCTTAGATGATTGTTTGAATGTCTATAATGCAAGCTTCAATATGCAAAATGATGGAAAAAGATGGTTGAATGATTGAAAAAGGCTTGGACAGCATGTAGTTATGAGAGTGCAAAGTGTTGAGAATGCAAAATGACAGCATAAGGGTGCAAGATAGCTAAGTGTGTTGTGGAAATGCCCTTGAGGAGGGGGTATTTATAGAAGAATTTGAATTCTCTAAAGAATTCAAGGGTCAAGATTGATCCAACAAGGCCAAGATGAAGGGCTATGGTGGGTTGAGAACCCACAAGCCCTCACATCTTGACATGTGGAGGGTGAAGTGGCCAAAAGGGGATGAGGTGGAGATGAGGTGTCAAGAGGGTACATGAGGTGGAAAAGGACATGCACCTTGGGGGATGAGAGGATTTCCACAAAAAGGGATTTCTTGTCCCCAAATGGGAGTGAAAGGGATTTTTGAGGAATTTTAGAATTCCTCAAAAATTTACATGGGAAAAGGAAAGGTGGTTGGGAGGATAAATGTGAATTAAAAATTCACATTCATAAGATGATCTAGAGGATAAAAGGTGGGCTCCAAAAAGGTGAGACTTGGTCACATGTGGAGATTGTGACAAGTCCAAGGTTGGTCACATGTGGAGATTATGACAAGTCCAAGGTTCTAGAAGCCTTGGAAGGATGGAATGTGAATTAAAAATTCACATATAAAAAAGGGAATCTAGGAAGAATAAAAAGGAATTAAAAATTCTTTGGAGAATGATTAGGCTTAATTAATTAATAATTAGAAGAATAAATAGGATTAGAAGCCAACTTGCAAAAGTTGGAGGATGTGACACATCCTAATCAAGGATTAGGCATGTGCACATCCCTAATGAAGAAATTAGGAGATGGATTAGGATTAGATGAAAAAGACATGTGAGGAATTAAATAAATGTAATATTTATTTAATTTATTTGATGAAAAGAGGATAAGGAGGGTAAGGTATTTAATTATTAATTAAATACCTTAGGGATTTGGCAGAATTAAAGATATTAATTAAATAATAGTAATATTACTTAATTAACTCGGATAAGAGGAAGTTTAGATGAAAAGTGATAAATTTGGATAAATTAAGTGTCCAAATTTGGATGTCTATAGTCGTGATACCTATATAGTGTAATATGTTCATTCCCCCATATCTTTGCACAACGAGATCATTGTGATCTTTCCAAACATCTATAATAACTTAGGCCACAACACCGCTATGTTCTCATAGGCCCAGACATGCAATAATGTCACTTTAGCTCTAATTTTGTGGGCCCTGCAATAGGCCACTTGGTGCATGTCATGATATAATGAGGTAAGGACAATTGGCCCCCAGGCATAGATGGTCATATCCTCCATCATGCGAGACCCAATTATGCCCCATCAAAAGCTATATCCCCTCACTCGTCTATCAAGAACAAGGACTCCTAAAATTAGTGCACTAACAAATAACATCAAATCCAAGTCAATCCCCTTGTATTAATGCAAATTGATCTACCTATTATTTTTCATATATTGATCTACCCTGAGCACCTAGAACATGGCATCACCACTGGCCTCAACATCATATATAATTTGCTCTCTGTGTATGGGGATCGGTAGGATCTACCATATGTCCTCAAGAGTGACTATAGCCTCTCCAGTCAATAAATGGAATGATGGAGTCTCACTCTGCCACCACTCAACAAGGGTTGTCATCATGGCTAGGTGTGTTTGAATTGTAGGCATATACACTATGTGTCTGAATACAATCACACCTAGAAAAAATAGTGCATCATCCATCAAGTGCCTCACTCGATGCAGTATCTGACATCTATGCTCCTTTGAATGAAGCAAACAAAGGACCTCTTGCACTCAAAATGCACATGATGTCAAAATTTTACCAAAATGATGCAAATTCAAAAAATTAAAAAAAACCTTAAACTGTAAAGGTGGGTTATCATTTGTAAAAGTGACACCATTATCGAAGGCGACGCCCCATTGAAAAGGTGAATCGGTATCTTTGGGAAACCCTCTACTCATCTAGGCTTCCATGGAGCTTCATCACAAAGGAAAATCAACATTTCCCCATGGCACTCCACCCCTGATGGGTTGCACAATGATTTATCACAAAAGAAGGTCAGCATTGTAAATGCAACTCTGGACCCTAACTATGTCGTATGATGCTATACCACAAAGAGGGTGCTACATGGACAAAAGTGTTTCCAATGCTAGCAAATGTGATGCCCTATAGAGTTGCTTTTGGCCAACCTAATTGGACCCTAAAAAATGCACCAAAAGCATGAAAAACAAGAAATGTTCTAGTTTACATACCGAGGGTCCTCCATTTGGAGCCTGTTGTAACCCATGAACCCGCTCCATCCAATGTATGGGAAGCACAGGAGCAACCATTATGTCAGCACCTTAGAGCAAAAATGTCAAAAATTCTAGAAGGAAAAGTGAACAAATGAATTAAAAATGACCCCTACTCTCCTATTTAAGCTAAAAAATTAGGGTTTTTGACCCCATTCATTCATTTTTCATGCAACAAAGCCTATTTTGCCCTGTATTTATCACTATGAGCCCATTTTTGCATCATGTAGGCTATTTTTCTATGTTGTAACCATTGTTGAATCTTTTCACGAGCTCGACCCAAATTGAAATTTTTGCCCGATCTCTCGAGGGGGCAGTGTAATTCCTTCCACTAGGGCAACAATGGGGCATCTAAAAAAAAATTAAAAAATGAATTTTGATCTTGAAAGTGTTATTCTTTGAACCAACACAACAGGTACCTCACTTCAAAGAGGGGAAAAATGTAGACACTCAAAAATTCTTGATCAATATTTCACATATGATTTTGATTAACTAACATCATTTCCTCCTAAATCATTTCTACACTAACCAATTAATTAAATAGTCTTTATTATTTAGTTTTTGATTAGAAGTAAAAAATGGGTTTTGAAGGGGCCCAAAACCCTTTACAAAAGAAAGTAGTTGAAACTAAAGAAAACAACTCTAAGCATAAATCAACCCATTAACAACGAACCAACAACAAAACATTAACCAAAAAAGGAGGACCCCAACCAGTAGCACTACATGCTTTTTAGAATATCAGCTACCTCCATGTCACTTGCCACAACCTTCTGAGCTTCATCCAAAACATTAGGAAGTTCTTTACCAGAAGCCCCAACCCAAGCTTTAGTCTTGTTTCTAGTTCTAGCTCCAAGTCCATTTGTATTCACCTCAGTAATCAAAACATTACCCTTCTCCCCACCCTTTTCAATAGGAACCTCCTCCTCCATTAGCTTACCAGCAACACCAATCTCATCAGCATGAAAAATTTCCTTATGCTTCTTGGAACTAACAAAAAGAAAAGTAACACCAACAGAATCAAAGTTAACAACAGACTTAGTCACCTCCCCACCCCTGACCATACTAGCACAAATATTTTCCATTTGATCCTTTAGGGTGAGGATTCTACCTTATAGATTCCATTTCATCTTAATATTTTCCTCTTCCACAATGTTTAAGGAATTAAACAATTCATCAATCTGGTTTTGTACAAAGGACTCTTCAACCTTACTCACCACACCCCTAACTTTGACATTAGTCTTCTTAAGTTCATGAAAAAACCATTTGAAATTTTTGAAAATGACAATGGAACCCTCTCTAGTAGTTCCCATCACATCAAATATATCTTCCCTATCAATATTAAAAAACCCCTTCCCCATAGCATCTTCCTCCTCAGAGGATCTTACCTTATCCTGACTGGCAGAGATTTCCTTACCTTTCCCAGCTGCAACCAGTGTTTTGATTTTGTAGATGGAATTCACAATCTCCTCAGCCACAACCTTTATTTTCTTCAGCCTCTCTAGTTATGTAGCCTGGATATCCACAACAATTAGACCAAGCAACCCCAGTCTTACCTTTCTGCTACAAGTCTGAGTTTACACTTGGAGAATCAACAACATCCAAACCACCCATGATCATGTGAGGAGAAATCCTCTCCAGTAATTGAATTGCAATCCTTTGAACCCATTTCTTCTTACTTCCCTCCTCCAACTCCTTCTTCTTCTTGGTCACAGGGGGTAGCGAAGAAGCCTCACCATACAAATCATTCTTCTCCTTCACACTGCTACTCGGAAAATCAACAACTACCTCACCACTATCAGTCTCATAACACTTGTTAGCACATGACACCCCTTTTTTTTCTTTCCCACAGTAGGGGATTGAGGACCCACCTCCAAAGAGGCAAGTGAGTCTAGGGAAAAGTCCACATCCTCCTCAGAATCTAACTCCTCCAAAATGAGTTTCCTTTTCTTCCCCTTTTTACTAGTCGGTTCCTCTTTTTGAGACAGTCTCATACTTGTCTGCTAGCTTAGATTGCTTACCTTTCAAGGTAGTAATCAGCTTAGCCACCTCAAAAGACTTGGCATATTCAAAAATTAAGAGGATTAACCCCACATGTAAAACAAGATTTTTAGGGTTTTTCTTATGGTCCTTGAGACTAGAATCTAGCGACACCATGAGATAATAAGGAAAGGAAATCCTTTTCTTATGGTAGAAATGATTGAGAAAAATGAAGTGGTAAGCATTTACTGCAGAGAAGCATCCTTCCAAGGTAATTAAATGCATGATTTCTTCAGCCACATCTCCCCACAACACCTTAAGAGAGCTCCTCCGGTAGCCCCCACTCCTTGCAGTCTTCAAGTTCTTAGCTTCATCCCTCTTGAAGAATATTTGCATAGCAGTTTGTGACTCCTTTTTGTCTCCAAAAACTTTCGTACCATCCATGGCCAAACTAGTGATATTTGCTATAAATTCTTCATTGAAATCAAATTTTGTCCTGCCTAGCTTCAACATCCTATCATTCCATGCTTTTGCAAATAAAGTTGTAGCCTGAGGATTATTGCCATGCAATCTCTCCAGGTATGGAGTTAACCCCCTTTCTTCAACACCTATAAAACCTTCATCTTCTTCTTGGAAGCTTCACAAGAAAAGGGCTCTGCTCGGTTCCTATCTCCACCCATATGAATAGAATTTGTAGAGTGTAAAGGTTTGAGAACTTTGAATGCAGAGAGATGAAAACTCTAGAAGACAATGCAAGGAGTGCCCAGAACTCAATTAAGGAAGGGAAGAATTAAAATCATAGATTTTTGTTCCCTACGGCTATCAGCTACCATACCATTAGCTCATTTCAAATCAAGCTTACCATTCTTCCACATAATCATCGACCACATGAAGATAGACATACATGTTGCAAGCCATAATGAATCCTTAAGCACTTTAAATTTGGCTATCATGGTTAATAGTTTCTATTGCCTCTATAGGGAGGGGGTCATTCAAACCCCATTCCCCAACACCTCTAACTCCAATATTAGTGAAGATATCTACTAGACCGTTACCCTCTCTCAAAATATGAGAGATGAAATATTCATCAAAAGAATTAAGAATATCAATAGAGTCCCTAATCAAAGACTCAATAGTCCAAGAAGGGGTGGCACAATTTTTCAAATTATTGATGATATTCAGAGAGTCACTCTCTAGCCGAACTTTCTTATAGCCTTTAATTTGTGCCAATCATTATTATTTAGTTAATTTCATCAACTTTTACTATTAATCAAATAATTAACTTTATTGGATTAATTCACTTTCTTCTAACTAGTGTTCATCCTATTTAATTAAAATCAAATCATTTAATTAAATCTCCCTAAAGTCCTTTCATTTGGTTAAATAAATCAAACTATTTAATCAAATTTCATAAATCCCCTAACCCACTTGAGTTAATTAAATTCTAAATTAATTAACTCTAATCCCCTCCTAATCCTCATTACCCATTTCTCTAGCTTTTAACTTCACTAAAGTAAAATCAACCCATGGTCAACTAACCAAGTTGCACGTGAAAATAATTTATTCTAATTAAATAAATAGCTAATTTTCCTCACAATGGCATATTCCTAGGAATATTCCTCTCAAGTGCACCTTCATTCAATTTCCCTCCAAATGGCTTTTAAAGCCTCTTACAAACTCATAAATACCTCTTACAAAGGAATTTAATCCCTCTTACATGCCATCTTGTCTCTTACAAGGGAATTAACCTCTCTTACATTCTCAACAACATTCTCTTACACCCTCAACCATATTCATTCAATTCCCTTACATCCTCTTAACTCTGCACATTCCCCAAAATGTGCTCTGCCTCCATCCATTAGCCTTGTGACAAGTGTTACATTCCTATTGGCTCCCATTTTAATCTCACATTCACCAATTTCACTCTTTCTTCAACCCTTGAATCCTATAAGTAGAGTCTTTCTCTACACAATATGGATCCACAAGCTCATGCAAGATTACAGTAGGAATTTTCACTCATAGTTATCACTCATCTACACTCATTTTCATCATATTTTAAGCTTGTTTTCATTGTCTTATGCACTTGGAATCATCTTCATCTTGGAGCTCATCAAAGGGATTGGGAAAGGGATACTTTCCACATCAAAGGAGCATCAATCCCCCTATGGGGTGGAGGTTTGATCAAGTTATATAGGATTACATACTTTTATCTTGTGTTATTTCATGTTTTGCTCATAGTTTCTTGTCTTTGTTTGATTGAGAATCTCATAGGTAATGGTTGTTTTAGATTTCTAACACGACTAACCTTATTTGTTTATCTCTTGTTATCGAATTGTAGATTAGGCATTCATAGAAACATATGAATTGCTTATCATAGAATGTTTAATGTCTTCATTGGATGTATGTGATGGTTCATGATGAATCTAGGTAGGAAATGTATTTACTTGTTTGATATTACTATGTATTGCATATTGTGGAATAGGTATTTATGATATTATTAAATACTATATCAAAAATAGATCTTATATAGGTAATGCTTATGAAAAAGTGAGGAAATATGGAACTTACTTTGATAAACATGTCATAAATGCATATAGAAGGTAACTAGTATTTGATAGCATATTATGCTAGGAAAACCCTTGAGGTTAATGAGGTTAGAAAACATGAGAACAGTCTTGGTATGAAGAATTGTTGTCATGGATAGAAAGAGATGGCATGCAAACCATATTGTTAGTCTATACTTGAATGATCACTTGATTGTTACTTGATTATTGACTGGAACTCTAGGTTGAGATTAACCTACTTGGTTGGGTTTTTTTTTATCTTTAGTTTAACACATAGATTGAGAATAACCTATCTAATCAAATTGATCATTGATTGTTGGTTTTATCTTTTGGTTGGATTCATTTATTGTTGAGATTTATACTTTAATTGAAGTCATTTATTATTGAAGGTTATTCTTTTGATTGAAGCCCTTAATTGAAGAGATTATACTTTTAACGAAATTCATTTCTTCTTTTTTTTTATACTCTTGACATAAAGTCATTTTATTTACATGAATCTACTTTTTTAATATCCTTTTTATTGATGAAATTGTATTCTTGAATTAAGAGTCCTTTATTGTTGAGACTATACTTCTGATTGAGTCATTTATTGATATGATTATTCTTTTGTTTGAGACCACCTATTGTTGAGGTCATACCTTTGAACAAAGGTAATTTATTAACATGGATATACTTTTGAATCATTTTTTGATGTGATATGTTCCTGAGTGGAGACATTTTATGATAAGTATTTATTCTATGATAAAAGGAAGCTTATGTAGCTATACTATAGATTATGAAGTTATTCATAAGATAGAGCCATTGGAAGTTCATAGGCTAATCCTAGGGTTAGTTTTACCAAATGAAGGGATTATCTTATGTATAGAAAAATATTGGTAGATTTGTTATAGTAATATAAAGGGAAATAGATTGTTCATGGGGTTAAAGATTACCTTAAGAAGGGAATTGCCTATGCATAGTATAAATAGGTTGTTCCTAGGGTTAAATATTACCTTAAAAAGGTAACTACCTATGCATAGTACATGAATGGTCATTAACAAAATCAATCTAGGGTAGTGGGTGAAGAGATGCCATTTTTATATGAAACTTTGGAAAAAGTAGTGTAAGTAGCCACTATTTGTACTGTTAGTTCACTGTGATCCAGTATAAACATTCTAGTCTAGGATTTTCATACTCATAGTTGTAGCTACTATATGATTAGGTTCTAGTTTGTAGGACACAACACTAAGCTTAGGAAGGCTATTTTTTATGGTGTTTTCCAACCAATATCTTCATCAAAGGGTAGGGCCATCTTTCCATATGTGGAAGATGTGCAACGGACCAAATTTGAGTCTATGGTTAGTAGAAATGTGCTTGAGTGATGCTTCTCCTCATCAGTTGGTGGCCAAGATTTGTAGGGGATTTCCTTGATCATTTGTTACTATTTCTAATGAATCTCAAAGGAGCTATGTATGTTTTCTTATATCCATTTCTATGGAATTTGTAATGAAAGAGATGTTATCTTGAAATTTTATATATGTCATTGTTTCAAAAAGATTATAATGCTCAATTAATAATTCAAATGGAAAGTTTGGAATATTTGTTATTTTATATGTGCATATAGTCTTTGAATTACAAGAATAAAATTTATTGCTATAATTTTTTAACATAGTTTATTTACTTTTGTTGAAAAATTGGCATGTGATGCAAGAGCATCCAACAGTGTAGGGAAATCTTGCATCACCCCAAAAAGTTGTTTTCTTTATTTTCTTTAGTTTTTTTGAGTTCCATGATGGCACTTAAGGGGTACAAGATAGTCAGGCATCAAAAATAGCAAAAAAATGGGAACTTACTATTTTTAGTAAGTCAACCTAAATGGGCTCATATGGACGTGAAAATTTACCCCAAGGAGTAGAGCTGAAAAATATTTTTGTTCATGAAAAAATCACCTCAATAATCTACATGGTTTGGGAGAAATTAAAGTTTGTCCCAAGAAATTTCTCTAACACAACTTTAAATTCAGATATAAAATTTTAGAGTCCCCAAAATAGCTCAAAAAGTGGTCGAATTGACCAACAGCAAGCTTAAATGTTGTAGATATTGTTGAGAGCTTTCCAATGATATGCAATAATAGCAAATCAGACACCTGGAGAAAAATTTATGGCCCCACGAATTTGGTCCTCTAAAAAGTGAATTTCATAAAAAATTCTTCCTAGGCCAGATTTCAAAAGGCGGGACTTTTGGCTCCAAAACAAAAAGGGGAAATTTGAACTTTTTAGAACATTCTAGGGCAGTTATTGGGTAAAATTAAAAAGGGTTAAGTGGGGGTTGTAGGAGGTGGCCCTAATAGTGCAGATTGTGGCTCTGAATAGTAGATTTTCTTTTCAAAGTTGATTTTGTTGTAATGAATCAAGCCCATGAGGCTGTAGCATGTGAGCTTTGAATATGTAATTTCATTTTCTGAAAATAATTGAAAGTGAGTCAATTTTTTGTCTCGCATCTTCTGTGTTGGTGGGTTTTGGGCAGTGTGGCCCTCATCAGCATGTTACTGAGAACTTATCCTTTTGAGGGATAGAGGCTGATTGGAAAATGAATGATGAGTCCATAATGGACTACAACTCACCACTTAAATCTGATTTTGTTGAAGGACTGAAGTCATACAAATATCCTCAAGGTTTGATTGCAAATTGGCTTGAATGCTTGAAAGACCTACAAGGTTTAGATTAAACAAAATGATAGCATAAAAACTCACATGAAACTTGATGTGATACCTTAATATTGAAATATTGCAATAAATCTTCTCTTGACTACTCTTGACTTGATAATTATTGCTTGATAATGCCCTTGATTCAAGTATTTTCGCTTAGTTTTCAAATGGTGCCACGAATAGGTATTTATACACAATAATTCTAATTTCCCACAAATTAAATTTGAATCACCAAGATTTAACATTTGAAATTCAAATAATAAAATGCCAAATCTAACATATTAAATATTGGAAACAAAATAGGGGGACCAAGTCATCTAGGATGACTTAGTCCTGGCCTTATTTTGCAGGGTGTGAATTGTTAGGAGAAAAATATCAAATGCTTTCATTGGTCTTTTAAATTGGATTTCTTGATAAATACCTAAATGGACCATGCAATGCATAATTTAGGAAATTAGATGTACAATTAGGTCCATTCACTTAGGATGGAGAAAAATCTAGTGTGAAATTATCAAGGGTGATAATTTATGATGCTACATATGGAAACACCTGAAAGGAAATGGAAAAAGTGATAGTAATAATTGTGACATATCCTCTAAATAAAAAACCAACTACTCATCCAAATTGGAGAAATATTCAATTAAGGATAAGTGAGTATTTGTTACTAGTGGAAATTCCTATACAAACCTTTGAAATATAATATTTGACACAAAATACTTAGATGAGTTAGTAACCATAAGTGTTCTAAAAGTAAGAGGGGAAGATGTGGTATAAAATAAGGAAGATGATATGAGTTTAAGAACCTTTAATAAAATGGTATCATCAAGAAAACAAATTATGCATGCTAGCAAAGGAATATCTCCAAGAATGAAATGTCTATTTGAACAAACATAACCCCCAGACCATGAGCCACCTTTAATTCCAGTAAAAGCAAGAAGGATATATGTGGAAGAAGTAGGAAACAACTTAGAAGAACAAAGCATAGGAGAACAAGGAGAATAAAATAGTGTAGACAATTTGAGTGGATTCAACTTTCACATAGGATATATAGATAGTGAATTGGAAGAAGAACAAGAAATGAATATTCCTAGGAAGTTGTCAATGTTTGGGAAAGATACAGATGAATTAGAAAAACATGTCTTTATCCTAGAATATATATGGAAAAGGAAATATAACATAGGATGATACAAAGTTATTTGAATTCATTAGATCAATTTGTGGAGATACCCTAAAATGGTACTAGAAAAGTTAGCTTGATAGTGATAAAGAATAGGAAGTAGTGAAACAATATTTCTTAGCCAACATTGATACTTTGGACTTGCCTATAGGAGTCATTAAGCTTGTGGAACTCACATAAAATGAGAATGACACAATAAATGAATTTGATAAATGATTCAAAGAAGTTACCAGAAGATCAAAAGAACCATTAATTGAAAAACAAAAAAATAGACCGGTTCATCTTCAGAGTGATATTGGAAATTAGAATAGCTTTGGATGGAATACATTCTAACATCTACCGATAACTAGTTACATGTGCATGCTGGATTTAAAACCAATCCTGGTGAAAAAAAGAAAGGGAAAGAGAGAACAAGGAGATGGAAAAGTTGAAACTAGGGATAGAAAAATTGAAACTCCAACATGACATAATAGAAAAATAAGAGATGTTTGCACCAAGACCTAATATTGGGTGTACTTACTATAGAAGAGAATGACACATTAGAAATTAGTTCCCAAAATAAATTGGAGACAAGAAATTCAATGCATTACAAGTAGACTTGTGGACACTACCCAAAAAGATAAACTTAGTCTACTATGACACTTGTTGAGAATGGGATGATCATGACACCAAAAATTGTTCATCACCATTTTTTTAATTAAGAGAAGATCCTATCACAACAAATAATAATGAACAAAAAAAAAATCATATGTTAAAGGACTAGTAGAGCGACCACTATACAGAAAAGATCATGGATATAAAATACTGCCATGGAAAAAAAAAATATCAATTCTATAAAAAACCAATAGAACCAAGAAACTTATAATGATAGAGGTTGAGGTAGATGAAGGAGAAGATGAAATATGTTTTAAATGTAGTAAACTAGGCCACTTTGTAAAAAAATATTGGGGGGTGGAAAGAAGCCCTATGGATTTTATGGTATCATAGAACATTATGTATTTAAGTATGATGGAGCCCATAACTATTATAGGAATGTGGATCCATAATCAAAGAGTGACAGGATCCAAAACCTAAAATCATCAAGAGGGGAAATATTACTAGGAAAATTACCAAAATAATTGGTAGAGATAGATGAAGGAAGCTATAAGGACAAAAGTCCAAAGACTAGTAACTCTGATAGAAAGGTCCCTAACCACAACAAAGCAACGGTGATAACAAGACGAGGAAATAATGCCAAAAAGTATATTCAAAGCAAAACAAAAGAAGGAACCACAATAGATGAGGAGGAATTCCACCCTAGTAAGAGAGAACATAATTAGATAGTGGAAGAAACAAAGAAAGTGGTCACAAAAGAGCAAGATGAGGAAACATGTCAATATTTTTCTAGCCAAAAAGCATAGATACTCAAATAGTTAATAAGAATGGATAAGTAATCCAACCTACTAAATAAACTACAAATTTTTTGTAAATATTGGAACAAACAAGGAAAATTACCACAAATTAGAGTTCTATAAAAAATAGACATACACTGGAAAAAATGCCCAATTATGATCACAGTAAGTATAAATCACAAAAGAATAACCGGTTTCATGGTAGACTTAGGATAAGATATCAATATCCTACCTAAATGAGTATGGGAACATATATTAAAAAAATAGAGAAAACGCCATATATCATCAGTCTAGAAAATGGGACTAGAAAGAAAATCCTAGGGACATGGAAACAAGTGGAATTCAATGTCAAGGAGGTTAGAAAAATAGTAGAATTTGAAGTAGTTGCAATAAAACAAACATTTGATTCATTCAATGCCCTACTAGAACTTAGATGGTTTGTGAATTCCAATAGAATTGTATACTTCCAAAAAGAGGGGATATCATTTGCTGATACAAATAAAATAGTCCATATATCCCTAGGAAAAACTCCAAATGAATCATACATAGAAGAAATAAACCCATAGGAATATAATGAATCTAATAATAAAAATATGTAATTTCAAGGTTACCACCAAGTGACAATCTAGAAAAACAAAACTCAGAAGGAGAATTTGAAATTGAGAGCACCACATACAACATAGACAATGAGGAAGTGCTAGACATGTGGATGTAGGATGAACCAAAAATCCATTCTTAGAGAATCGCCAGATTTTATAGAATATTTATGGTTAGGAAGACCCTGGAGAATGCTTCATGTTCTACCATAGTTACAAATATTGAATTTCACAAAACTTGCGGTAGGAAAATAAACAACCTCAAAGATCTATCTAAGAACGCTCATTGTATAAATTTCCCAAATACTCAAGAGTTGGGGACCTACTAGTTGATGTATCCTACTAGAGGAACACCTTATCATTTTTACTATTATATGGAAAGACAAAAATGAGTATGATGAGAAAATATATATACAATTATTTTATTAGACACTAACACTAGTGGCACAAACTTGGTACATCAATCAAGAGTGAAGAGGAGAAACCAATAATTGGATGGAGCTAACAAAAGACTTTCTTCACACTTTCTTATTCTATAATACAAACATAAACATGCATACTACACTAGCCAAAATGAAGAAGATCATATTTATACTAGAGAAAATTTGAGAAATGGTGATACCATGAACTTCCACATGACCTCCACAATTAGAAGACATATGGATATATATATAATTTCTTTATAAAGAGACTAGATTACCAAAAAGGAGATGTTTCCTAACAAATAAGGACTATGAGGATACTAACAACATAGACACAGAGGTTTAACAAGGGGAAAGAGAATTAGAATCTACCGCAGAGGCCAAATAAAAACACTATAACCAATGGATTAAACTAAAAGAAGAAAAAATTGACAAGGAAGGACATCCCAAAATGGCTAAGATATGAGAATACTGGGATGAAAAACTAGTGGAAAAAGTTGCATAGATGTTATCTAAGCTTAAAGAACCCTTCTTGAGGAAATTTATAGACTTGAAGGGCATAAAAGAGGAAGTAGGAGTTATGAAAATATAGTTGAAAGAAGGAGCTAAACTAGTAAGGAAAATACGCTAGTGACTAAAACCTAATATGAAGAAGAAAGTCAAAGAAAATTTTGACAAAATGATAGAAGTTGGGATAATCAAACCCATGAAGGAAGCAAAGTTTATTATTTCCATGGTAATTCAAAATAAAAAGATAGGAGAAAAAAGGATTTTTATTGAATTTAGAGAACTGAATAAAGCTACATCTATGACCTATTCCCACACCATTCATAGAAGAAATCTTAGAGTCAATGGAAAGTACATAAATATACTCGTCTACTAATGGATTTTTAAAATATGACCAAGTAAGAATAAGTGAAAAAGACTATCCAAAAGCAACATTTACAATAGAATTGGGGTCCTACATGTACACAATGATGACATTTAGTTTAAAGAATGTACCTATAGTATTCAGTAGGATAATCATAAATGTGTTATAAGACTTTATACATGACTTCGTGGAAGTATATTTATAATATGGATGATTTATGGATTTTTCAAAGACCACATACAAGTACTCAGGATGATGCTCTTGATAGATATCGAATCATATATATTTCCCTAAATTTGAAGAAATGCATGTCTTCGATACCATATGGCACATTATTAGGTCATATCATATGCAAGGAAGGGTTGATGGTAGATCTTATTAATTTTACACTAATCATGAAACTAACACTAATGAAAACACCTTCAAAAGTAAAAAAAAATTGGGCTATATTGGATATCACCACAAATTTATAAAAGGGTGTGTAAGAATAGTTGCACCCATGGAAGGACTACTCAAAAATAAGTCTAGTAGAAGTATTGAATGGACCAAGGAATTCCAAAAAATAATTTGATACACTAAAAAATAGAATTATGAAAGCACCAATACTAATCTTCCCATATTGGAAAACACAGTTCCATGTACATGTAGATGCATAAGGAATTGCAATAGGAGTAGTATTAGCTCAATCGAAGGGAACAAAAGGCCAACCTATAGCCTTTGAAAGTAGAAAATTATCTAAGGTAGAGAAAACCTACACCACTACTAAAAGGGAAGCCCTAGCTATGGTCTATGCACTATAAATTTTTATAAAAATTATCTCTTGTCAACACCATTTGTATTCTTTACAAATAATGAACCATTAAATTACTTACTCAATATACCTTTCATACAAGGGAGAATATGTTGATGGTTACTCCTATTCTAGGAATTCAATTTTAAGACGATGGTCAAACCTGACAAACACAATCAAAGACTGGACTATTTATCAAGGATAGATATAAGGGAGGAACTATAAGAATAGCCAAAATATCTACCTAGTGCACACCTATTTAGACTAAATGTAGTACCAAAGGAACTCCATGAAATTGCTATACTATTATCTAAAGGTGAATTTCCCATAGGTCTATCACCATAGGCTAAATAATATCTTGTGTGAAAGTCTCTACCATACACATTAGTAGATGGAGAGTAACATCATATAGGCTAAGATGAAATTATAAGGAGAGTTGTCTTTGAGCACGGAAGAGAATCTATCCTGAAAGAAGCTCATGAAGGAATAGTAGGGGGACATAATTGTGGTGAAGCAAGAATAAAAAGAGTTAAATTAGTTGGATTATTGTGGCCAACCCTACATAGAGATGCCAAAAAATATATAAAAAACTATGATATATGTCAAAGGGTGTGGAAACCTACCACAAGAGATAAGATTCCCTTAAAACCAGTCTTAGCACAAATCCCATTTGAAAAATGGGCTATAGACCTTATAGGACCAATTGATCCATTGACTAAGCACTCTAAAGCAAGATTCATCATCAAAGGAGTTGAATATTTAACAAAATGGGTAGAGGTAGAACCCACTAGGGACTATACCACAAAAACTACCACAAGATTCCTATATGAAATAATAATCACTAGATATGATTTCCCACTAACTAGAGTAAGTGATCAAGGAAATAATTTTCTTAATAAAGTAATTATGAAATTTTGTAGAACTTCATGATCACACATAATAAGAGCTCCCCATACCACCCATAATAAAATAGAGCAAATGAGGATTTGTATAAGATAATTAGCACAACACTTACAAAAATGTGTGAAGGAAATAGGTTGGATTGGGACATTAAGATACCTGCGGTACTCTAGGCCTACCACACATCCTACAAGAGGACTACTTAAGTTTACACCATTTCAACTGGTCTATGGAACTAATGTGGTATTTACAATCAACTTCATAATCCCAAATCTACATATTTCACTAACATTGTTGTTGGATGATGATGAATCCTTAATGCAAAGAATAGAACTAGAAAAAATGGATGAGGTTAGATTCATAACACTATACAATCAAAAGTTATAGCGGAAAAGAAAAAAGGCCTACCATGATAGGAACCTACACACTAAAATTTTTCAAATAGGGGATCTTGTACTACTTCATAATATTAAATAAAGAAAAGGAAAATTAAAGGTAAGGTAGCTAGGGCCATACTCTATTCATGAAATTGTAGACTCAAGGGCAATGACATTAAAGAGATTATATGGAAATCACTTCACAGGGTATGTGAATGGAGTTAGACTTAAACACTACCACCTACCAAATGGATGAGAACCATGAAGTATTAAAAGATAGAAAATATAAACTATATAACATATGTAACACATATTACTAAATAACAAAAATCAAACCATTAGTAGCCACAAACTTCAAATGGCCAAAAAAGACTGTAAAAGCTAATGGGAAAGAGACATCAATGCAGCCACAAAAAAAATCTATTTAAACCCCTCATAGCTCCACTCAACTCACTTTTCATTCAAAATATCCAAGCTAACAAAATCAACTTGAGATTTGTTGAAATACCCTATACAACTACACACAATGGCAACTCTAACTTCATTGAATGTGATAGAGAAACTATGACCAAAAAATAAGTACATATTCAAATCAAAGGAGTTAGACAAATATGGGGATTTCTCAAGCATCTCCATAGACATCATATACATAGAAGATGTAAGGAAATATGATTGCACTATGTTGTCATTAGTGTTGCCATTGATGTCAACCTATGTTAACCTTTGTTGTGGTTATGATAAGAAGGTGTTTGTGGTGTTGAGCAGGTGTTATAGATGTAGCATGGTCACTTGATTTCCAAGTTCTTTTAAGAAAAATTTCATAAAGAGTGTACAAGGTGATAGGGGTGTGTTTTGTATTGTGCTCCACATTTCTTCATGCTTGAAGATGTCCTTATGTAGTTTGAATGTGATGTTCAAAAGTGTTTAGAGGTGTTATATCTAGAGTTTCATGTTTTATATCATGCAACAGTAGAATATGTGGTTGACATTGTTTGGCATGTGTAGAAGGTTTTCTAGGAGAAATGGAATTGCTCCACATTTCTCTTCTTTGAAGTTTCTTATCTTGTGGATTTGGGAACATGCTAGTATTGCCTTTATCTATTTTCCCTTGGATGGTTTAGTATTCAATTTTTCCACAAGATTGGTTCATGAGTTGTATCTCGATGATAGATTTATTGGTTGCACAAGATGATAATGTTCTCATTTGCATATGTTTGAACTAGTAATTTTGAGTATTATATTGGTGTTGAAATATTCCAAGATGTTGTGCAATGTTGCTAACTAGTTTGTAGGTTGTTTTTGGACATGATGAAGTGTGAATGTGGTTCCTTGTTAGCGTTAATTTTGGTTTGTCCTACCTAGCATGTTAGCACATTTTTGGATGTGCTTTGTTGTTTATGGAAGCATGGTGTAGCGTGTCAATGTAGATTTGGTTTTTGGTTAACCCTTGGTGTGGTCCACCTTCACTTATTTCCATCGTGGAGGTGTTTGGTACCGACCTATTTGGTGGCTACACATTTGATGTGCATACATTTGAATGAGGATGACTTGGAGAATATTTTTTGAGGTTGCAAAGGATATATATGCAAGTCTATTTATTGGAGAAGTGTGTGGTGTGAAGTTTGATGTGAAATGATGTGTATATGATCATTTTTTGAGATCTAAGTGTGAGCATGAACACCTAACACTACTGAAAGTAGTGAGAAAAAGGTGTTTACATTTTAGTGTGCATGTAGAAAAATTTCAATTAGTTTTGATGCCAAGCATAAGAAATATGATATTATTTATGTTAAGGGTCTTTGGAATAATCTTCTTAGTGTAGGAAAAATGTGTAGCAAAGGATATAATCTAGTATTTCAGGATGATGGTTGTGAAATCAAAAGAGAAGGCTATGGAACTTTGGTTGTTGTAGGAATAAGGATAGATGGAAAGTTTATCAGCTCAAAGGTGTTGGTGGTAAGTGCTTTATGTCAAAAGTCAATGAAAGTTGGTTGTGACACAAAAGAATGTGTCATATCAATTTTTATAGACTAGTGAAGATCAACTCTACTCATGTTGTGAAAGACTTGATAAGAATTACAAAGCCTATCAATGAAATTTTCAAAGAGTGTTAGGTTAGAAAATAGAAAAAGAAGAGGTTCAAGACTAAGGAATATTCTTGCATGAGACCTCTGGGGTTGGTGCATACAGACCTATGTGGACCTACTAGATTGAGAAGCTCTCAAGGTGACAAGTATTTTGTGTTGTTAATAGATGATTACTCTAGAATGACTTGGGTAAAATTTCTCAAAGAAAAATAAAAAATCTCTAAATAATCTTAAAGCATTTAACTGTATGGTTGAGAATGAAATGGATTTAAAAATCAAGTGTTTAAGATCTAATAGAGGTGGTGGGTTCACCTCAAATGAGTATAATAGTTTTTGTGAAGATCATTGGATGAAAAGACATTTATCTACTCTTAGGAATCCACAGTAGAATGGAGTTGTAGAAAGAAAGAATAGGATAGTTCATGAGGCTGCAAGAACCATGTTGAAGGAAGCAACTCTACAAAATGTATATTGAAGAGAAGTTATTCATACTTTAGTTTACATTCTCATTAGAGGATAAGCAAGAGTAAATATTTCAAAGACCCCCTATGAGCTATGGTATAGAAAACTCCTACTATGAAATATTTTAGAGTGTTTGGAAGTAAATGTTATATCAGGAGGGATGATGGAAACTTAGGAAAATTTGATGCAAGATCCATATGAAGGAATGCTCCTTGGATATTCTACAAAGACCAAGGTATCTAGGTGTTACAACAAAAGGTTAAACAAGATAGTTGAAAGTGCAAGTGTAAAATTGGACGAGGAATCACATCAAAGCTCAATGCTGGTAGAAGGAGATGAATTTGATGAACCCCCTTATAGAGAAGAAGAAAAAGAAAAAGAGGTGACAATTGAAAAAGAAGAAGATTCAGAAAAGAATCCTAAGACTCATAAGTATGTGTAGAAGAATTATTTTGATGATCAAATAATTTTAGAAAAAAGAAAATATGTTCTAACAAGAATACAAGTTGCTATGGTAGAGGAACAAGTAAAATTTTGTTTACTTTCTGAGATAGAAACTAAAATAGTAACTAAAGAATGCAAGGATGAAAATTGGATTAAATCTATGGAAGAAGAGTTGAGGAATTGAGAAGAATTGAGCAAGGGAATTGGTCCCAAGACTAGAAAACAAGAATCTGATAGGAACTAAATGGGTTTTTAGGAACAAAATGAATGAGAATGGAGAAGTTTTCAGAAACAAGTTTAGGCTTGTGTGTAAGGGCTACTCACAAGTGGAAGGAATAAATTTTGAAGAGATTTTTTCTCTAGTAGGAAGAATGGAAGCTATTAGGATGTTTTTGGATTTTGCAGCACATAAAGACTTCAAGTTATATTAGATGGATGTAAAGTCTACATTTTTGAATGGTGACTTAGAAGAAGACATATACATTGAACAACCAAAAGGTTTTTAATTATCAAAATATTTTGATATGGTCTACAGGTTGAAGAAATTATTGTATGGACTTAAACAGGCTCATAGAGCTTGGTATGCAAGATTAGACAAGTACTTATTGCAGCAGGGATTCAAAAAGGATACTACAAATAATAATCTTTACATCAAAGTTGAGGGAGATCAAATCCTTATTGTAGTTTTGTATGTTGATGACATAATATTTGGAGGAAATGTGTAAAAAATTTTATGAGGAGATGTATAATGAGTTTGAAATGTTAATATTTAGGGAGATGAATTTATTCCTTGGCTACAAATCAGGCGATTAGAAAGAGGTATATTCATTACATAGTCAAAATATGTTATGGAAATGTTAAAGAAGTTTGGAATGGGGAAATCTAAACTACTATGTTGGTTATTTTTTTAAGAACCAAACTGATCTCTAGAAATACCTATGGACTTTTCCATTTCCAATGACTGGTACTCCTAAAGGGATTGGCCAACAAACAGATAGAAGTTGCAAAAATTCTATTCTTACTTTTTAGGCTCTGTAAAACCTGGTAGGGTGATCCCACAATGTATATTTAAGAATTCATACAATATTCACTAGATACATTGTCAATAATAGATACTTCTCATAAAACCATTCAATATAACGTATCAAATAAGTTGGAAACTTATTAATCAATGTCATATATATTGTGCATGAGAAGGTGGAACTTCAACACAAAACAACAATGGTGGTATCCATTTGAGAGTTTGTAATTTAAAAAATGAGTAGCTAATGAATCGGCATAGCAATTGAACCACAAGTATTTTTCACAAATCAATGCCTTTATCCTAAGCACAAAGTCAATATCAATCTATGTGACCTGATAACAACTTAAACAATAACACCTATAACCTCAAGAAACCCTACATTACAACATTCCTCTATGATATTCATGATTACTACTGCTTACAACCATCCTAGAACCCATTTCATACAAGTTATTAATCCCACCCAAGCAATTACATTAATTCATTGAATCAATAAGCAAGCATGAAATTAAAGATCCATCAAGAAATGATAAAGACAAATGAAAGAAATCCCAAATAACTTTCACTCATAACTCATAGAACGCATACAAGGAGATATAATAATCATGAAATTGATATTACTCTATATTTTAAATGCTATACTATTATCAAAATTGCATATGTAACAATGAACTCCAAAAGAAACTTAAGACAAAAAACTCTATAACTTGCTTAGTATTGTCTTGACAATTTCACAGTGTTAACTCAAAAAATTTCAACTATCTCTTGCTTTCGGCCTTGAATTCTTTCTTATAGATATGAAATATAAAAACAATCTTTAGGCCAAGAAGCACACATGTCAAAATTCCATTGGACCACTGTAACAATATTCCTTTTCAGTTACACTTGAGTCTTCAGGTGGTGCAAATAAACATGAGATAGAATTGACCTCAACTTGTTGTAGAAAACCACTCCCACCTGAAAAAGGCATCATTTGTTTGTTACAATAGCTTCAAAATATTCCCAACATGCTAAAAAAATGTCAACCGTGGGAGAAACAGAATAGCAAAACTTATGTAGCAAGAAAAGGAAACCAGATAAAAAGTCAAAATTCACTTATCCACATTAGCACCATGTGCTACTCATTTAAAATTGAGGAGAGAACAATGTTTTACCATGTTTTATCAAAATCCTAATCTGTATTATATTCAGGCTATGTATTATTCTTCTCCTATCCATTATTTACCTTATTCATTAATCCCTACATAGATTCATTCTATGTATTTCTCCAACCAAGTGTTATACTCTTCCTTAGTGGGCTATTTTACATTCAACAAACCTTGCACTTTAGTATTGTACTGAGAATATCTACCATCAATCAAGACCCTAGCCTCTTTAACAAAGATTTCGATCTTTGTTACAATTTCCACCATTGTATCAATGTTTGGGTTTAGTAGGATGTAGTTAGTGATAGTTAATACCATCATAATTGTTGTAAGCATCCCTCCCAACTCTTTCTTCCAGGTGTCAAATGGCTGCAAGTCACCTTTTGGACTCAATATCTAAGGCATACCACGTTCCTCCATCTCTTTAAATATTTTCAACTTACTTTGGAGTTGAACACCTAACTTTCCATGGAAGGTAGTTATCTCATTAATTGAGTCAATGATTTGCAAGATGTCAGGAATATTAGTAGGAGCCTCAGGATCATCCTTCATTTTGGGCATCATTTCCTTCAAAGCACCTACCCTAGTAATCTAATTATTCCATTCATTCATGAAGGTCTGTTGTACCTATAGACACTTTGTATTTGCCTCATGAATATTCTTATAGGTGACCCAAACATCATCAGCCTTGTTAACCAACTTAGGAGCCCTATGCTTTAATACATCCACAAAAATTTCATTTGCCACCTTGATAGTTTCAAGTTTGGAATTCTTGACATTTTCCTTCTCAGCAGTCAACTTACCATTCAAAACATCAATTCTCAAGGCCAAGGTCTCCTTATCCTATGTAGAAAAATCTGAGGAAGAAGAGGATGGCAAGCTTATTGTCTTTTTTGACTGAGTATCCTGAATAGTCGCCCTCCTCTTATTTATTTCATCTAAGGCCTTATTGTATTCCTTTACCAAATAATCATACTTCTTCTGAGAAATATGTGCAGTATCCACACTAAGCATTGTAGCATGAGAAATTAACTCATCTACTTAGACAAGAGTTATATTTGTAGCTCTTTTGACGACTAAGGAACCAATAACTTCTTCAATAGGCCTAGCAACATCATGTTTACTAGTATTGGGTGACATAGACCAAATTGCAAGAGTATGCAACTTTGGACTATATCCATAACCAAATATGTTATCCTCAAACTACTCTTCAGATATTGAAACTTGAGGGTCTCTTCTTACTGCATCATATTGTATCGCAGCAGTGATAGTACATCCTGGTAATAACATGATTCCACTATCCTTGACAATTTTCCTAGCCTCAGTGGGAGTAATAGCTATAATTTCAGCCCTGATCTTTTCCTCCTCTAGTTTCTTGGCTTCCTCCTAATGAGAAGGTTCAACATTAGCTCTGGCTTATTCAAGTCTCTCCTTTATCTCTTTACTCCACTATTGAATCATAAACTCCTGAAATTCTTTGGACTACACAAATTTATCATCAACGAGGAATTCATCACACTCCCTAATCCTGGGATCATCATAACTTTCTTTTTCATATTGCCATTTGATAATTTTGTTAGGGGGAACATCTGAACTATGAGTTTCCTCAATATGAGGAGGAGGAAATTTTTTCTCCACCTCCTCATTCCCTGGCACATGTTCTGCCATTTTCTCCTCCCCAAATTTTTGAACATCTACAGGTTGCTCTGGAATATCCATAGCTTGTTGTTGTTCTAAGAGAACATGTGCTCTTTCAACAACCTCCTACACCTTCCCCTTAAAATCACCACTCTGATAATCTCTTAGCATAGTGAAAGTTCTTTCAAGAGGATCTACAATTACATTATATGGAATTACATCAAAGGCATTCCACTTTATGATATTTTCTTCAATGTTCATTATAGGTGCCCATTCCTTCTTTCTGTTCATGATAGCATCATCACTTGTCAAATTCCTTAACACATCATCCTTGTATAAAAATTCATTTTTTATCATTGATAATTTTTTATCTCTTCTTCTTCCTCCCATAAATCCCTCCAGATCAAAAATATTGATCTCATTAATAGGAATCCTAAGGTTATTCACCATGATCCCAAACCTTTCATATCCCTTAGGGGAAGTAACTTTGAAATAAGCACAACCGCATTGGGGTTGCACCATAGTGCCTTTCCTGGGTTTTATGAACATCTCATAATCCATGACATTAATCTACCACATGATTTCCATAAAGGCCAATCTATCTGAGACATACAAGGGTAGACAATGTGGGGCCACTTTAGCTCCATAAGCTTTGATAAGAGTATATTATAAATGAGGAAACCAATTTTCCCAATTATATGTTTCTCTAGAACCTGGTGTATCTTTTGGATGCATAATATTTTTGATATCAGAAGAAAGCCTATGAATAGGTGCTACACCCAATGCTTCCAAGATTCCACATTTTATAACATTAGCAAATAGGATATAATTGGAATTGGAACAATCCTGATTCCAAATGTATGTCCACATGTGTACTAGTAAAACATTATTTTCATTGTCCCTAAATCTCAAATCCAATTTCCTTTTCCAATCATAATCACCCTCCCATAAGAGCATATGCATTAGTAGAGAGTAATGAGGGAAATATAAGGGGAGAATTTCCTTTTTCAAATTGAGGAAATCCTTAGGCATCCGATCAACAACAAAATTGGCATAATCAAAATCAGTGTTCTGATTAAGACCTTGTATATCTATCAACATCACCAATAAATTAGGGGCTATCCTTACCTCAAAGTCTCAAGCCAACACTTGATTCAAGAAATTTAATAAGTGTTCTTGAATTAATCTACAAATTCTTCACACTCAAAAGGCTCAGCATCCTTAGTAGTGAATTTCTCCTTGCTCTTTCTATGTCAAACAAGCAATCTCTCTCTGTATGAAAATTTGTTTTTCTCGTACTCAGCATACAACTTAGCACACCTAAACTTTATAGTATAATTGGGATTTGATCCAAATACATCTATCATCTTGTCTTTTGTGACTTCCAATATCGCATCACCACTTTCACTTTTGATTGTCTTGTCAATAGGATTATAGTGCCTAGCCAGTTCCGTCATCAAGTCCACTTCTACAAACACATTTGGGACCACTAGCTTTCCAAGGTTCAACCCTCATAAATAATATGCAGGATTACTACAATACTTCCTATTGAAATCATACCAAAATAATTTCCATCCACTTTGAGGCTAACACTTTTCACCAATTTCACGAGCACTATCAATTAACCTAGTGGTCATGGAAACTTGGCCTATAGGTTTTTTACCAATTCATGACCCTCCTTCCTTTATGTCTCAAAAGGCCTCTTGCACAAACTTCTTTTTTTCTTTCTTTGCACTTCTGGACCTAGTAGATGTTGTAGGAGTACTCGGTGAAGGGTTGGGTACTATAGGTGGTTTTGACTTATGATCAGCTGAAACATCCTGAGTTTTAAGTTGTTTAACCCTCTCTCTTTTTTGTTTTCTCTCCAGCCTAACACTAGATTCATTGGGCTCTAGATCACTCATGTTTGGAATGCAAGAGAACTAGGGTTTATAATTTCTTATAGTAAAAAAGAAACCCTTTGCAATTATTAGAACACAAAGCACTACTACTGAACATAACACTTATTCCAAAATTTACCCAACACTTAATCACCAAATTGAAGCTAACAATAATGGACAAGTAGAAAATTATCCCAATTTATTATCAGATTTCTAAGCTATTCCACCTCGATATTTTAGCTAGGAAAGATATACATTTGGCTTACCCAAGTGAGCACTATGCCACACTTGTTACTGGTAGTTTTTTAGAGCTTCCCACACAATTTCCTTAGCTTCTAGTATCCCTTCTGCTTGCAAATGAATCCAAGTGCATGATCAACTAGGTATCGACTTTCTTTTATGGCCAAGAGAGAGGAATGCCACCATTAATGCTTGATAGTAAGTTCACACGAGTGAACTGACAATTAGCCGTTCAGGTTTGAACCCTTGCTGTTGATCATTCAGCTTCAAAACTATATCAATGGTTATCAATTCATCTGGCTATTTTCTTCTTTTCTTTATACAAAATCCTTAGGATTCTACCACGTTGCCTCTCCATGTGATAGTTGTGACTTATCATTGGTATACCTCATCCTTGACTAGCTCCATCAGTGATGCAAGTGTTTTATGCGATGAAATCTCAACCCTTGGATTTGTGCCTCATCCTTTGATCATGTTCATTTCCCATTGCTCATCACTAATTAAAAATTTGCACCTTGGATTCTATTAGTGACGAGAGATATAGTGAAGGGATCATATTAGGACACAAGCACTTGCATGAAAATAAATAGCACAAAAGACATCATGGATAAGATATATTTAGATTAGCGAAAGAAACTTTAAATAGGGAACTCTATCGCTCATCGCTACTTTGGAACTTAATCTTTGGAATGGATCAGCGATGAGCGATAAAAACATCAGGCCATCACTCATCGCTAATTCTCCTCATATAGTTTGCAAGCAATTAGCGATGAGAGATCTTCATAGTGATATTACATATCACATATCACTAATATAGAACTTAGCACTCAAAACAAATCCATGATACGTGATGCAAGGGAAAACCATCACATTGCTCATCGCTAATTCAAAATTATCATTACACAACATATCCACAATGAGTGATGAAAATAAGATCATAAGGGTGGAGGGCATCACTTATCACTATTACAATATTGAGGGCTCAAAAGCAATTAGCGATAAGTGATCCTTCAACAATACAAAGAACATCGCTCATCACACATTCAAGTTAAGAGCTCCAACAACTATTCATGATGAGCGATACCAAAGAAATACCACCTCATCGCTCGTCACCAATTTAGAAAATACACTTTAGAAGTAATTAGCTATGAGCAATAAGAATAAATTAAGTGAAAACCTTTAGGAACATGCTCATAAGTTGTTTTAATGGAGGGGACCCTCTAGGATGATACAATAGAAAGGGCTCAAAGACACCTAATCCATAATAATGGAAAGGATGTAAAGGCCAAAATGACCTTTTATTTAAACTTATAAATTTTAAGATTCTCGAACCTAGGAGTGGCAAACTGGTTACCTGATGGTAGTGATAGACATAAGAGGTTTTACAATGACTGAAAATAGGCAACAGGAAGTCAATAGTGAAATAGAACCCCTCAATAGTGAAGAGAAAATAAACTCTCAACCCCACAAGTATCAGCCAAAATGTGACAAGTTTTTGAGATGGAATATCAAAATTTTGTAAGTTCCATTAGTGGCTCTGACTGGGGACGTATTCCTCTTGTAGGCATGGTGAGATCCCAAAATCTCAGGTTGAAGTAGACCAAAAATGTGGATAAAACAAAAGGATCAAAACCAGGAAACTACCTGGACAAGGTAGCAGAACCAAAGCAAACACAACAAAAGAAAACACACCTACATACAAAGATATACAAAACCTTACAATGTACATGGGAAAATAACACACTTAGGATAAGTATGGCTTTAAGAACTTTTCATGTATTGACAATTCAAAAAGTTCACCTATTAAGCTTTGAAGGAAATATGAATCCTCCCCATGTGCACTATCTATTAGATAAGGGCCCATCCATAATGCTTCAAATTTCCCATGCTTTCCCTTGTCTTCAACCCTTGCATTCCAAGCTAACACCATATTATCCACCTCAAACTTTCTAGGAGAAGCCCTTTTATCATATAGATCTTTATCTTGCAACTGCATCTTCATATTTTTAGCATGAGCTTCTCTTCTAGTTTCATCCAATTGCACCAGATTATTTATTATGTGTTGCATATCATCACATATCTCTTCATCATACTCTTGTACAAACTTGTACATCTTCAAAAGGTTATTCTATGGAAATCTAGCATCTAGACCATACACTAAGCCAAATGGTGAATAACCAGTAGCCTTTTTCACAATCACTCTATCTGCCCAAAGTGCCAATTTTAGCTTTGAGTCCCAAGATTTTTTATTCTTTTCCATCACTCTCTTTATTATCTTCATCAATATCTTATTGCTAGACTCAACTTGACCATTTCCTTGAGGATGGTAAGGTGATGAATAAGAAACCCGTATACCATGTCTTTCACAAAATTCCTTTAATTCATCTGACTTGATACACAACATTATTTGAGATAATCCTCTCAAGGACTCCAAATCTAATGAGAATATTATTGAATAGAAAATACACCATTACCTTGCTTTTTTCCTTCTTTGTAGGTATTGCTTCTACCCACTTTGTAAAATAATCAGTGGAAACAAGGATCCATGAGTGGCCTCCACTAGACTTTTCTGGTATCTCTCTGATGAAATCAATTCCCCATTGTTAGAAAGGGGCTTGACCTGTCATAGGCCTAAGTGGTAAATTCCCTAAAAATTTCAACTTTCCTAAGAACCTTTGAAAAGCATCACAAGTCTTAACAAACTTGTGAGCATCCTTAAAAATAGTAGGCCACTAGAATCCCACTCTTAAAATCTTGTATGTAGTGGTCTTTGCCATGTAGTGACCACCACACACCCCATTGTGCATTTCTTGCAAAAGTTCTAGTGCCTTCTTTCCATCTACACATTTAAGATGTACACCATCTAGGCTTCTCCACCACAACTCATTGTTAATAATCACATACTTGATAGCATGTGATTTCAATGTCCTCTTATCATTGTTAGCCATATCAGCATGACACTACAAGGTTTGCAAATACTGTACAATTATTCTATACCATCTGCATGTTTGCATATCATAGATAGGTGCAACATCAATCACTTCAGTCTAATTGACTTGATTAGCTTCCAAATTAGCCTCTTCCATTCACTTGGATAGGCCTTGTCCTCTTACCAATTTGTTAATCTGAACATCAATGTTAAATTCTTGGATCTTGTTGATCCATCTACACCTTATGTCCGTTGTCTCTTGCTGAGTGAAAATATCGTTCACAACAGCACTTGGTACAAAATATATGACAGTAGCTCCTTGTAAGTAAGTCCTAAAATTCTTTATAGCCTTTACTAGAGCATATGCTTGTTTCTTAGTAGTATCATACTTAAACTCTAAAGCTTCTAAATATTTTCTAAAAAATGCAATGGGCTATTCAAAACCTTCCTCATTTTTCTGTAACAAAACAACAGCAATGGTATGAAAAGAGGCAAAAGAGAAAATGTGCATTGGTTTAGAAAAGTGAAGAGAATTCAAAACTGGAGCCTCTTTAATATCTTTTTTTATTTTCTTGAAATCCTGACTAGGCTCCTCACTCCAAAGCACCTTTTCACCTTTCTTCAGCATTTTGGAGATAGGCCTTGTGATTTCAACAAAGTTAGTCACAAACCTTCTTAAAAAAATTATCTATCCAAAAAATGACTGAATACCCTTGACACTTCGGCTGAGGGATTTTTTCTATGGTTGTTACTCTTTCAAGGTCTATCCTCACTCATTTCTTAGACACAATGTTCCCTAGCAACTTCCCCTTAGTGACCCCAAAGTCACACTTCTTTGGATTCAGAGATATCCCATATTCTAATGACATAACAAATACATGTTCCAAATGCATGCAATGATCTTATTTTCTATAGTAAGCAATCAAGTCATCTTGATACACAACCATGAATAAATCAATAAATTCTAAGAAAGATACATCCATAGCTCTCTAAAAAGTGGCACCTACATTTTTCAAGCCAAAAGGAATTCTAACATAACATAAGTTCCCCAAGGAGTAGTAAATGTAGTCTTATACTACTCAGACTCCTTGACCTTCACTTGATTATAACCTAATAATCCATCCATCATTGATAGTAGCTCATAGCCAATCACCTTCTATAACATAGCTTCCATGTTTGGCAATGGATAATTGTCCTTTAATGAGGATATATTTAGGTTCTTGAGATCAACACAATCTGATGTTACCATTTTTTTTCTTACTGGTACTAAATTGGATAACCATGAAGAGTTCCTAATGGGTTTTATAATACTAAAATCTCTTAACTTTACCAGTTCCTCTTGCATCTTGGGAGCTAAAGTAGGATTAATTGATCTTTTCTTTTGCTTGAAAATTTTTACATTTTCCTTCAAAGGAATCTCATGCTAAAACAATTCCTCTTTGTAAGCTTTCAAGTCATCATAAGACCAAGCAAAGACATGTCTATATTTTCTGAGTAAGGAAATTAACATTTCCTTTACCTTTGGCTTCATCTTCTTTCCTACATAAACTTTCTTAAGGGAATTTTCAGTTCCCAAATTTACTTCCTCCAGGTCATTTGAGTGAGCAACAGTTATCTTGGCCTTGCTTTTATCTTGACTATCAAAGACCCTTTCAAGAGCTACAAGGCCTTTGGGGATTTTATTTGTCTTCAACTGGATGACCTCTTTTCCAAACACCATGTCCTTTCCATCAACATTCTCAACAAATCCACCAAATTCAATCTCCTAACCTTCATATTCATCAACACAATTCAAAAAATTTAGAATATCCTCATCATCATTGAAGATCTTCCAGTTGTACACATTGTTAGGGATGGAAGGCCTTGTATGTACCTCAACTTTAGATATTCCTATGAAAGTTATATCATCAGGTCCCAATGTAGTATTAGCAGGTAAATCGGCTACTCTATTCTATCCTCTTTCCATCCAATCAATTCCAAAAGCATCAAACTACTCAATGAAGTCCCAGACAACATTTATGTATTGCTTCAGTTTGTTATTCTTGTAAGCATACTTAGCTCTTACTTGGGATATCACAAGTTCAGAATCACCAATTACTACTAACTTCTTTATTACATGCTTCTCAACCAATCTCAATCCTAATAATAAGGCCTCATACTCTACCACATTATTTGTATAGACAAAATACAATGTAAAAGAGAACTTATAAGTATTTCTAGTAGGTGACACTAATAAAATCCTTGCACCAAACCCTTCTTTGGAACTTGCACCATCAAAATACATTTTCCAAAGTCCATCTTTATCAGATAGTCTTGAAACTTCATTTTCTATAGGTGTTGGACTCCTCTCAACCTCTATTGATACCTCCCCTACCTTGAACTCACTGATATCAGTGTCTATGAAAAGGATTGTGTCATCTTTAGGAACATGCTCCAACATATGCGGCACCCTTGGTTCACTCATAACTTGAACATCCTTACCATCAATGGGAAATGTGGCATAAGACATGTCACACTGCATACTACCTCCCATAGATGCACTCTATTTCCTAGACAACAACATTCCATAATTAGGTGGGATATCCACTACTACCACACTCATTTTGAATTCTTTGTTTGGGTAGGCTGCTAATCTGTAAGGAAGTTCATTTATCACACCTATGACAGGGACTTCTCTTGCATCCATGGCATAACACTTTCCATGAGTGTTATCAACTTTCAACCCTAATGCATCCATGATTTTAGCTAGCATGATATTATTGGATGCTCCAAAATCAATAATATAGTTTTTTATAAAATTTCTCCTAACCACCAGGGTGAGGGAAAATGGGTCTATCTTATCAGGGCAAGTAGTTACAGAGTTTCCTAGGAAAATATGGGGAATCTCAATAATTTCTCCCTCCACCTCCTTACCCTTCTTATCCTGTTCACTCAATTTGGATGGAGTGAGCACCACTAAATCATTATAGGCCATACAAGCAGCATTGATAAGGGCTACTACCTTTTGTTTATGTTCCTCTATTCTCATCATTTCAAGAAAAGGCATAGATACTTTAACTTGGCTAAGTAACTGAAACATATCAATAGGAGTATACTTGGGTAGTTCAAATAGGAGAATACCTTGTTCATTGTTGTTATCCTTATGTTGATTTTTTGCTTCGTCATCCCCTTGCCTAGCATCCTTCCTTGCAGCTTTAGGATTTTGCTTTTGTGTCTTCATCTTCTCAGTAGGATATTTGGATCCTTGAGTAGCTTTTGGATTTTTTGCTCTTTTAGCCCAAATTTTATCTCCCTTGCCTTCTTTAACTTTGACTGCTTCCACTTTTTCATCAGGCTCATGTTCTTTTCCTTTGGCATTTTTCTCCTTGATGAAAAGACCAGCAGGACTACCTTGTTCACCTCCAACAGTTATATTCCTTAAATGATAAGAACTTCTAGCTTGGGAAACCAAAACTATAGTATGTTTAGAAATCTCCTCTTTTGAAGGTCTTCTTAATGAAACACCATCTTCTATTGCTTCCAAATTGTAAACCTCAACATTACTATTGACATCTTCATCATAGAGAACTTACTGATGGTATGCACTAGCAACTTTCCTTTGATTATCTACATCCATTTCATAAGAGTTGTCATTAGAAGAACATTCATTGCCGACAACATCAAAGTCCCCCATAATCATATGTACATCACCATCCTCCTCATTTTGTTGATTGCAGTCTTTAGGTATGCCATCCTCTACTTCAACCATCTATGCTATTGCACATTGTTGAGAAGAATGTGGAATTTGGAAAATCATACACCAAGGAGTGTCTTCAACCAAATTTCCTAAATTCTTTTGCAAAGGGTCTGGAAGAACATTATTTTGGGTATTTCTCTGATTATTTAGAATAGGCTTCCCATTATACCAATTGGTATTATATGGGTGATCATGCAACCTAGGAGGTCTCTCATTCCTTTGATAATTTTTTGTTGAGATTTCTCTTGTTTTATAATTTTGTCACTTATAGTCTTCATAAAATTATCAATCTTATCCTCTAGAGTTCCCCCTTTGGCACCTACACTCTTATCTTCCTTTTTTGAAATTTTGAAGATTTTTGGATCATCTCTTCTACTAGCTTTGCTAGTTTCTCTATTAATATTTTCAATATGTTCTACCATTTTAAAGGATTCCCTTAATGATTGAGGATTCTTATCTAGCAAGTGATAACTCATTTTTGCATCAAAAGCATTGCCATAATTTACCAAACATACATGATCATTCAAGTGTAAATGAGGAGGCAATCTCTTCCTAGCCTTTTGGAACCTTGTATTGAACTCAACACCAAATTCATTAGAACCTTTAGCAATATTATTAAATTGATTCAACAGAAAGCTTGAGTTAGTATTATCACCATATTTCTCTCTAAAAACTCTCTTGAATTCTTCCCAAGAACCAATGCTCTTAGTAGGAAAACTTTTGTACCACTATTGAGCATCTTCAATGAGAGATTGCATAAAAAAATTCATCGTGACATCTTCTACCTCTACCTCAAAATCATCCATAAAATTGGAAAATTCCTTTAGATGATCTTCACCACTCAATGCATTGTTACTAGAAAATATGATTGAGCAAGTCATAAATCTTTAGGGAAAGGGTTTGGGTAGCCAGGAATTCTGGTGAAACACAATTGCTAGTATCTATCTACTTGGAGTGGCCTCCTATTATGTTTATTCTTGTGAGTATCTCTATGCTCATCATCTCTTTTGTTATCATAATGGTTGCTATCCTTACCCTTCCCACTTTCGCCATCACCTCCCCCTTTCTTACTTCCTTTATCATCCTCAAAATAAGATTTTTCATTCTTGTTCTTTCTTCCACCACCACCTCCACTAGGAGTATGTTCATCAGACTTCTTCTTATGTGACTCATTATTAGTATGTCCAGAGCTTGAAGATTCTGGAGTATGTGTGGACATTTTTAGAAAAGCAATATTCCTATCCATCTCTACATTAGAAGCTATTATTTTATCTTTCTTCAAATCTTCTTGAAGCTTTTCATTCAGAAATTGAAATTTCAATAACTTAGGATTTGGAGGTGCAATGGATGGAGTTGGATCATCTTTGGCTTTATGTGTAGGGATTTCAACAAATAAGGTATTGGTACTAGTATTGAAGGTAGTTTTCTTGGGTTGGTTAATGGGTTTTTTCCCATGATCCAAAAATGATGTCTCCTTAGTATTAACAGAAGGATCTAAAGCTCTAGTAGTTGAAACAGATGTAGTGTAGGTATCAGTAGCTGAGCTCCCCTTCAAGATTGTTGCTTCAGGAATATCATTGGTTATCCTAGAAGTAAATCTAAAAAGGTTTTCCTCAAAATTCTTATGTCTAGTATCATCATCTCTCATTTTCTCCAAATTTTGTTTCCGAACATCTCTCTCAAGCTGCTTAGCCCTAATCCTAACATCCCTTTATTTTAATTCCCTCATCCTATTTTCTTCTTATTCTTGGAGCCTTAGCTCTTCCTCTTCTATAGCTTTCATGTATTTATCTATATCTTCTTCATTTTCTAGGACATCTCTAGGCTCACTTGGGACAAGAGTATAGTAAGGCTGGTCAATAGGATCTTCCTCAAGAGAAAAGTGGAATTGTTCATCAGGAGGTTCACCTCTTGGCTTGAAATTCTCCCCATTAAAAATAGAACCCATTCCAATGGTTAGAGTCTCTGAAAACTTCTTACTCTTTTCCCAAAACTCCCACCTATCCTCCTCTCTTGAAATATTTAGCTCACTATCAAACACTTGTTCAGCCAGAAAACTTCCTTGGTCTATGTTAGACCCTTGAACATCACATCCTTCATGGACACTAGCACTATTCACATTAATATTGAAAGTAGGAGATACATCAACAGGGGAATTGACAGACTTACTTGATTCAGAGCATTTCCTGACCCATTTGGGATGATTCTCTTTTGTAGGTTCATATTTTTCCTTCTACTTAGGGTGCTTCTTCACATAACTTCTAGTCTTCCTCATGATGTCAAATACTGCAAAATATTTCTTCTTATTTTCCTTTTGAGCATTGATCTTTACACCGGTATTAGAGAACTCGGAGTCGCCACCCAAAATAATGGGAAATAAAAAATGATTATACTTTGATTTTGTACTTGTTACTTCAAAAAACTTTAAACATTACCTAACAAAAGGTGGCAGAAAGGAACAATACTTGATGCATAAGATTTATTATGATGGGACTAATGCAATAGAATTTAAACCGATTATTCTTCAAACAGTAAAGAATATCATAACAAACAACTAACTCTGACTATACTAGATCTGAACTAGAGACTTTGGAATTAGCTAGTCCCCAGTAGAGTTTACAATTTGTTGGTTATTTTTTTAAGAACCAAATTGATCTCCAAAAATACCTATGGAATTTTCAATTTCCAATGATCAGTACTCCTAATGGGATTGGCCAACAAATGAATAGAAGCTACAAAACTTCTATTCCTACTCTTTGAGCTTTGTGAAACCCAAGAGGGTGATCCCACAATGTATATTTAAGAATTCACATAGTATTAACTAGATACACTATCAATAACAGATACTTCTCATAAAACCATTCCATATAACACATCAAATAAGTTAGAAACTTATTAATCAATTTCATATATATTGTGCATGAGAAGGTGGAACTTCAACACAAAACAACAACGGTGGTATCCATTTGAGAGTTTGTAATTTAAAAAATGAGTATCTAATGAATCGACACAAAAACTGAACCACAAGTATTTTGCACAAATCAATGCCTTTATCCTAAGCATGAATTCAATATCAATCTATGTGACTTGATAACAACTTAAACAATAACACCTATAACCTCAAGAAACCCTTCATTACAACATTCCTCTATGAAATTCATGATTATTACTACTTACAACCATCCTAGCACCCAGTTCATACAAGTTATTAATCTCACCCAAGAAATTACATTAATTCATTGAATAAATAAGCAAGCATGAAATTAAACATCCATCAAGAAATGATAGAGACAAATGAAAGAAATCCTACATAACTTTCACTCATAACTCATAGAACACATAAAAGGAGAGATAATAGTCATGAAATTGATCTCACTCTGTATTTTAAATACTATACTATTATCCAAATTACATGCATAACAATGAACTCCAAAATAAACTTAAGACAAAAAACTCTAAAACTTGCTTAGTATTGTCTTGACAATTTCACAGTGTTAACTCAAAAAATTTCAACTAACTCCTGCTTCTAGCCCTGGATTCTTTATTATAGAGATTATTGAGCAAAACAAGCTTCAGGCCAGGAAGCACACATGTCAAAATTCCATTGGATCACTGTAACAATATTCCTTTTCAGTTACACTTGATTCTTCAGGTGGTGCAAATAAACATGAGACATAATTAACCTCAACTCATTGTAGAAAATTGGTCCCACCTTAAAAAGGAATCATTTGTTTGTTACAACAGCTTCAAAATATTCCCCACACGCTCAAAATATGCTAATCATGGGAGAAATAGAATAGAAAAACATACAAAGCAACACAACAAAAGTAGATAAAAAGTCAAAATTCACTTATCCACATTAGCACCATGTGCTACTCATTTCAAATTGAGGAGAGAACATTGTTTTACCATGTTTTATCAAAATCCTAATTTGTATTGTATTCAAGCTATGTATTATTCTTCTCCTATCCATTATTTACCTTATTCATTAATCCCTACACAAATTCATTTTGTGTATTTCTCCAATGAAGTTTTATACTCTTCCTTAGTGGGCCATCTTACATTCAACAAACCTTTCACTTTAGTATTGTACTGAGAATATCTACCATCAATCAAGACCCTAGCCTCTTTAACAAAGATGTCCATCTTTGTTTCAATTTCCATCATAGTATCAATATTTGGGTTTAGCAGGATGTAGTTGGTGATAGTTAATGCCATCATAGCTGCTACAAGCATCCCTCCCAACTATTTCTTCTAGGTGTCAAATGGCTACAACTCACCTTTTGGACTCAATATCTGAGGCATACCACATTCCTCCATCTCTTTAAATATTTTCAACTTACTTTGGATTTGCACACCTAACTTTCTATGGAAGGTAGTTATCTCATTAATTGATTTGATTTATGCTTTGCAAGATGTCAGGAATGTTAGTAGGTGCCTCAGGATCATCCTTCATTTTGGGCATCCTTTCCCTCAAAGCACTTACTCTAGTAATCCAATTTTTACATTCATTCCTAAAGGCCTCTTATACCTACAGATACTTTGTATTTTCCTCGTGAATATTCGAATAAGTGACCCAAACATAATCATCCTTGTTAACCAACTTAGTCACCCTATGCTTTAATACATCCTCAAAAATTTCATTTGCCACCTTGAAAGTTTCAAGTTTGGCCTTCCTGACATTTTCCTTCTCAGTAATCAACTTACCTTTCAAATCATCAATTCTTAAGGCCAAGGTCTCCCTATTTTGTGTAGAAAAATATGAGGGAGAAGAGCATGGCAAGGTTATTGTCTTTTTTTATTAAGTAATCTGAATATAGCCCTCATCTTATTTATTTCATCCAAGGCATTATTGTATTCCTTTGCCAAAGAATCATACTTCTTTTGAGAAAATTGTGCAGTAGTCACACTAAGCATTGCAACATGAGCAGTTAACTCAACTACTTGGACAAGAGTTATATTTGTAGCTCTTTTGACCACTAAGGAACCAATAAATTCTTCAATAGGCCTAGCAACATCATGTTTACTAGTATTGGGTGACATAGACTAAATTGCAAGAGTATGCAACTTTGGACTATATCCAGAACCAAATACCTTAAACTAAAAACACTTTTTAGATATTGAAGCTTGAGGGTCTCTTCTTATTGCATCATATGCTATGGCAGTAGTGATAGCACATCCTGGAAATAACATGATTCCACTATCCTTGAAAATTTTCCTAGCCTTAGTGGGAGTAACAGCTGCAATTTCAGCCTTGATCTCTTCCTCCTGATGAGAAGGTTCAACAATAGCTCTGGCTGATTCAAGTCTCTCCTTTATCGCTTTACTCCATTGTTGAATCATAAACTCTTGACATTCTTTGGAATGCACAAATTTATCATTAGGAAGGAATTCATCACACTCCCTAATCCTAGGATCATCATCACTTTCTTTGTCATATTTCCATTTGAAAATTCTATTAGGGGGACCACCAACTTTACAAGGTTTAGCCCCCATAAATAACATGTAGGCTTACTACAATACTACCTATTGAAAGCATACTAGAACAATTGCCATCTACTTTGAGGCTTAGGCTTTTCACCAATTTCACCAACACTATCAATTAACCTAGTGGTCATGGCAACTTGGCTTGTAGGTCTTTTACCAATTTGTGACCCTCCTTCCTTTATGTCTCCAGAGGCCTCTTCCATAAACTTCTTTTTTTCTTTCTTTGCACTTCTAGACCTAGTCGACGTTGCAGGAGTACTTGGTGAAGGGTTGGGTATTGTAGGTGGTTTTGACTTACCCTCAACTAAAACATCTTGAGTTTTAAGTCATTTAACCCTCTTCTATTTTGGTTTCCTCTCTGGCCTAACACTAGATTCATTGGGCTTTGGATCACTCTTTTTTGGAATGCAAGAGAACTAGGGTTTATAATTTCTTACAGTAAAAAAGAAACCCTTCACAATTATTAGAACACAAAGCACTACTACTAGATAGAACACTTTTCCCAAAATTTATCCAGCACTTAATCACCAAATTGAAGCTATTAGCAATGGACAAGCACAAAATTCTCCCAATTTCTTATCAGCTTTCTAAGTTATTCCACCTCAATATTTTAGCTAGGAGAGATATACAATTGGCTTACCTGGGTGAGCACTACGCCACACTTGTTACTAGCAATTTTTGGAGCTTCCCACACAATTTCCTCAACTTCTGGTATCCCTTCTGCTTGTAAATGAATCCAAGTGCACGATCAACTAGGTATCTACTTTCTTTTACAGCCAAGAGAGAGGCATGCCACCATTAATGCTTGATAGTAAGTTCACGTGAGCGAACTGACAATTAGCCGTCCAGGTTTAAACCTTGACCGTTGATCATTCAGCTTTAAAACTATATCAATGGTTATCAATTCATCTCACTAATTTCTTCTTTACTTTATACGAAATCCTTAGGATTCTTCCATGTTGCTTCTTCATGTAATAGTTGTCACTTATCGCTGATATACCTCATCCTTGACCAGCTCCATCAATAATGCAAGTGTTTTATGCGATGAAATCTCAACCCTTAGATCTGCAGCCTATCCTTTGATCACATTCATTTCCCATTGCTCATCGCTAATTAAAATTTCATACCTTGGATCCTATTAGCGATGGGAGATATAATGAAGGGATTAGATTAGGACACGTGCACCTGAATGAAAATCAATAGCACAAAAGACATCACAAATAAGATATATTCAAATTAGAAAAATAAACTTTAAATAGGGAACTCTATCGCTCATCACTACTTTGGAACTTAAGTTTTGGAATGGATCAGTGTTGAGTGATAAAAAATATCAGGCCATCGCTCATCACTAATTCTCCTCATATAGTTTGCAAGAAATTAGCAATGAGAGATCTTCATAGTGACATTACATATCATGTATCACTAATATAGAACTTAGCACTTAAAAAGAAATCCATGATATGTGATGCAAGGGAAACCATCTCATCTCTCATCGCTAATTGAAAATTATCATTAACCAACATATCCCCAATGAGCGATGAAAATAAGATCATAAGGCTTGAGGGCATTGCTTATTGCTATTACAATACTCAGGGCTCAAAAGACATTAGCGATAAGTGATCCCTCATCAATACAAAGAACATCACTCATCACACATTCAAGTTAAGAGCTCTAGCAACTATTCACGATGAGCGATAAGGATAAAAGGTCGATGAAACTTAAGTGAAAACCTTTAGGCATGTTCTCATAAATTGTTTTAATGGAGGGGACCCTCTAGGATGATACAATGGAGAACCGTCTACTCATCATCGCTACCTGATGTCTGAGTGCTTATGTCCTGCATTGCGAGCTCTATGAGATAGTTTTCCCTTTCCTAAATTCCAAATTTTTCCATTGCCAAACCCTAGTTTGCATCATCACTGTGGGTCTGCCTATATGGACCCAATGTGCCAAATACTCAGACAAGGAGTTAGAAAATTTATACTTGGACCTTCATATAGACCGAGGGAGAGTGGACCCTCACGAAAAAACTAGAGAAATGGGTTGGGAGGCAATATGCCCACCAACCTCACATTCAGGACTTATGTGCCAATTGCAGTGATGACAAAGAGGTGTGGATGCGACACTATATGAAGATGACCACCCAGATTGTGAAGTCCATCAATCTATTTCTTGTACCTAATTAGACAGTTGAAGAAGACAACATTGTGGATGATAGATACCATGCTGTGGTTAGGATGCCCCTACCAGTTATTGATTGGAATGATGAAGAGGTCACCGACCTTGACATTCTTACCCAGCCCATTGAGCACAAAACAAGACAATGGGTGCATGAACAAATAGTTCAACTGAAGGAGCAGGGTGTAGAATTGACATATGGCAAGCTCAAGGATGAGCTTGAAAGAGAAACCGATTGTGACTTAGTTGCTATTTCATCAGGTGAAGCTCCCAAGTACCCACTGATCACAAGGTCTAAGAACAAGAAAGATACATCTGAGTGCAAGCCTAAACATAAGGTGTACTTGAGGAAGATGACCGAAGGGTAGCCATCAAAGAGGGAAAAGAGAATGGGGAAATTTGTGCTTGAAATGCCTACTATTCAAGAGGAACATCATGAAGAAGAAGAAGAAACCATGCAGCCATGCTCACCACCTACCACTTTCACTCTCGTTGCTTCTGCCATCACTACCCCTCCACCTTTCACTTCCAAGGCTCTACCCATCTCATCTCATTCCACCTCACCTCTGCTTCACCAACTGCCTCGGTAATAATGCTTGACTCTTCCTCTTCGACCACATCCCCACTATCATCTTCCTTACTCTCATACCCACTACTTACATTTTCCACATTACCACCATCTATGCCCTCAACATCTATGGCATCACATGTCTTGCTACAAGCCTTCACAACGTAAATGAAAAATGTGCCACTTGAGCTTTTTGGGGTAACCCTTGACCCCAAGGTCCAAGTGCTATTGGCTCAGTTAGTTTTTTCTTTTCCTATTCCTCCACCACCTACCAAGCCACCCAAAATAGAGGCCACCATGCAGATCTCAGAAGAAATGGAAAGGCTCAGTGTAGAGTAACATAAAGAGACTATAAAGAATATAGTTGATGAGCTTGAGGATTTTGATTGGGATGATTATTTTGAACACTCGAAGGGAGGATTGAATATAAACCTAGACAAAGTGGCTTTTGATGAAGAAGGACCAGAAACCTCTAAGGAGCTAGATAAGCACTATGTGGTGGAAACGTCGGATCTGGAACCAAAAGAAGAAGCACGCCCAAAGGAGCACCATTCTGAAGAAGGGAAGACAGATGTAGATCCGTATGTTGAAATACTTGAGGAACCTCCATAGACTGGCCAAGATAAGGGCATGATACAAGGAGAAATACCTCCAAAAAAGGAGGAAGAAAATGATAAAGAAGGAGAAGAAAATGTACTAGAAAAGACCTCTAAGGCCGAGCAAAATGTTGAAACTAAACAAGAAGAAGATAAGGAGAAAGGAATCAAGTCCCTAGAGAGGATTATTGTGGATTAGCCCAAAGGAACAAAGGGGGCACAATCAAAAGAGAATGTATATAAAGAGAATGTGGAGATCGTTGAACTCAATAAAGGGAAATCCACACTAGTAGAGGAGCTAAATGAGGAAGAAAAGCAAGATGAAGAAGCTCCTAGTGATGAGGAGGATGAGCCTCAGATGGACAAAGAAAAGGAAGGTGAACATGAATCACCAAAGGGTCAAACTGAGGTTCCTGCCTGGCTAGAACAACAAATAAAGAATAAGGCTCCCATAGTTGTTGACCCCAAGGCAAGGCTAGAGGAAATTCTAGCTAGAGTATAGACAAGGAACCAAAAGGAGAAGAAGCCTAAAATAATATCGCACATTACTGTTGATGCTTCTAGGTCTCGTACGCTACAAGTCGCCACCTTAATAGTTAGTAAAGGTATAGGAACCATACAAGGGTGGGAATATAAAATATCCACAATCAACCTGGGCTTGATGACTCATGAGCAAAAGATTGATGACTTCCTGCGGTCCATCTCCACCATCATATAAAAAATGAATAAGTACCAATCCACCATGGAAGAATTGAAGGCACAAATAGTAGACCTGAACACTTATATTCAATAATGGACTTCCCCAGAGGAAGAGGCTCCAACTATTTATCACTGGCACCTACTCTCCTCTCCAAGGAGGAGCTAAATAAAATGGAGAAAAAGAAAAAATGGGCTAGGTCCACTATAGATTGGTTCAAGAGGGTGGGCGACAAGGGAAACAAGGGCATCCATTATGTCGTCATGGCGCATAATCACATTTTGGCCTTCAAGAAGGTAGTTGAGCCAGAGATTGATACATGCAAGGACTTCTTGGAGCTCTATAAGATTACATACCCCAAGTTGTAAAGCACCCTGAAGTTGTCTCTAGATGTCAAGGAGAAAGAACTGGCTTTGCCTAAGGAAGACCACGGCTTGCTTGATGATTGGATGCATACCCTTGAGTTCAGGAAGGTGGTCATGGATAGGTCATTGGTGCCACTAGAGGATATCTATGCTAGTGGTGTTGCCCACTTGGCTGAGGTAGATGATTTCCTAAAGATGATGATGGATTATGAGGCATCTACTTTGGAAATAGATCCAGAGAAGGTCAAGCATGAATTCCACAAGTGCATAGAGCAAGGAGCCGGAGACACCCTGTCGGCCGATTTTATGGATTTTACTGCCCGTGCCTTCACAAAATCAGAATAGGTGGTAAAGGCGGGAGACAAATGTGTGAAGCATCATGAAGAAATTCTGAATGACTTCAAGGGAATCACCTTTTCAATAGCTAAGATATTTTTTTTAGAATGGGACAAGCTTTGAGCAATGATCAGGAAGTTTGTGGAGTATGCTACTCTCCAAAATAATGTTGGAAATCTAGTTATAGATTATGAGTGTTTGACAACATAACCATAAAGGTTGAAAGGAAGTAAAATACAAAGCAACTATAGGATGAAATAGACTATAGGACAAAATAGGGAAAAGACAAAAGGGTCTATTTTATATTGTAATATATTGGGGGTAGGTGAAACCCTAATGTAAAATTAATCTAAGCCACACAATGTAAATGAATCTTGTTCATTCATTTCACTTTTAGAAAACTATAAATAGGGGCATCTTCTCATTTTCAAAGAGAGAGATGAGTTGTTGTAAAGACATGTTGCTACAAATATATAAGAAAAACATTGTTTTGATGGTTTCTTGTGTATTGCTCTCATGTGTGCATGATTCTATCTCCAAGTATTAGATTTTAGCTTTGTTATTCTAAGTTTTAAGTTGCTTCCAATTGTTAGTTCATGTTGTGCTTTGATGGTGAAGTATGCTACTATGTTTGATGTCTTCTTAGCTCATACTTTTTGTTATTTATTACTAATAAACTGCTATTTAAAGGTATTCTAAGCATCATTTACATCGCTACACTTAAGTTCAGCTGTTATTCATGCTTTAATGGTGAATGAATGGTTTGAAAATCTGCAGACCTTAGAAGATTGCACTAGTTTCATGAGACTATGGGTTGTCCTTGGTTAAGTGAAACCTAGTTTTAGGAACTATTTTCATTGTAGCATCCTCCATTATTACTGTTCAACATTGGTTGTAGGTCTAGGAAACTTCTAATCCCTTTTCCCTTTTTCTATTTCTTTAAAATCTATAGGTAAAACAAAGTTTCGGCACCATTGTAAAGCCAAATCTGATGAACCATAAATGCCCCTTTCTGATTACTTGCATCAACTACTCATTCATTTCTAGAATTCATAAAATCCATTTGTAGACCTAATTCCCTCCATTCTTAGTGAACCATAAATGCCCCTTTGTGACTACCAACAAATTACATTAACAACTGAGCTATTTTTGCAAGTCATGACCTGACACCTGAGAGACCTTGGGGTGATTTTTTGGAACCTAGTAAAAAATTTCCTTTTAAGAGAGACATTGCACTTGTGCTTTGTCTGTGTTGAGAAGTGCAAAAACACCCATCAACACTCCTTTCTACCACTGTACCCTTTGGGGTATAAACTCGCTACATAAGAGATATCAAGGTATAGATCTTTGGGTTGTAATTCGCCAACACCTCTTGCTAATAGTGTAAAATACCATATTCCTTACATCATTATCTCCCTTAAATATTATAAATTATTAAGTTTAAATTCATATTGCCATGGTACTATATACTAATAATTTTGAAATATACAATTAGCAACTACATGGTCAAAATAATATGTTTTCTTTACTGTTGAATTGGTATAAGAAAATATCATATTAATAAATATTTCTATCATGATATTTCTCACTCTCATCCTCTTAACATTTCCCTTCATCTATGTTCCCAATTAGTATAGTTGTACATCCTATAGGATCATGGGGGAGACAGTAGACTTCACACCACAAAGTTGCATCTTGAAAATAAACATTGTGTTTTGTAAGAGGGTCAAGAGGAACCCTACCTCAGTATTTAGAACCCATGTTACGTACATTTTATCTATCATACTACTATGGAATTTTGGAATAGTCATAATTATATAGTCTATTATATATATGTTTGAATGTCATTGGAATGAGTTTGGACATTAGGATATGGAAGTCCATTTTCATTTATTACAGCCTTATAGGATAATTCCTTTAAAAAGTTTTATTAGTCTATCTAATTTTCCATTAGCATTTAAAGGTTTAGATAGTGTTTTTTTTTATGACGAGCTAACTTGAGATCTCCCCTTATGGGGTGTTTTCTTGAATCTCTCATATTAATCTCAAAATTAATTAAAATAGCATAGGCATCTATGAGGGTTTATGGATTATTATCCTTGAGACAATATCCAATCTTAGCATTAAAATATCCATAATTTAGCACAAGGAACATGGAGTCATTTTGTCTCAAATGTGGTGGTACTTTCCTCATTAACATAATATATATGCTATTGGAATCAACCACTATCTTGTTCACTCTCTTTTATGGTTGTGAGATTATGAATCATAAATTTACTATCCACCATGCTATCACCATATTACATCCTATAAAATATAATTGATTCATCCCACGTGTCAATGTTGTTATCATGGAGTCCCTATATCACTCCTTTGTAATCTCTTCTAAAGATTAGATAAAAATATTCATGAAATTACATCCTTGAGTTAAAATTAATATTCATTAGTGGCATTAGTAAAATGCCTAAAAATTTCTTCACTTGATAGTACATTATTACCCTAGAACCTTGTCATCTTTCCCCAATATCATTCAATTTAATGTTAGGGTAACTAGGTATACCAATTAACTCCAATCTATTATATCAATTAGTGCCAAGATGTTTTCCCACTAGAGAAAATATTTAAGTCATTATCCTTTAGTTCACATTAATATTCTACCCTATATTCAAATTATTATATCTTGAGAATCTAGCCTACTAGTTTGGGATTTTCTAATATTAAATATTAGGGGTGATGTGGGGATTGACATGAGGATTTTTTTTATGCATTATAAATCTATTATTTTGATTCCTCGTCTAGCAATTTAGAGTAAGTTGCATGTTAATTTGTGTCTAAATTTTGTATTTCCTCTATATAATATGATCAATTAAGCCTTCATGATGATAAATTCTTCCTTCCCCACATTTAATTTTTTTATTACATAGCATCATTACAATGATATAAAGATAACTCTTATTCTTTCAATTTCATCTTTATAAGAGGTAGTAACAAGAGAAGGACAAAAGGTGTCCCTCATATTTCTCATATATTAGTGTGGGGTAACTTTAGGGTTCACATCCTCATTACACCATTGTTGGAATGCTTTTCTATTTCACCCCCCCACCCCCCCTCATTTTTTTGATTTTGTGGCATACCATAGCTATATTTAAGATTTTTGAACTACCTATTCTAACAATGTTATTAATAGATTCATCTAAAGTATATTGACATTGATCTCTTAAATATACAACATTATTTCTACCAAATTATATACTAGCTAACTCAATAATTTGGGAATTATGAAAGGATGACATACTTGGATTTCTAGCTTTCCATTTTTTCTACATTGTTATTACATTAGTTGAAATTATATCAATATTTCCTTAGCTTCTATATCCTTTTCATCTTTCCATTTTTTTTAATCTTATTTTAATACGTTTTTATTATTGAGTTTGATTTATAATAGAATCAACATTCCTCTTACCAAAGGAGACTTGAATTTAAATACACACAATTACAAACCATAATAACAATCCTTCTTTAATACTATTATTATGGTCTTCAAAGTGATCTGTTGATTGAAGTGTTATAGGTAATGGAACCAAAATTTTAGGTCCCAAAACTACTCTAAAAAATCAAAGAAATTTCCTCCACCTTCAAGGCAAGAGGTATGCCTTCAATAAGGTCAATAGAGGCTCATCAATAGACTTGGGATGGTTAACGGATAACTAATAGAGTGGGTAATCTATCCTACTCTTTGAGCTTAGTTGAAGCATACTAGGGTGTTCCTAGAGGTATCCCTTAATTGGTATTAAATTGAATAAAATGGACACCAAAAATTATAAATAGTAGTTGTACCCAAACTACACACTTGACCCAAAATAATTTTTAATAGTTAAGGGTAATCATCTGAAATAACCTCTATATAACCAATTAATTTTCTATAGATGTTTTAACAAATAATTATAGTACTCAACTTCCTTGTGGTGGTTTCATTTACATAACCAAAAACATTGGAAAAGTATAGGTGTATTGAACATGATTCTCCAAGGATATAAAACTATTTTTTCTTCAATATTTTCCCCAATTTTGTAATATTAAATCATTAATAACATGTATTTATCTATTCTTTTTTTCTAAACTATTGGTGAATGAATTTTATATTTCTAAATGATGTGGAAGGTCTAACTTTTCAAGAATAGTGCCTTGTTGGGTTGAAAATTCAAACACAACTAATAAGATACCAAACAATAAGATTTAACAATGATATGATAACATGAAAAAATTATCTACCTAATAATCCTTAACCAAACCTATAAACATTCCCATGCAAAATAGAAATGACCAACACAAGACCAAATTTGTGTTGATTTAAGTTTTTATAATATTTATCAAATGTTCATTACATTTACACCATCAAACGTGTGGAAGAAAAATATTAACACAACATGAAACCTATCATGTTTTCACATTCAAAATATTTCAAAAAACTTATAATAAGTTTAGGAGATCTACGATTAAAAATATCTACTACTATAGCTACCCTTCTACAAGTTATTAGTGATTACCCTAATGGTGGATTGATTGGTAAGTATGGAAACCCTAGAAATCTTTGTGCCCTTTTTTTTTAAATATGGAATGAGAAAACCCTTGAATAGATAAAATTCTCCAATATGTAGATATGTATCCATAGGTACATGTGTTTTGAATGAGGAAACACAAAAAATTGGAGTTGTAGAGATCCACTTTGCTCTAGAGATCATGTTTGTATGCCCTATGTAGAGAATGCCCTTTTAGGATTTGCAAAGAACTAGGAAAGATGATAAAATCTATTTATGCATTAACAAGTTGTAGGTTTGGAGTGCTAAGATAAAATCAACTTGTATTTTTAGATTTTATAACCTAAAAATTATTATTTTTAGATTCTTAATATTAAAATACAAGATTAGGACATCTTTTCTACTAATAAACATGTCAAAAAATCAAAATAATTCTTACAATCACAAAATAAAATAATCCATTGAAAAAAAACTAAAACTATAAATAAAAAATAAATATAAACATTTTCTTTCTAAAAACACTTTTAAAAATAAATAAAGCAATTTTTATTTTAGACTATAGGAATCGGTCAGGTATCCGTCCCCCTATAAACTACAGTACGCTGGTAAACTTTTTTCACGTGATTGGTGATGCTGGCGCAACACACCCTCCGGTACCACGGGGACGATGGGGAGACTAGACCTCGTGACCGCTTGCCTTCAACATGATGCTTTAGCCAATTGAGCTAGGCCCACCACCCCAAATAAAACAAACTAATATTTAAACCTTTTATGTAAATATGTTTAACATTCCTACTTGTTTAATCTTTCTTTTATTTTTAATATATAAATGCATTATAAATATTGGTATTTGCAAACGCTTTATCTACAACCATGTAATGTCTTTTCACTAGATTGTATAAACATCACATAATGCTTACTTTTCAAACTATCATTCACAACCAATCTTGTGCAACATAAAGTATGCAGAGTAGATAAACACCTTATTTTCTGTAAATCATTATTAAACACTAACAAAACTTAAGAAGCCTAAAATTTGAATGAGTAAACTAATATCCCACCGTTGAATTAGGAACGAAATGTTTAATTATTGTTATAAATAAAATTATCTCCTAATAATTTGCGTATGTGATTGCCATGGTCCACATAACAAAAAGGGCTAAGCCCGGCCCCTTCGACGTTGACGTGGCATCAATTATTTTCTTGTCATTTATTACAAACAATGACATGCTTATACCCGTGGAAACCGACTTTGATTTCATGACGCCTTACAAATAACTAAATCATCCCACTTGGCTTTTTCACGGATATTTATGTAGGACCCTAATAATATGTACCTTCCCTAGCCATATGTATTAGGGATTGAAAACTTTTTACTCCCTCTTGGTCATATCCTATGTGATTTATATTGTTTTTAAATAGTAATTTTAAAATTAAAATAATATATTTATATATATTTTTAACAAATTTGTATTTGAGTCTATGATATAGTGGTAAAGTTTTATAAGTTTAGGTGGTTGGTGTGATTTTGAAATCATAAAAATGAGGTCCTTCTTATGGAGTCTCATTGGTTGGGGATTGAGTTATTTCTAAAAGTTTCTGTCAATATAAACAAAATATTATAATTTTATAGATTGAAATATGTTTAGATCTTTATTGGTTATTTTGCGTGTTGGTCAACATAAGCAATAAGGGACACTACATGTATAGGGATTGAAAACTCTGACACCATGGAACTATATGATGTGATCATTAACTTAAGATAAATGAAATGGGATGCTAGATGTATTGGGATTGAACTATTATAAATTTAAGTTTTTGGTGTGACTTTGAAATCATAAGAAATGGGGTCCTTTTATGGGGACCCATTGGTTGGGGATTGAGTTATTTCTAAAAGCTTTTGTCAGTACCAAAGAAAATTATAATTCTACAGCTTGAAATATGTTTAGATCTTCATTGGTTATTTTACACATTAGTCAACATAAGCAATAGGGGACACTACATTATAGAGGTTAAAAACTTCAACACAGTAGAACTATGATGTGAAATATTAACTTAAGATAAGTAATAGAGGACACTAGATGTATAGGGATTGAAAACTTCAATACTATGGAACTATGATGTTATCATTGACTTATATGACCTAATATTTTTAAAGTACAATTTAAAATCTTGGAACATGCTTGAATAATGTTTATAGCTTTTTAGTTTGTAATAAACTTAGATCTTCATTAGCTATTTTACATGTTGGTCAATATCAATAATAATGAACAAGGTTTATTGTGTTAGAAAAAAGTAATAAAGTGGAAGGGTATGACAAGTTGGGTGTAATGATTAAGGTCTTATCATATATATCACTCAATTTTGAATTTGAGTGAGTCTCATAATTATTCAAACTAAGCCTAGATTATTATAATTATTTTTAAATAAAATATTGACATGAGAATATGACTCAATAAACAAGCAAATAAAACAAAACATACTTTACTCGAATAGATATATTAATTTCTAAAAGATTTTTAAAATTTTCATCTCATCTAAAGATATTATGCCTTTTTATATTTGAATATGAGGAGAAAAACAAAGGGAATTCAAAGGTCAAAAAGAAATAATTATACATGCTTTCCCAAGTCATATATTAATCATGATTTGTAATGCTACATAATGAGAAATTTTAGAGGGCACAAGCTTTCCAATACATATCTAATATTCAAATTTTAAGTTGTGATCAAAGAGTTGAGACTCCAAAGAATGTGGCAATACTAAAATAACCCAATTTCAAATGTTCATTTCATTTCTTTGATCTCTTTGGATATCATTCTTTGATAATGTATAAATCAACTTCCAAGGGAACATGTCAATTACATGAGGGATGACTTTTGGATTCTTAACACATTTCATTTGTCATTTTTAGTCACATTATTAAGATATCAAAATAATTTAAAGATTCAAACCAACAACTCAAAGTTCAAGGGATACACTTGTGCCATAGAGATTTATCTATTTATGAACTTTATTTTGCATAAAAATATTCTTTACCAATTTTAATTTTTAATATTTTCCTTTTTATTCTATAATACCTTAATATTCACAATAGGTGTATAATTCTAATTCAAATCATCCCACAAATGGATTATAGGGAAGGATGAAGACCTTATCTGCTATATGTGATAAATTTTGATCCCAACTTGCACTAAATTCAATTAGTAATGTTTAGTTATACAATTATAATAGACATGTTTAATTCCTTAAATAATAGGTGATTTCTGTTATGTATAATACATTTATTTAAACTAAGCTAATCTAATTTTATTTAAAAAATTACAAAATAATTAATTTTATATTTAAACAATTGAACTGATAAATTCTCATTGAAATTGACAAGGAGAGGGCTATAAAACATTTCTATATTAAAAAATGATAGAATATAACCCGGTTGTAGTGGAAAGAATAGGATCTAGGGTTTTTTTGGGTTAGTAGGAGATTTATAAAATGTATCAAGTGTTTGTATCTTGAAGATAGTCTCAATTCTAAATAGTTTCATCATATCTAGTAGGTTGTGCTCTTTACCCATATAAGGTGTTCATTCCCTAATGTCTAATGGCCATATAACATTCTATATATTCTTACATTTTTTGTGCTTGATTTGTGCATGAAAATTAAATAAATGAGTTGTTTGTGCCAAGATATCACATGTTAATGTCTAAAGAGAAGAATATTGAGTTTTTTTTACTCTAGAATACATTAGTTACTCCCTTAGGTTAGCATGAGTTGGGATCAATGTAATGTTAAATAATAGTAAAGTGTGATCCCTAAGTGAGAGATGTGGTAGTGTGTGCAAAGCTATAAAATTGATGCAGGGTATGTTAATAATGGGTGTTGTGTCTAGTGAGTGACAAAAATAGGGCAAAGGTGGCTCAAAGATGTGCCAAGGGTGAAGTTTGATATAATGATATGAAGGATTATTATAATATAATGGAAAGTATCAAGAATATTTATGTGTATAAAAAATTCAATTGAAGTTTGAGAAGTATGTATTGTATAATAGAGCTTAAATCCATATAATTATGTGAATATGAGATCAACAGAGAGAAAGGGAGCATATTAAGATGATGTTTTACTTAATTTTTAAATCTATGTGTCAAATATTTGGAAGAAAAATAAACTAAGGTGATACATTATAGTTTTAGTGGGAAAATTATTATTGAAATGCATTAGAAATAAGTATAGGCACACTAGTGTCTAAATTGAACTAAGGACACTAGAGTGCACATTCTTATGTGCATGTGACAAACACACAAGTGCATTATGTAGAATGAAGTTTTTAATGTATTATTTCTTTTAACTTGTTGAAAATTACAATGATACATGCATACTGAGGTAAACGAATTACATAAAGATATTGAATATATAATTGTGAATTGCCTCAGTTTTCATCAACTTCTATGTTTGATAAAGTGTTGTTAGTAAATTCTTAAAGTTTATAACCTTTTCAGGTTTCAAGGAGGTTCTCAAAACCTTGTCAGCCTTTGACAAGGTTAAAATAACCTTATTAAAACTTAATTATATTAATTTTCATAAGTGTGCTTTGTCTTGTTATTGTCGACTATTATATTCAAGTTTTCAAAAACTTTTTGGCTCCCGAGAAGGTTTCAACAACCAAGTATGGATCCAACATTGATTATAAACCTATGGTTCATGTCTAAATCCTTGCCAACTTTCATTTGGGAGGATGATATCAAAGGATTGAATATGTATTGGTGATTTTCTCAAAGTTTCCCATAGATTTCAAAATTATTGTCAAGATATAACAAGGTTCTCACAAACTTGTGAAAAGCTAATGGCCTCATCTAATAGATTTCTTACATGAATATCTTTAGGAATAATTCCAAGTATTAGATCAAATCCACACAAAATGGTTGTTCTAAAATAAGAATCATTTTTCATGAAAATTAAGAGGTTTCAAAATCTTTATCGAAACTCGACAAGTTTCTTAAAACTAATCAAACCTTTAATGAAGCTTCCAAGGTATTGCTCATTTGAAATTTAAAAAATGACAGAGGTTAGCATCGAAGAGATTATACTAGTACTATTTTTTAGAGGATATTTTAGATATCATAGTCCTCCTCCATTGGCTAAGAGGTAATGAAAATATCCATGAGTTTGAAGAGTGGATGTCTCTTTTCATTATTATGATAGTTCATAAAAAAAAATTCATTGATAGGGATAGCCTCATTAGCAACCAAATTTATTTGGAAATAACTCATTTTCCATTCAATAGAGCATTCTACGTGTCCTCCTATTTGTTCTTGTTGGAAACAAGCAACACTAAGAGGGGGGTGAATCAGTGTTTTGGAAAAAATAACTTTGTTATTTTGATCATTAACCCACTTTAAACATTCAACCAAAAGAAATATGTAGAAACAGAAAGAAAATAACCACAACACCATAATACAAGGATTTTTACGTGGAAACCCTATTAGGGGAAAAACCACAGTGGATGGCTAATCCACAATATAATATAAGTATACTCAAAAGGAAGTTTACAATATGGGAATGCACTTGCATTCAAGCTCATTGCCTAGAGCTCATTGCTCAAAATAGGAAGGCACACTGCCTTACAGAGATTTGGATTAGATCCAAGAGAATGAACTGAAAGAGTAGCATCTAAAAATGCTTGATTACAGTTCCGGTTAGGCTCAGTTGTCAATCTTCTATCCTTCTGACTGATATTGCACTTCTGCTCTACTCTGCTCTAACTCGCATCACACAATCTTTATGCGCAAGTGAAACTATGCATAAAATTTCTCTAACACTCTTTTGATATTTGCAATATACACTGACACATAATGCACAAACAAAAAAATTATATAATAGATCATACATATATATCCGTGACTAACAATTTAATCACAATAAGTCAGCTTAAATATAACTTAAAAATATTAGCAATTGTCAGCTCAAATATTAAGAATTATTTAATGCGTGTCCATAATGGTCGACCACAACTTAGCTTGGACCTAAAATAAAATTATCAAACACAAAATATTTGTATAAACATTCCTTGAATATTTGCACCACATTTTATCAATTGAGTCGGCCCCAAAATATTGATAAACATAAAAGTATCAACTGGCTCTCCAAACTTACACATGACTTGGTACGAGGCACTAAGAATTCTAGATAACACAAGAAATACACTAATGCACCTTTTGTGAGATCCACAACTCAAAATAACAACTAGGAATCTCCACGTGAATCATTGAACACCAAACTGTTGAATGCTTTGTTCTTCCTAGCTGCCCTCAATCTAACTGCCAATGTAAGCAAATGATGTCATGCAGATCCAATTACCAACTAGGGTTGTCATCAATGACAACACCAAAGCATAATTGCAGTGTCTCTTGCTAACAATCTCCCCCTTTGGCATTGACGACAACACTTAGTGAAAAATGACTAAGTGTTGGATCAAAACCAACATGAATTACACTGCCACTACAAAACTTCAAAAATAAACTTCAAACTCAGCTCAAAAAAGTAACTCCCCCTATGACTATACATTTTTCATTGTACACTTCTCCCCCTTTGAAATCAATGGAAAAAACTGGGGAAACGAAACAAAATTCCAAAACTGTACAGGCATGAACTTGTAACTTACAAAAGTTTGAAAATGTTTGCAAAATCTTGCTTCAACACTCTTAAATTGTTGTCACAAACCTTTTTGAGACTCTCCAAAACTGTTATGTGACCACACATTAAGTAATATTGAGCTTCTACATAATCAAGATTCTCTGGGTCACTAACTACCACATCAACTTTCACTTCCTTCAAAGCACTCACCATTATCTCAATCTTCAGAAAAATTAGTCCTCTGAGTTCACTTACTCTCCCAACAATCTAGTCATTTTCACTCTTCAAGCATCTTATTTTTTCAAGTAGAGATATTAATTGACCTTTTTGTTGAGCAACATTAGCAGCTAATGGATCAAAAGTATCAAAAATGATAGCCAATTAATTTTCAAGGTCCTTCACCTTTTTCTCACTACCTTCAATAAACTTGTACAAAACCACACATATCTTATAGGCCTTTCTAGCTTCAAATATAGAGCCTTGAATGTTCTTCATGTAGGTGGCTAACAGATTCTTATCCTTTGCAATCACTTCCTTCAACCAACTAAGTCTTTTGCCATTAAACTCTTTTTGCACTTTATCCTTAACAGATTTCTCAAGAGACTCAAATTGAGTACTTATAGCATTTATGAGCTTCTTTAGCTCATTGGAAGTGGAACCAAATGGATCCATGACATGATTAGGCATTAATTTTTGTAGAACTCTAGATGCAAGGCTTAGAAATTCACTATCCTCATGTGAGACTTCAGAATCTTCTCACTGGCCTTAGCTTGAGCAATTGATGCGACCTTCATCATTTGAATTGGGGACAAAGTGGATAGATTGATTGAGATTTCATCCAATCCAAGATCAAAATATTCTTGGTGCTCCATCAGAGATCTCTTCACTGCCTTGGTAGTGTCTCTTGCCTCCACTCTGATATCCTTAACTTGAACTTTTTCTTCTTTAGCCTTGGGTTCTTCAAAGACTGTTTCCGGATTTCCTTTGGGTGCTTCAACCTCTTCATTTTTCACCTCCTTCTCTTCAGCTAATACCACCTTAGGAACTTCAGTTTCCATAGGTGTATTTGTATTTTCCACATTAGGGGGAATCTGAAAATCCTTAGCATCTGCATTCACTTCCTCACTGTTCGAAACATTTTCAATATTCATTTCCTTAACATTTATCTTGCTCTTTGACAAAAAATCTTCCAGAATCTCCTTGATTTCACCAACAACCACATCAGTTTCACCAATCATGAGTTTATTCACCCTTGTCCTACTCTTAAATTCCTTTTTAGCCTTTTCAAGGAGTGAATTTATCTCCTCAATTGACATTTCTAGACATAAATCTACAAGAATTCTCTTCCTCAGATTCTCTTCTTTTGTTCTAGCACTTAATCTTCTCGACTCCAAAATATCATACAGACTCTTTGGTAGGCTAGACATAATCTCAAGAAGAACTTTATTGAAAATGTTCATATGTTTTATTGTGGCTTCTTCAAGAATTCTTTGACTTGATTTATCAAAAGTTTCATACAATTCATGAAGAGGCTTAAGATTACCATCCTTGATAACTGCATTCTCAACTTCCTCAACTGACATACCAAGATTATCAACTTTTTCCTTCTTTGCTTTTTCTTCTTTGCCAAAATATTTTCTCTTGTTTAACTCGACAGCCTGAGTTCTAGTAGCTTTCACTTCTCTCATAACTTCTTCTGATTTTGTTTCCTCATCTTCTGAAATAGGTTCGTATGTTCTTGTGCTTTTATTCTTCCTTTTATCGAAAGGCTTGTCTTGAGCTAGCTTGGCTGTAGGGGAATTCCTTGTAGATCTAGTGTGGGTAGAAGATGCTCTTGGACTAGCAGACTCCATTTTTGCTTTCTCTACTTCAGCCTCTTCTCTCTTCCTTCTCACTTCTTTTAATTTCTCTATAGGTATGCCCATAGTTTCTGCAAAAAGTACTACCTCTTTTCTTACTCTCCTGATTATCACTAGTTTTTTCAGTTCCACATGAACTTGCATACTTTTTTCTACATAATTTCCAAATCTCTCTTCTCCCCGATCCAAAGGTGAGCTTAGCAAGTGTTTTGCATACATCTTCAAAAAAATTTCCTCTACTTTGTATCCCATAGGCATGATCCATATTGTTCTAGGATCAACAACTTCCATGTAACGTTGGTCAATATCCACCATGAAATAGATAGTATCTTTGTAGTGTTCCACAATTGTTCAGTGGGAATTCTTTCCCTGGCATGCATCATATTCTGGAAATTTTTGAAGTACCCACAGAGGGTAGTATTTCTGACCTGATGATCACCAATTCCAAACAACATGTTCCTTATTTGAACAACTATAGGCTTATCATTTTTTCAATGTACTTTTCCAACACCCAAAACCTCATCCATGAAATAGAAAAATAAGCACAATAACATATTACCATATTTGATAGTATTCTTCTTATCTTTCTTGATTTTCTCAAATTCTCCATCAACTAACTTCTGAGCAGCTCACACAAGTCATATTCTACATTTTTCTTTATCATTTCATAAGCTGCATAGATGGCCATACTGGATACAAAATTATCTCGACTAGAATGGTATATCTTGTAGCCAATGACCATTGATGCAAATTTTACATCCACTTCAACAATGTCTTCTATTGTCATTGCCCTTTGATCCCATTGCACACCGGTTGCCTCAGTAACCTTCTCATTCTTCACAGATTTCAAGACTAGGAGTCTACCGGTGGAATTCAGACCCGAGTCTACAGGTGGAATTCAGACTTGTGACTACACATATAGCCTCTTTTGTGATCTTGAATGGTATATTTAGCCACATGAACTCAACATGAACACAGATCAAGATGTATCTAACTCATTCAGTTTCCTTGAATATGGGAAATTTTGCAAACTACGTGAACTTCTCTTCTAGGGTTTGAAATTTTGGCTTTACAATAAAATATTCTCTAGTTATATGATGGGAATACATATTCATTATTTGAGAACTTCCTAATTCTTCAATATTTGCATGTATATAAGCCCTAATATCTTCTGTGTGCAACACTCCATACGATACAAATGAAAAAAATCCTAAGGGCTTGGTCTCAACAAACTTATAAGGATGTCATTTGAATTTAGGATAGGGTCTATACTTATCCTATACTACTAGTGGAGTGACCATGACTTGAAAAAACACAAATTCGCAAGATTTTTGATAAATACCTTTCCATCGGATCTGAGTTTGATTGCAAATTCTTCTTCATGCTTTGAGTCTCTCCACAAATCAACAAAGCTCACCCCAGGGCACTTCAAATTGCTTTTCACCAAAATGAAAAGTGACAAATGAAGGATAGAAATGTTCTTTTATCGACCACACACTTAACCCTTCTTGTCACAATAAATTCCTTTACCCTAGTTCATTTGGTTATTCTATTTTCATGCACTGAGATAGATAATTCTTTTGCGGATTTCCAAAACTCTATAATACTACCTCCAATGGGTTAAACAACATCTAAAAAGCATTGATCCACCTATTGGACTGGTCCACATTCCAGTATCAATTTCCTGCAAGGGGGTTAAGGGATTTTTCTTTTGACAGGTCCCCCTAGGCCAAAGGCCTAAAACTAATTCTCGGAGGAATTACCAGAAGTAGATTCTGGTGCTGGCATATTTCCTTCAATAGAGGAATTCTTTTTCACCCTTTTTTTTTGCTTTTGCCTCCTAATCACATTTTTAGTAACTTTCCCTTTTCCTTTGACATCCTATTGTGTATTCTATCTTACCAGACCTCTTCTATTCCAATAGAATCTAGCAATATGGCCAAATTTGTTATAGTTGTAACACACAACATTTCTCTGTTCAGACCAACTATTCCACTGATTTTTCCTTTATCTACATTGGTTAGAAATATTCCCAATTCTATTGCATTCATAGCATCTGATATCTCTATGAAAGTTATTCATCACAACTCTGCATTCACTTGACATATGACCATACTTATAGCAATTAAAGCACTGACCTGAGAATGAAGGTCCACTTGTGTTCACCCTACTCCTACACTGAGAAGCCATATGACTGAATTTGTTGCAAGAAAAACAATATCCATTGAATCTTTGAGCATTTGGTTGTCTTACCAAATTCCTTCTAGCTCCATTCACTTGATTTCCTTGCCTGAATCTCCCTTTTCTAGATTTCTTTTGTCTAGATCCAGAACTTTCTCCTTCTTCATATCCAAGACCTCGCTTGTCACCATCAGTCCTCTGACCTTTAATCAATTCATCAAGTTTGGCTGAACTGGCTTTGAATTTCTCCTTGTACTTGTTTGCAGCAGTAAGTTCATCTCTGAGATCATCAAGTTATTTTTCAAGCATTTCCTCATTGATTTTAGATTGTTCCAATTCAATGTCCAATTGGCTACATTGTTAAGATTTTTCTTTCAAGGATTGAGCAAGCTTTTCTTCATTCTTCTTTCTATCTTCAATTTCCTTGGTCATTTTCATCATGATGGATTCCATCTCATGCTTTAGGGAAACATTCTCTGGAAATTTTTTCACATTCTTTTGTTTTCTTCTTCAAGGCATGACTGAGTTGTTCATCTTACATGCTTCTATTCTTTTGCTTGAGCTGATCACATAATTCCTTTCTTTTCTCCCTTGATTCATTGATTTTCTTTCAATGACTGGATGCATTTTTCTGCATTCTCAAGACTTTCCTGCAGTTCCTGGTTCTTAGACTATGATTGGTCAAGATCATCCAAGGCCACCATAAGTTGTTGAAGACTGCTTGTATCCATTGAAAACACTTTCCAAGATCTCCCCAAGTGGTTAGACTTCTTCCAAGGAACTAGCTCTGATACCAATTGTTGGAAACAAGCAACAATGAGAGGGGGGGTGAATCAGTGTTCTACAAAAAATAACTTTGTTATTCTGATCATTAACCCACTTTAAACATTCAACCAAAAGAAATATGCAGAAAAGAAATCAAATAACCACAACACCATAACACAAGGATTTTTATGTGAAAACTTTGTTAGGGGAAAAGCCACGGTGGATGGCCAATCCACAATATATTCTGAGTATACTCAAAGAATTTTACAATATGGGAATGCACTTGCATTTAGGCTCACTTCCTAGAGCTCACTGCTCAAAATAGGAAGGCACACTTCCTTACAGATATTTGGATTAGATCCAAGAGAATAAACTAAAAGAGTATCATCTAAAAATGCTTGATTATAGTTCTAGTTAGGCTCAATTGTTGATCTTCTGTCCTTCTAACTGATACCACACTTCTACTCTTCTTTACTTTGACTCACATCACAGAATCTTTATGTGCAAGTGAAACTATGCATAAAATTGCTCTAACACTATTTTGATATTCACAATATACATCGACACATCACACACACACAAAAATTATATAATAGATCATACATATATATCTGTGATTAAAAATTTAATCATAAGAAGTCGGCTTAAATAAAACTTAAAAATATTAGCAATTGTTGGCTCAAATCTTCAGATTTATTCAATGTGTATCCACAACGGTTGACCACAACTTAGCTTGGACCCAAAACAAAATGATGAAACACAAAAAATATTTGAATAAACATTCCTTGAATATCCACACCACATTTTATGAACTGAGTTGACCCCAAAATACTAATAAACATAAAAAGTATCAACCGGATCTCCAAACTTACACATGACTTGGTACGAGGCACTAAGAATTTTGAATAACACAAGAAATACACTGATGCACCTTTTGTGAGATCCACAACTCAAAATAACAACTCGGAATCTTCACATGAATCATTGAACACCAAACTATCAGATGCTTTGTTCTTCCTGTCTGTCCTCAATCTGACTGCTAGTGTAAGCAAATGATGTCATGCAGATCCAATTATTGACTAGGGTTGCCATCAATGACGACACCAAAGAATAATTGCAGTGTCTCTTGCTAATATTTCTATGATATTTATTGCACAAGGCCTTGGATGGGACTTCGTGTAGTGGGTGTCCTAGATAAATCCAAACAAATTTATGATTATTATATCTAGTTTCAATTAGATATGAGCTATAGGAGATTCAAAAGGGTGAATAGTGCCTTCACCATGTAGATTTTGAGACACATCTAGGGAGACATGAGTCTTTAAGGATAAAAAGAAGCTACTCAATTAATCAATAATTATGATATCTACTTTATACAATTTCAAAGATTCACTTATATAAGAGTTGGGGGTTTTGATGGTTTTCCCCATAAGTTACCCAAGTACATTGTTGATAGGTTTGTTATCACTGGAATATGAAGACAAGTGGCTGAGGTAAATTAAAGGTGTCATGATAGAAAGAGGAAAGGAATCAATTTCCCCATTGGGATATCACACTATCACTATAGTTCTATGTCTAATGCCTTGAAGATAGAGAAAGAAACTATAAAATATATAGTACAATTTTTTGAAAGAAGGTTTCATTTTGACAACAAATTGTTTGTTAGAAAAAATCAACAATAAGGACACAGTTTACTATTGAACACCCTAAATATTGGGGGGGGGGATCAATACTCACTGAAATTCCTTAACTTCATCAACTTAAACATCCATTCAAAGAATCATATTAAAATTGCAGTAATGGAAGCAACATTTAAAGCATGCATCACAATTACATAACACAAGAACACCAAATTTATGTGGAAAATCATTGAAAGGGAAAAAACATGGTGATGATTAGCTCAAAATATATTATAACTAGTTAAATGGATTTACATAATGGTGGACTCACTATCCAAAAAGAATGGCTCACTACTAGAGGCTCACTACCAAGGGCTCACTACCTAACATAATAGAAAGAGATGGAAGAAAGGGTGTCTCATTACTAGAGATGAATTGCTAACAATACATTTGCAACATGCTAGAAGTATAGTTCCACTTAAGCTTAGAAAAATGACTTTACACACTTCATGCTTTACCACTATCACTTTTCACACTTCACACTACATTAGATTTCACACACATCCAATATACTGCATTTTCATCTTACATACACTCATACACATAATTCACACACTAATTCAACCTTCTATATATACCACAGCCAACCAAAACATCAATTAGGTTAGCCTAATTGCTTGAATAGTGTAACACCATAACCTGCCAACACAAAAATCCAACACACACACTTTGCAAAAGAAACCAAAATGTGTTCTTCACCAAAATCAGTCAGCATGACCTATAATCACTCCCATGATTCTGCTTTATACAATACTCAACTCTACATGACCCAAAAACCTTTAGGTCGGCACCACTAGTGAAGCAATGATTAAATGAACTAGCTATTCAATCACAACTCGGCACATGGAACACCAAATCACTTGTCACATGGAGTGAAAACACATCTGACACCTTCCAAGACTTCCTCAAAACTACACAACATAACATTCATCTATGCTGGAACGCAGAGTATTACAACATGCACTTTGCACCTGTAACACTGACATTACTAAGCCCAACACACTGTCAACAATATCGTCAACTGTAGAAGACATCAAACCCAAAAACTTTGGATTTAGAAATTCCCAACACATACCATGAACACCTCAAAACCGCTAGACAAGATTTTGCATAGCAGAGTGATGTAGAACGTAAAATTGTTTCTTTGATTATTGAATATACACACTAGGACTTAGTCAATTCTCTAAAACAATTGGTCTTTTCTAGATCAAAAATTCTATGTTTCTACAATGGGTTGCCATCAATAAAAACACCATATATCAACATGCTCATGTTGACAACAATCCCACCCTTCTGCATTGATGGCAACACACTTGTTGATGGTGTTTTCTACACAACAACTCAGACAAGATACAAGTATCCTATCTCTCTTGAAAGATAAATCTCTATCAGCAAGCCTCAAGAGATAACCCCAAGGTCTCTAATGTAAGGTCTTGACAATGCATAAACAACTCATTGATAAATGTGAAAATGCTGGTAATCACAAAGGGACCTTACTACAAGCAAATACTGAATCCTCAAACTTATCAGATCTAGCAATATGGTGATACTTCAAATCCTAAATATAATCCAAATGATAAAAGAAACAACAAAAGATAAGGGTTTCAAAGAGATTTATAAGATTAACACTAATCCTAAGATTAATAGTGCAGATGACAAAATTCTTGAAATGGACCAATCTCTCTGAAACTAATTCCTGCTTGACCTAGATAAATCTGCAATCTTATAGAAATAGTGCAATATTCTAAGGCGCACAAGATTTTTAGATCATGAAAATTCATCCAAAACAATCCTGTTGCAATTGAAATGAGTAGACATTCACAACTGAACTAAGCACAATGAATATCAAAGTCCAGGCTAACTTTGCAAAGCAACCAACAATTAGCTAGCTACAAAAAGTATGGACTAGAGATTACTGCAACACCTCAAGCATCAAATCATAAACACCATTAAGTCATCTAACATTAAATTTGACATATATAAAATAAGCTTAAGAAATTTCAAAAGATATAATAACAAGAACCATGCCAAATAAGATTAACACAAGGAGGACACCAAATCACAATGCCTTTACTTGCATCAAATCATCCAAAGTTCCAATCTTTTGTTACAACACTTGCTTGGAAACAACCTAACTACTAACTGCTTGCTCTAATGCCTAATTCGCTCCAATGTAAAACTATCTAGCCCTTTCAAGTGAGGCAATATCCCTATTTGTAGAGATTACATCTTATGTCGGCCCAAATAGGGTTACAAAACAATTGGTCCCAAAAACAAGTCGGCCAAGAAGAATTCAAAATAAAGTAAAATGTTCATTAAATGCATGTGTTCCTTCCAAGTCGGCCTGGGATCATCAATATGGTTTGATCCAATGCATGTGAAGGATGAAGAAAAATAATGGGCAAGCACAAATTTTGATGAGGCATTGCATTAACTTCTCTCCCCTTTGTCCTTATCTCGCTCCACTTTATCCTGCAACATCAAAAATACCTTCTCCAAGTCGGCTATATGTGGAATAACTAACGGTTTAGTTTTCCTTTCAATGGACTTAATGCCCTCTCTTGACTGCTTTATGACCTTATCCCAATCCACCTTCATGGTTTGATACTTATCCATCACTGTAATGTATGTGGCTACATCATCTAACTGGTATTTAGTGACTAGTTCCTCATTGACTAGAGAATATACATCATGCCACCATTTTCTCAATTGCTCCAAGTTCAGATGTTTTGGTGCAAACATTTTTCTTCCTATCATAACCTTGAAGAAGGAAATGAACTTGTTGTATATTTTAGGCAAGGTATCCTCAATTTGCTTCCCTTGCTTATGCACCTTTTTCAAAACCCTTTTCCTTATTTGCAAAACTTCGTACCATTCCCAGGGTTCTGCAACTTTGGATGAAGAAAGAATTCAATCATCTACCATTTTGTCTTCAGTGTATTCCATGATGGTCTTGGTTTTCTACGACAAGAGATCCACATCCTCCTTATCTTGAGCTAGTACATTCTTTAACCACTCTATTGATCTTATAGCATCTCCATCATTTGAAAGGATATCTTTAATGACACTATCTCCTTTGGCTTCCACTGCTTGCAACCAGTTCAATGTGGCATGCGTAGTGGTTTTCATCCTCTCCAACTCAGTTATTGTCTCCCATGGTAGAAAAATTATAGTAGATGATGATGAGCTAATGGATTGCAAGGGTTTCATCAAATTCTGCAGATACATCTTCAGTTTATCATTCTCCTTCTTCAAATCTTGCTTAGCTTGCACTTCTTTCTTCAATCTACTCAAAATAGTAGCACTGGAGACTTCAAATTCTTCAACTTCCTGCATCATGGAGGTGGGTCCCAAGATGATAGTTTGTACATTGTAATCTCTACTAGTCACTTCATCTTTATTCTTATCTGGCACAAGGGTGGCAATGTGGATCACCATGTTATTAGCTTCATCCCTCTCAATCCTAGAGATAACCTTGGCTTTCTTTTTCACTTTTCCTTTTCCTATGTTTTCCAATAATTCATCCCAATTGGGAGGAGTATCGTCCACCATAATTTTCTTACTCTTTAATTCCTTGTCTAGTGAACTAGGAACAATGGAATCTAACTACACATTACCTTCTCCAACCACATCCTGTAAAACCTTGGAGAATTCCTCATTCAGATTTTTCTTTTCAAGAATCTGTTTAGTCTTATCTTCACTTCCCTTATCATATTCTTCTTCTTCATGCACTGGTGAAGGAGTGTTGATTGGCACTTCCTCTCTCTATGGAGTTCTATCTTCTTCATTTCCTGTAGGTGAATCCTCATAAGTCACCAAAGGGGACTGCAATATCTTTTCTATCTCTGCCTCCATATTGTAGAGTTCACCTTCTCGGAATTCTTCTTCTCCTTGATCTTGGTGATCCTTTGCATCTTTAGATTCACTTGCTACATTATGAGTTTCATGAGAATGAGGGATATCATCATGTTGTTATGTGGCAGGGACAACTAAGGGAACACTTTTCTTTGGCACACCATCCTTGGGAGAAGGAGTTCTTGATCTTCTTGTGTACACCTATATCTTCTCCCCTGAACTCTCCACACTTACCACTGGTGGGCCAACTTCAACCCCTGCCATAGAAGATTCCTTCTTCTTCTTATACAATCTCACTATTCTTTTTGCATATTTCTTTGTCTTTGAAATATGTTTTCTTTTCTTAGCAATAGGTCTTCTTTGCTTCTCTGCTTCTTTTTCTTCTTCTGCTTGAGCATCCTTAATCTTTATCTTGAAAGGAGGGCTCACCTTAGCCTTACCCTTAGGGTCTTGCTCAATTGACTCTTCAGAAGTAGAATGAAACTCCAAGTCTCCCATTAAGTCATAAGTACATTGCACACCTTCAATTTCCAACTCCCAAATCTTATGTTTTAGCCATAACTTGGTGTACTTGATCACTGGAGTCATGATATGCTCTAATTTTGTCTTCTCTTCCTCCAGCTAGTCTATCTCACCTATCGGTTTGTCTTTCATAGGCTTATAGTCATGACTCTAAATCAAATCTCCATCATTTTCAATCTAATAAAGAATGGCCTTTATGTTGTATAGTCAGACCAAGTTCACTGGCTATATGGAGAACTTCTTCTTTCTAACTTCAAACTCATCGTTGTTGTTAGCCCAATAATCTTCTACATCATCCTTATGGTTGTATTCCCTACTAGCCCTCTTCTATTCCTCACCAGTCCTATCAAATATGGATCTCTTAGAATGGAAAGAGAGACCCAAAATGCTCATTTCCTTCTCAGAAGCATGGGCTGAATTAATAGAAGGGAAAGCTTCATTACTGCCTATTCTCAAAGGAAAATCACCACCAAATTTGGTCTTATGTTTGTCCTTGAAAATTGCATCAAAATCACAGATCTTCCTTGTGACTTCCAAAAGCATAATGTGATATGTGGGATATCTAGGGAGTCTATATGGAGCCCTCTGACAACCATCTATTTTGATGTATGAAAAGGTAGGGAACTGGATAAACTAAGCTCCAAACCTCTTGATTAGTTCCTTGGTGTTGTCTAAGATCCAGACATACTCTGCACCCTGTAATAGCCTAGTGATGTACATGATGAATGCATCATTCACCTCCTATAACTTGTGCTACCCAAGTGTAATTGTGGGTATACCTCATAAATCACATCCTGCCCAAACATGCCCCTTGTGCTTAGCCCCTTGTATGGATGGAACCTTGCAAGTGCATAGACCAAGTAAGAGGTCATTGTGAAGGTCTTTGTCTGTAGGAAATTGCACATTTGTTCATGTATCATTGCACTTATAATACCTGCCCAATGGTAGTCAATATTCTGCTCCATCCTCACAATAACAAGGAACATCTAGTTTTCAAATACTCTTGCACTCTTCAATCCCACCACTCTACTGCAGAGTGTGATAGTATCATAGTATTCCTTTTTGAATTTTTCTCTGAATAATTAATTGGGAAGTTTGGAGAAGTGAGACTTGGGTATCTCTAGCTAGGAATTAATGACTTGTTGTGATTTGATGATGTCTTCATCATAATACTTCTTTGTTATGTCCATATCAAAACCTACCACATGGGACCTATCAGGCATATCAAATGTCTGGGCTATAGACACAGGGTTAACATTTGCCACTATTCTTCATTGAGGACTAACTCTCCTTTGCCTGCCCCTATCATAATTTCTAGCACATTCAAGCACCAACTCGTAGCATTGAACTTTAGGAGGGAATCCAACCACATGGGCCAACCCCGACTCGAATATTCTTCTAGCCAACAAGGGAAGGTTTTGTGTTGCCAGCCTTGCCTTGAATTCCTCATAATCCCATAGACCTACATTTGTATCTGTGACCTTTGACCAGATGGAAGTCAACTTGCTCTCTAGGATCCTACTCTTTATATTCATTTTGATTCTTTCTGCCTCAGAGATAGTAGACCCCTCAGCACTTGGATCTGTCTGCTTGTCCCTGGTCTTCCCGACTATTGTCTAACTTGATTCTTCCTACATTCAATAGAAAAAAGTACAATAAATCCTTTTATAATATTAGAATCAAGGTTAGTCACCCATGAATAACATATTCATCATTAAACTAGCTAAAAATCATGACAAAAATCCCTTAACTCAATCATAAAACACAATCATTTTAATTCTAGGATTTTGAGCAATCTGGGGAAAACCAACTAGAGAGGAATTCTGGGAAATTCCTAGCTAAGCGAATTTTAACGATTAAGCAAAAGAGTCATCGGTTCAATCATCACAACATGAAAGGAAAGTATGTAACATCATTTAAATTATCAATATCACCCATGGGATGCCTAATGCACAACATTAAATTCATTCGCCCCTCAAATTCTTTGTACTACGAAGTCATTTCTGGATAATCTGCCTCAGAAGGAAATCTGTGAGGTATGTAGAATTTTGGGCTTTTGCACACATCAGGAAAATAGGGAGGCACCAGAGAAATTGGGAAATTCTGAGGGTGTGGGAATTCCGCGAAGGTCTCGAAATCTCGAAAACTACCACCTCGTACGATTTCACCCAGAACAATCGAATGGTCAAGAATCTGAGGTCCTTGGGCTTGAATCCAATTTTTTTTGAGTCTCTCATCAATTGTCCATTGGTTTTCAACATTCCCAGAAGTAAATTGGTGGAGATTGGTGATTCCCTAAATTTAACCATCAATTTCTAAGTTCAAAACCCAAAATTTTCCATTAACATAGGGGAGTTAGCTCAGACTTGGATTGCTTGGCTTATTAAACATAGAAATTGGTCATTTGGAATAGACCTAAGTGAGTTTCACTTGAATGGGATTGAAATCACATGTTTACACCTCACTCATGGCCGACCATCAGTCAAGCTCGAAAAACCTAAAATCTAATCGAGCTAAAGCAACCATACAAGCTAGGTCAAGTTCGAAGATGAAGTCAACACTGTCAAACTTAAAAGGATAAACTAAGGGGTGGATCTCCTAGACCTCCAGAAATTAAGAAAATGTTTGCACAACCCTAGTTTTAAAATGGTCAGTGCCAAACACCCAGAATCCAAACTCCACGCATACTCAAGATGCCAAAGAATCATTCACATCCAACATTCAAAATCAAGGAAACAAATATATACCATTGATGAGATGAATGCAACTATTCAATGATCGGCAACCACTTTTGAGACCCCAGCAAATAGCAGCAACAATAATCACGCCCAGGAACTTGAACACCAAACTCTCGAATGCAAAGTCCAAATGTCAAATGAAACCCAACAGTCAAAATTGAACCTCCCAGATCAACAAAAGACAAATGATAAAATATCAATGGTACAAAAGTCCCCAAAAATTCACTAAATACATGCCATAGGAATTGTACAATTAAGCATTAATGCCATTGACAAGACAACCAAAAATGAAACCTGGGAATTCGACGGAGTGCAGGAATTTCATAGAAATCCAATCGACGCGAAATTTCATGAAGGACCAGAATCCCTGAATCACAGCGTAAGTTCCTCCTCATCAGGTTTTTAATGAAACTAGGGAATTTCGCTAGAGGAGGAAAATCCTGGAATGAAAGGAAAACCTGGAAATGGCTTAAAACTTAATATTTTCAACAAGTAGCATAAAGGGGGCATCAATGCAAGTAAGATAATCATCAAGCACGTGCATAAGCAAGAAAATACTCAAAAGAAAAGGGCCAAAGCACCAGAAATTAGAGTGAAAAAAGGGGGTCCCTACTTTTAGTGGGGCGTATGTGCAAAAACTACACAACAAATGGAGACTCTACTGGGGAAATGCTCTAGAGGATTTCAATGACAAACTAGAATCAAGAACCCAAAATCTCTGGTTTCAGTCCTTGCATCAGGTCACCAATTTTATCAGAGTTTCAAGATTCAGTGACAGGCAAACCTTTCCTATACCAGGGTCAAAGTGTGTGCATGTGTATTCATTTCCCTTCCTTAGTTGCAATAGGGGCCAAATTTAGTATGACTAGGTTACGTAAAGATTCTAACTCCAAAAGCATCCTGGATAGAGCCTCGCTGCTAGTTAGACATCTATAACCCTGACAAGGTTATCATTGTGATTCTCCTGAACATAGTTTTTCTACCAGCCAGGCGTCCCTAGCCCCGATAGAGATATTTAGATACTCCTAATAAGTTGAATTCATTCTTTTGATTTTCAACATTTTCTCTTTTTCTTCTTTTTGATGTTTCTTTTCTTTTCACTCTTTTTATTTCAACCTATGAACAATGAAGTTCACACACAGGGCTGAGAATCATAGTGGCACTGAAGCAGAAATAAGATTTTTCACCTAACTAGATGTCATAAGGACCCATGCTCCTTTGGAATTTTAAAGATCTATGTAAAGATATAAGACCCATATAAATTCTAGATTTTAATCTAACTGATGACTTATCCACTCATAGCACTTAATACATGTGACACCAATACATAAAGTTTAACCAACTGACTCCAGAAAGATAATTAAAGTTTGTAAGAGAAATACTCAACAGTCCTAGATAAATGTGTGTCATGCAGATGCAACATACCCAAAAGAAAGCCAGAAAACCTGAAAGTAAAGCAAAGCAAAAGAAAAGCAAACCAAAAGAAAACCAAAGAAACAATCAGAAAGGAAACCTACTCTAACCAAAACAAAACAAACCAAGCCGAAAAGAAAACTAAGCTAACTATGTACAAGAATAGAGTTGTAAACAACTTAGGATTGGAAATAATGCTTCAGGTACTACCCATTGACAGGCAGTGGGATGTCCTCTCCAGTGAGAGTTTTCAAATGAAAAGCATTATCTCCCAAAATCTCTAAAATCTTAAAAGGGCCAAGCCAGAGTTTGTAAAATTTACCATGCTCTCCCTTACGGTCATTGGCTTTATCCCAGTAGAGAACCAAGTCAGAGATTCGAAATGCTTTAAACTTATCTCTCCTATCAAACCATCTTTTGACTACACCTTGATGTTTAGAAAAGTTTTCAAGGGCTTCATCTCATTTTTCTTCAAGGTGTAACAGTTCTACAAGTCTAGCTTCTCGTTTATCCCCTTCATCATAATATTCATTAATGAATTGCAGGGTGGGGATTTTTAACTGAATGGGAAACACAGGTTCTAGCCCATAAACTAGATGGTAAGGGGAAGTTCCTATGGAATTCTTATGTCTTGTACAATCTACCCAAAGAGAAAATTGAAGCTAGGTATGCCAGTCCTTAGGGTTTCTTTCTAACAGCTTACAAATGACTATTAGGAGGTTGTTATTGGAGGACTCAGCCAGACCATTACCTTGAGGGTAATAATTGAATGCAAATTTAATTATAATTCCATGATCAACGGCCTAGATAGAGAACTTCAATGATGTAAATGCATGACCATTATAACAAACCAAAGACATAAGACATCCAAAGCGGTTGATAATACCCGATTCATTGAAATTGATTACCACTTTAGAAGTACATTGTTTGCATGCAAGAGCCTCAATCCATCTTGTGAAATAATCAGTAACAATGATAATATACCTATGGCCTACAAAAGGTGGATTGATTGGACCTATGAATTCCATTCCCCACTGTGTGAAAGGCTTTACCTCAAAAACTGGTTGAAGTGGGAGTGTTGCATGATTTTCTTTGGTAGTTGTTGTTTGACATACATGGCAAGTTATGACATGGTTATGTGTGTCCCTTAACAATGTGGGACAACAATAACCAGCTCTCAGAATCTGATTTGTAGTGGAAGGTGCAAATCCATGGCCAGTGCCATATCTATCATGAAATTCTTCCATAACCCTTTCAACTTCTTGCTTTCCCAAGCATCTCAAGTAGACACCTTCATGGTTCTTTTTGTATAGAAGAACTCCCTTCAACATGAAACTATCACTCTTAAAGTGCAATGCTCTTCTTTGTATAGCATTAAGGTGATCTGGACACTATTGATTCAAAAGATAGTAAATGATATCATCATACCAATCCCCTGGAGAAATGTCTTCAAGAATATAGTGTTGGGCTGCAATATCAGGACCCATTTTTTCCATTGTTCTAGTAATCCCTTTCCCTCTTACCAACTTCATGGGTTGAATCCCAATATCATACTCCTTCAACATAGTCACCCACATAGCTTTGCATTCTCCTAGTTCATTTTGCATCAGCAACAGCTTGACTGTAGGATCTGGTACTACTGCAAAGACCTTGTTCCTTAGAATATAGTGTCTAAATTTCTTCACAATCCTAACTAAGGCATAGGCTTGCTTTTCCACACTTGGGTACCTTAGTTCTACATCTTTCAGTGGTGCACTCATAAATGCTATGGGGTTCTCATTCACTTGGCTAGACTTTTGGGTCAACATGCCAGCACAAGAGTGATCAAAAACAAAGGAATATATGTAAAATGGCTTAGCATAATTAGGATTCACCAAGACTAGGGCTTCATCAATAACCCTTTTGATTTTTGAAAAGGCTTCTTTAGCCTCTGCATTCCATTCAACTTTAGCTTCCTACTTCAACATGGCATTTAATGGCTTGACTATCTTAGCAAATCCGGTGATGAACTTTCGTACAAAGTTAATCTTACCAAAAAATGATTTCATTTCTTTCTTGCTAGTAGGTGGTTGAATCTTGAGTATAGCTTCCACTAGCTTAGGATCAATAGTGATACCTTTCTCTGAAATAATGTGCCCCAACAATTTTCCCTCAGTAACTCCAAAGATACATTTCTTTGGGTTAAGAGAAATGTCAAACTCTCTACACCTTTGAAATACCTTGCATAAGTCTGCTATATGATCACCTCACTTTTTGGAAAAAATGCCAGATCATCCATATAAATTATGATGCACTTACGAATTATGTCCTTAAAAGAAATGTCCATAGCTCTCTAGAATGTAGCTCCAACATTGATCAAGCCGAAAGGAATCCTTATGTAGGAAAAAGTGCCCCACTTTGGGGTGAAAGCAATTTTATGTCTGTCTTCATATTGTACCATAACTTGGTTATATCCAAAATATCCATCCAAAAAAGAATCATTTGAGACCCATTGACAATTTGAAGTACTTCATCTAGTGAAGGAACTAGATAATTGTCTTTTTTTGATGCTTTGTTAAGGTTCCTAAAATCCACACACAGTTTGATCTCCCCATTTTTGTTTCTCATAGGGACTAGATTCAGAACACAAGTTGAATGCCTGACTAGGAATATGATTTTGGTAGATAGCAGCCTCTACACTTCTTTTTGGATTATGGGTTCTAGCATGGCATTGATCAGCCTTTTCCTTTGCCTGAAAGGTTTTTCTCTTGGCTTTAAAGGGATAGTATGAGTTATAATTGAAGTGTCATATGTCTTCAGGTCCTCATAGTTCTAGGCTATCATGTCTTGATACATATGCAAGGCATCAATGATTCCCTTTCTCTCCTTAGGAGTACACACTTTACCAATGAAGACATTTTTGATATCATCTTGAGTCCCCATGTATGTTTCACATTGTCCACTAATGGACTCCTTTTTAGCATCCTGCTCTTGATATCTAACCTTATCCAAATCAAAAATCCTTTCTAGCTGCACCATTCCCCTTGGAATAGTACTAGTCTTCAAATTAATAACCCCTTCTAAATCCATCTCTGCTTCTTGGGGCTCAGCTTCATCAATAATTTGAGAAGTGAAGACATATGAACTTGTAATAAAGTCCAAAATATGCTTATCATCTTCAAATACCTAAAATTTGGTCACATTGTCAAGTACTAAAGGCATGGGGGTCAACTCCACAATAAATTCCTTCAGTCTAGAAAGAGACAAAGGCTACAAAGTACTAGCCGCCTAGGCTAGGGAATCTACCATTTGGTTCTTATTACATGGTATCACCTAAATGTTGAAGGCATCAAATCCCTCAATAAGGTACCATACTCTATGCCTATAATTGGTCATCCTTCTATCATGGCATGAGTATTTCCTTCTAACTTGTTTGGCCACCAACTCAAAATCCCTAAAGACTTGCAAAATTTTGACCTTTTTCCTTAGTGCCATAAGCAACCCACGAATCAAAGCCTCATATTCTACTACATTATTGGCACAATGAAACTAAATTCTATGACCAACAAAGCAAGTTTTACCTCTTGGATTAATTAGCTCGAATCCTGCCTTAGCTCCTTGCTTTGATTTAGATCCATCAAACCTTAAGGTCCAACAACCAGCAACTACAGATTTCCTTGCTGCATCCCTTGTACTATTGATATTGGAGGGTTCTTTAGAAAGCATCACCTTCTTCCCTTTGGGATCTTCTTGAATATTCTATATATTGAATTTGACTGCTAGAGTGGGGTTGATACATTTCTACACTTGTTCTGTTGAGCCTGGCACAAGCAATAGTCCAATTCAGAGTGGGAGGCATTGTGAACTCTACACCAATTGGGCAAGAGTAATTCTCCAAATTTCATTCATCTACCCAAATGAATCTAATCTTCAATGCACTTCTGAATGAATTATTGGAAATTATCCAACAAGCTGAGTTGGTTATCTTCAGGATCATCATCATTAATTGGCTCCACCAGGGCTCTGATACCATTAGATTCAACTGTAAGATCAATGGGTGTAGTATGTAGCATAAGGATTTCTTCACATTAGATTCTTCAAAAGGGGCCACCAACACATAATTACCCATGCTCACCTCTGATATCAATATTTCATTTGAAGTATTCTGATATTCGGTGATCATATATTTCATCCTGGGCTCTCTTTCAATCCTAATTTGATTTGGCACTCCTTTCCAGGGAAGCCACAAGTGAGATTGATCGGTTGATACATATCTATTCAGAGCCTTAGTAAAGTCTCTTCCCAAAACTAGACCATAAGCATCAGGTATATCTACCACTTGTATATTAATGACTTGCTGAATTCTAGGATTAGAAGCAATCTACATGTGAATCATGTTCAATTCCCCTACAACATTAACTTCAGTTCTATATAGTTGAGTGACTTTCTTTTGGGAGTCAATAGGGGTAATACCTAAATATCTACAGACACCAAAGGGAATTACATTGGTAGAAGCACCCAAATCCAATAAGAAATTGTGCAAGTTCTTACCAAATATGCAGACATAAATAAAAAATGGAGGTGTTTCTATTCTCCCTTGAAATAAAGTTAAAGGAGTATCAACCTGGGCAACTTGAGTTTTATCTTTCTCTTTCCCTTTATCTCCAGGCTGTGTGTGAACTTGATTATGATCTTTTACTATTTGATAATTGGATGCTTTATTAACACTCTCACTGATTGATCTATCTTTTGATACTAAACTTGCATTGTAAGCTCCTAAAACTATGTTTCTAATAGTTGGGACTCTCAATAATTCAAATGTAGAGAGACTTACTATTATGCCCTACATAACCACCCCATTTTGATTTGGAACAAAACGGGTCCCCCCTTCTTTTTTGGTTTCTTTGCCTTTGTTATTTGCTTTGCTTTTGGGGGTTCTTCTATTTCTCCATGTTTTATCTTTTGTTCTGTCTGATTTGATTTTAGTCCTGTCCCAACTTGAGTTGATTTTCTTCTTGCTAAGAACTCAATGAAATAATCATAATCAGTATTGTATCCTATTATGGCATATTTTATGTTCTCCTAAGGTCTAATGGGGACTCTATTTTGCAGGATCAAATCATGCACATGATGATATTTTCCAAGGGAGCTCAGTTGGAATGTATTTCTCAATCCAGTTGGTCATAATTTTCCTTTAAGAAGAAAGTTGGCAAGACCTTGCAGGTTGTCTTGCCGACTATCAGTACATTTGGATGACAGGTGTCTGTGTTGCCTATCAGCATGACCTCAAATATGTCATGACGATTGAAATTCACATGCAGTTTCCTATTGGAAACACATCAATCATCGTCCTGAAGACTAGGAGTTTCCCATCGACATAAAGTCTCCTTCGAAGAAAGGTCTTGGTGAGATCGAAGTGTCTCACCGACCAGCGGCAGAGGGATATTCATAATTGGCATGAGATTTCCTTCGGGGAGAAGTCTCAGTGACTTCTTCATGTCTCACCGACTAGCGCGTAAGGATGTGGGCACTTTGGCGAGAGTTGTTCTTTCGGCGGGTGGTCTTTCCGAGCACCCTAATTCTTGCCAACCACCAATGAGGGGATTCCTCTCAGTGATAATTTTGCGGTGGGGAGATGTCTTAGAAAGCGCATAAGGTCTCACCGACAAAGCACAAGAGGAGGTCTATCGCAGTGAGGTCTGGTAGTCCTTTCGACCCATAAAGTCTCACCGACATATTGCTTCATTGGTGAGAGAATGAGATTGTCATGGCGACCAAAAGTGAGCATGTGGAGATTTTTCAGTGAAGACATTGGGTATCTACAGGACGTCTCCCTAACAAGAGGATTTTACTGTGACACATGTGAAACAAAAGATTACATTTTGGCTTGACTACAGAGAGGTCTCCCCGAAATGAAAAGATCGGCAAAAGGTTATGCCTTCGGCATAAAGTCTGGCTGACGTGCTAGAGTCTTGGTGACATAGAAAGGATATCACCATAGGTCTGCCCGAAAGAACAAGGCCCCAAATGAAGTTTCAATTCGGCGATAATTTTTCCTTTGATAAGAGGTCTGGCCGATAAGCATGGTGTCTCAGTGAAAGAAAAGGGGGGATTTGGTATAATGTCTCACTGATCAAGCGGGCTCTTGCTGAAGGGGAAAAGGTCACACCGAAGCAAAAGGGCCCGAGCTCAGGGAAATAGAAAGAACTCAGGGAGACTCTAAATGAATGGAACGAGTTTGGTAAGATGTCTTGTTGACCCGATGGTGTCTCAGTGATGGGAGAATGCTATCAAGGGGAGCTTGCCAGGAAAGGTTAACTCTCAGAAAGAGGTCTCCCCGACCATGTGATGTCCTACTGATAGAAAGGGCATCCCACCAAAAGAAATGGAGCTTGACAAAGGATAATTCCTTCACCATAAGGTCTTGATGAAGAAGGAAGTCACGCCAAAAGGAAAGGGGAACTCAGGCTTGGGGAAGTAAGGATGGACTCAGGGAGATGTCTCGCCGAGAGAGAAAAGACTTCGCCATGTGGTCTTGCTGAAAGAATGTAGTCTTGCTGATAGGTTTTGTGAGCTCTATATGACTTCTATAGCTCGCTGAAACGTCTCACCGATTGACCCATGCCATGCTGATAACTGCTAAAGGATGAAATCGTATCGGGGAGACACCGAGTGTGTCTCACCGACATGCGATCTCGTTCGGACCACCTTTTATTGCCTGAGAAGCTCGCATGGCCTATGTATAACCAATCGGGAGGAGCTAAGAGGGCTAACCTATGATAGTTTAACCGATTGGCTACCACCTTGAAGGAGACCGACAAGATGCAAACCAGATGAACTCATTCTGGGATCAGAATGCGATAGATCGGCTCAGGTGATAATGTGAAAGTCTAAAGAGGCCCAATGGTGCTTCCAGGAGAAGGTCAATGTGTAGAGAGTCTATAACATGAAGGAGGCCAGAAGAACTAAGAAACTATGAGTCACAGGGAAAGCTATAATGACCACTGGCAGAGACAGATCAGTATTAATGGTGATATTTTGGAGCATTCAAGGAAGATTTCGGGGGGATTTCGAGTATGGACATAGAGACAGGGGAGTTAATTCTACAGCTACAAAAGATCTAAAGGCTTCTTCTGAGGACATAAATCTTTCATCAACATGGACAACGGGACTTCACATTGAATGCAACATTGACTCTCTTTAGAAAGATCTGAGAGCCGACCCTCCTGGAAGCAGAGATTTTGTAAACCTTAATACAGGGGGACAACATATTCTTTTTGATGCATTATGTATATAAGGAATTCTTGCCTCTTTGTAAAGGTTAGAACTTCTAGGTTAGAAAGTGGTAGATAGAGAACTTCTACAGTTAGGACTTCTAGGGGTAGAGTAGAACTGGTAGTTAGGAGTTAGATTAAGTAGAAGACCAATGTATCTTTCAGTTTTCTTAGTGTAAATAGAAACAATTTGGAGCCTCAAATTTTCTATACACTGGTGATTGTGCCAAATTTGTAAATGTTGCTTATCTGTCTCATTGATAGTTGAAGCAACCAGATCTTAATCTACTTCATGTTGTGTTCCAGAAGGGTGTTTGTCTTGAATTAATCATTTGATTTAAGAAGCTTTCAAGGAATAAAGTTTGGTTTTTATGTTTTGTTTAAATGGTAACTTGCAATCTGCTGTTGAAATCAACACTGTGAATGAATGATACTGTGTGGTAGTCACAAGTTAATTTTTTTCTGCAATTTTAGTTAGGAATTCCTTGGAAGGTGATAGGTTTGGTTAATTTAGATGAAGTGTCATTTTTTTCTGTCTCAAAGCCCTAATCTATCTTTTTACGTTTCTTTAAAAACCCTGTGTAGAATATGTTTTAAGTTTATGTTTGATCTTAGAACAATCCAGAAGCTCAACACCAGCAGGCCCCTTGAACATTACTGTTACATTAAACACTGAGGGACATCAGCACAGTTGAGAACCAACTACAAAGACCTTGGGAGCTAAAATATCCATGTGTTGTCTTTCTCTTTCAAGAGAAACATGATAGCAATATTCTCTTTGCATGTTGATCATGCCACCAGGACCGTCAACATAAACTAGCGCTAGAAGGAGGGCCTATGAGTAATTTTGGATTGTTGTGAGTTGGAATGGGTTAGATCTTGGAGGACCCAGCTCTGATGGGTAGCCCTTTGTATATACTAGGATTTTTCCATGAAATCCCTAGTCACTTGTATGATAGGGTTCCTTTATTTTTCCCTAACAGTGGGCAAAATGCTTCTGAACATGTTGGAATTTGCAGGAGTGTACTTACTTTTCTCCAGGTTTAGGATGAGGATGTCGTCTGTCAATTGTTCATCAGAACACTTCAAGGTTCAACAAGACAATGGTATGTTAATCTTCCACCAAATTATATTTGTTGATGGGCAAAGTTAGAAATCTTATTCTTAGATCAGTTTGGTCCTCGCATTCCTACAAAATCCAATCATAGAGTTAAGTACTCCACTTGTCAATGAAGTTGTGACCATGTCATCTCTTTTTAGTCATCTTCCAAAGCATAGTCCATTACATCACAATGAAGTTCTAGATGAAACATTTGATTCGCCATAATATAATTTTGATGACTTGTTTGGTGAAAAGCATGAAATGGATGTAAATTTAGAGCATAATGGAAATCTCAAGATAGAATCTAGCTTTGTTGAACATGTTAGTACTAATGATGGCTTTAAAGGAGATGAGGTATTAGCATGGGATTGCTGTCATGGGAAATCAACAATTCCTTCCAATGATTTGAGCAACTCTTTTGATCAAGATGAGAATCACGGTGATGAGGAGTGGATAAAGGATGATGGTTCAGGTTGGATTGATATCCCTCGTATGCAAAATCGAATAAGGGAGAAATTAGAAGAATCAACAGATTTGAAACTATCAGAACTTGTTGGGGCAAGTGGATGTAGGATACATCAAACTGATCAACACTCTCAGATGGACTTCCATGTCTTCCTAGGAAGGATGGAGTTGTATTTCAAGCAACTAATCTCTATTGGGGAATACTTATGGAAGATCCTTGGAGTACGTATCCCCCAAATCAAGAGGATGAAACAACTGGCACACATGAAAATGATAATCAGTTCATCCAAAATGATGAGAGTGACTCCGTGAGGAGATTTAATTCTTCCCTATCTTTTGATGACCTTGATCCTTGCAGTGAGATGGATTCAACAACTAATGAAACTCCTCTACCTAGTGCAGACTTGATAGAAGTGGAGAATGGATTCATTGATGCATTCATAGATTCTTTCATGATGGGGAATGAGGAAGAAACACACTTTGGTGGGTTAGTGCAAGAAGATGACTCTGCTGATTTAAGTAGTGGACGGATTGGAACAGATAACACACTTCAAGATGAGATTGCTAATGAACTTGGTGGTCAAAGACAAGGACTTAAATGCCAAAATGAAATCTTAAGAGAAGAATTCCAAGTAGATGTGTAGATCAGTCAAGTGTTCCCTGAAGAAATTCATGACGGGGTACATTTGGATGAAGCAGATGAATGCCAAGAAAGCGACCAAGAGGTTATCTCAGAAGTTGAATCTCTTCAATATGGCAAAGAGAATGAGACCAGGGAGTATTTTCTGAATTTTGGTTCTGTTTACTCAAAAGTGTTAGTTGAGGAATATGAATTGAGAGAGTGTTTTCCTGTCTCTGACTCCGTGCATTCAAATGAGTTTGAAGGAAATCCTTGTTCACCATGTGCCCGTATCCCTGAAATCAATGGTGATAAGCTAGAGGCAGATTCTCAAACCCTAGGGGGTGACATGTTTCAAGAGAATGTTGAAAGTGAGACTTCATCTCAAGAAATCTAGAAATTTTTTGACTCTGTGCCTGAGATGAATACAGAGATGCTGGTGAGTGAATATCCTAACTGTAAGGCAAGCCTTGATTCAATGGTGATCCATAAGCTGAGACTTTATGAAGAGGGGACCATACAACATGAACACGCCATAGTAACTAGAAATCTTCAGAATCAGGTGGTGTCCTTTCATTATCCTTTGTCTTTCAATGGTTTTTAGTTTGATTATGGCATAGAGAATAGTAAAACCTATTTGTGGGTAAATCATGACAAAACCAAGAACCCACAACTGATAATATTTCAAGCTTTATGCCCTCAAAATGAACTTATTTCCTATAAACTTCATATTTCTGAGTATAAAGATAAATTTGCTAGGTTTATAACTATGCCTAGTAAGTTAAGATTGTTGCACATAATGAAAAATCAGTCAAGTCAATGTATAAATTTTTATAGTTTTGTGTTTATAAAGCTTAGCTTTGGAGTTAGTTTAGGAGTAGGATTGGTTAGTGTTAGTTTTTGGTTTAGTTAGTTTTCCTTTTTTTTGTTGTTTTCCTTTTCTTGTTCCTTTTGTTTTTGTTTGTAAATAGTTTGTTTTTCTATTTTTAAATAATATGTCTATTTGTAAATAAGTTGTTGTTAGCCTATTTTTCCTTTCTTTCTATCTTTTGTTTCCTTTATTCTTTTTGTTTCTATTTTGTTTTGTTCTTTGGGGTTTATCTGTTCTTTCCCATCTTAGAATGGGGGTTGTTGTCTAAGGCATATTTTGGTCATTAGGAGAGAAGTGGTTTAGATATTTTCAGATCTGCTGATTGGGTGGATTTTTCCTAAATTATTTGTTTTATTCCCATTGCCAATAAGATTTGTGGAAGGTATTGAAAACAAGGTCCCAAGTAAGTAACCTTCATTAGCTCCTCTGAATCTACCGCAAATCACCAAGATCATCTCCTCTTGTAATGGTATATTTGTCCTAGAATAATAATGTTGTAAGATTTGAGTGAAAAATCCAATTTCCAAATGTTGTTATGAGGTCCATGGTAGTTTTCAACCCAGATCAGATGTTAAACATCTAACATATTGAAAAGGAATTAAATTGAATATCTGAAACTCTATAAAAAAGAAAAAAGAAAAAAGAGAAAAGAATTATCTGAAAGAGAAAGAAGATTCAATATGAATGGGTGATTCCAATATCTTTACCGGGGCTATGGACGCCTAACTGGTAGTAGAGCAATGTTGTGAGAAAACTAGAGGTATCTCTGTCAGGACTATGGACGCCTGACTGGCAGCAGAGCAATGCTCAGGATATCATTGCACAAGGGGAAATCAAGTAAAGTAGTTCAAATCTTGCACGTTGTTGTTCAAAAGGTGAGGAAAACTTTATCAAAGAGTGATGCACAATCAAGCACACACATAGATTCTGGAGTAGCTATTGTTGATTTACATTTGAGATTCTAGCTCAACCTTGGTTACTAAAACTGACCCAACTGAAGTTGTGATGTTCATAAACCAGGACTTCTGGGTAGCTGAATCCTTCAGCTTCTTGAAAATGGTTAAACCATTTTCCCAACCGATTTTCCATTTGTTATACCCTTCATAACCACCCCATTTTGATTTGGAACAAAATGGGCCCCCCCTTCTCTTTTGGTTTCTTTGCCTCTGTTATTTGTTTTGCTTTTGGGGGTTCTTCTGTTTCTCCATGTTTTATCTTTTGTTCTGTCTAATCTGATTTTAGTCCTGTCTCAGCTTGAATTGATTTTCTTCTAGCTAAGAACTCAATTAAATAATCATAAGCAGTATTGTATCCAATTATGGAATATTTTATGTTCTCCTAAGGTCTAATGGGGACTCTGTTTTTTAGGATAAAATCATGCACATGATGACATTTTCCAAGGGAGCTCAGTTGGAATGTATTTCTCAATCCAGTTGGTCATAATTTTCCTTTAAGAAGAAAGTCGGCAAGACATTGTAGGTTGTCTTTCCGACTATTAGTGCATTTGGCTGGCAGGCGTCGGTGTTGCCTATCAACATGAGCTCAGATATGTCATGATGATCAGAATTCACATGTAGTTTCCTATTGGCAACACATCAATCATCATCCCAACGACTAGGAGTTTCCCATCAGCATAAAGTCTCCATTGGAGAAAGGTCTTAGCAAGATTGAAGTGTCTCACCGACTGGTGGCAGAGGGATATTCATAATCGGCAGGAGATTTCCTTCAGGGAGAAATCTTAACAACTTCTTCATGTCTCACCAACTAGCGCATAAGGATGCAGGCACTTCGGTGAGAGTTGTTCCTTCAGCGGGTGGTCTTGCCAAGCACCCTGAGTCTTGCTGACCACCGAAAAGGGGATTCCTCTCAGTGAGACTTTCGTGGCAGGGAGATGTCTTGCCGAGTGCCTAAGGTCTCACTAACAAAGCACAAGAGGAGGTCTATCTCAGTGAGGTCTGGCAGTCTTTCTGACCCATAAAGTCTCACTGACTTCATTGGTGAGAGAATGAGATTGTCATGGCAACCAAACGTGAGCATGTGGAGATTTTTGAGCGAAGACATAGGGTATCTACATGACATCTCCCCGACAAGAGGATGTTACTACAACACATGTTAAACAAAAGATTACATTTCGACATGACTACAGAGGGGTCTCCCCAAAATGAAAAGATCGGCAAAAGGTTATGCCTTTAGCATAAAGTCTAGCCGATGTGCTAGAGTCTCAGCGACACAGAAAGGATATCACCATAGGTCTGCCTGAAAGAAGGATGCCCCAAACGAAGTTTCAGTTCGGCAATAATTTTTCCTTCGGCAGGAGGTCTGGTTGATAAGCATGGTGTCTCAGCAAAAGCAAAGGGGGGATTTGGTATAATGTCTCACCGATCAAGCAGGCTCTTGCCGAAAGAAGGTTCAACCCAGAAGGTCTTGCTGAAGGGGAAAAGGTCACACCGAAGCAAAAGGGCCCGATCTCAGGGAAATAGAAAGAACTCGGGGAGACTCTAAATGAATGGAACAGGTCTGGTAAGATGTCTTGCCAACTCGGTGGTGTCTCAGCGAAGGGATAATGCTATCAAGGGAAGCTCGCCGGGAAAGGTTAACTCTCAGCAAGAGGTCTCCCCAACCATGCGATGTCCTGCCGATAGAAAGGGGATCCCACTGAAAGAAATGGAGCTCAGAAAAGGATCATGCCTTCGCCATAAGGTCTTGGTGAAGAAGGAAGTCACACCGAAAGGAAAGGGGAACTCAGGCTTGGGGAAGTAAGGATGGACTCAGGGAGATGTCTCCCCGAGTGCGATGGTCTCATTGAGAGAGGAAGGACTTCACCATGTGGTCTTGCTAAAAGAATACAGTCTTGCCGATAGGTTTTACGAGCTCAATATGACTTCTATAGCTCACCGAAACATCTCACTGATTGACCCATGCCATGCCGATAACTGTTGAAGGATGAAATCACATCAGGGAGACACCAAGGGTGTCTCACCGACATGCGATCTCATTCAGACCACCTTTGACCACCTGAGAAGCTCGCATGGCCTATGTCTAACCAATTGGCAGGAGCTAAGAGGGCTGACCTGTGATAGTTTGACTGATTGGCTACCACCTTGAAGGAGACCGACAGGATGCAAACCAGATGAACTCATTCTAGGATTAGAAGGCGATAGATCGGCTCGAGTGATAATGCGAAGGTCTAAAGAGGCCCGATGGTGCTTCTAGGAGATGGTCAACATGCAGAGAGTCTAGAACATGAAGGAGGCCAGAAGAACTAAGAAACTATGAGTCACAGGGATAGCTATAGTGGCCACTGGGAGAGACAGATCAGTATTAATGGTGATATTTTGGAGCATTCAAGGTAGATTTTAGGGGGATTTTGATTATGGACACAGAGATAAGGGATTTAATGCTGTAGCTACAAAAGATCTGAAGGCTTCTTCTGAGGACATAAATATTTCATTAGCATGGATAACGGGGCTTCACATTGAATGCAACATTGACTCTCTTCATAAAGATCTGAGAGCCGACCCTCCTGGAAGCAGATATTTTGCAAACCCTAATATAGGGGGACAACACATTCTTTTTGATGCATTATGTATATAAGGCATTCTTGCCTCTTTGTAAAGGTTATAAATTCTAGGTTAGAAAGTGGTAGATAGAGAACTTCTACAATTAGGACTTCTAGGGGTAGAGTAGAACTGGTAGTTAGGAGTTAGATTAAGTAGAAGACCAATGTATCTTTCAGTTTTCTTAGTGTAAATAGAAACAATTTGGAGCCTCAAATTTTCTATACACTGGTGATTGTGCCAAATTTGTAAATGTTACTTATCTATCTCATTGATAGTAGAAGCAACCAGATCTTAATCTACTTCATGTTGTGTTCCAGAAGGGTGTTTGTCTTGAATTAATCATCTAATTTAAGAAGCTTTCAAGGAATGAAGTTTGGTTTTTATGTTTTGTTTAAATGGTAACTTGCAATCTGCTATTGAAATTAGCACTGTGAATGAATGAAACTATGTGTTATTTACAAGTTAATTTTGTTCTGCAATTTTAGTTAGGAATTCCTTGGAAGGTGACAGGTCTGGTTAATTCAAATGAAGTGTCATTCTTTTCTATCTCAAAGCCCTGATCTATCTTTTTACGTTTCTTTAAAAACCCTGGTTAGAATAGGTTTTAATTTTATGTTTGATCTCAGAACAATCCAGAAGCTCAACACCAATAGGCCCCTTGAACATTACTTTTACATTGAACACTGAGGGACATCAACACAGTTGAGAACCAACTAAAAAGACCTTGGGAGCTAAGATATCCATGTGTTGCGTTTCTCTTTTAGGAGAAACAGGATAGCAATATTCTATTTGCATGTTGATCGTGCCACTAGGACCGTCAACACTTACCTTTAGCTTCTTGAGTTCTCTCGCAACATATATGGCTAGTTGTTCTACACTCAAGTTAGCAGGGGCCTCTTTGGGGCATTCCACCACCTTATCTTTGATCGTTTGAATAGTTTGCCCTTTTGATAAATCCACTTGTCCTTGATCTTTAGATAAGTTTTGTCTAGGCACATGAGGATATGTTGGATTATTATTGGCATTGGGATCTGGAGGTTTGGTGAAGTTGTTTGGAGGAATAGACATGGTGAATGGGCCTCCAACTTGTGAGTGTCTATGTGGAAGATCCCTTAAATCATATTTCTTAACAGGTTGCTGGAATGTCTGCACCTCTTCAACATAAGTTCCTTCCTCATCCATGGGGCCATTATCATTCACTGTATTTTCATCAAACAACTATGTGATTTCATCTCCATTGCACACTTGGTCTACTTCATCCTTAAACTAGTTTGATTCTTCTTTAGGCACATTCTCTTTACTTGGTGGGAAAGGAGCATGATTTAGCACCAACACTAATGAGTCATAAGGAGTAGATGGTACCAACTCTTGATTGCTTGTGTTATTATCCACCTCATACTGAAAGGTTGAAGCTGCTATCTAGAACTTAGGATAGTCTAAATCAAAATGCTAGCTTTTCTTATGGAGCCTACACCAGCCTGATAAAGTAGCTTCAACTAGATATACACAACTTGGAGACTTCTATTGATTAGCTGGCTGATCCAATGGGGTAGGGACACCCCCATTGTTAGGCCTTGTATTCCAGGTCCTATTCTGTTTGGGTGGTTGTCTTCTATCAAACCCTTGTCTACTAGATTTCCCCTATCAAAGTTATGGCCTGAAGATTGTCCCTTATCATAATTTTGTCCTCTGTGATAATTATGTCCTCTGTCATAGTGTTGTCCCCTATCAAAGTGTTGTCCTTGTTGAGATTCTTGATTTTCCTTATTATGATTGGATTGCATACTCCTTTAAGCAGCCTGGAGTTCACTGTTTTGGTTTCTCAGATAAGTGACCTCCATGTTTAGCTTCTTCACTTGTTCAATCAGCTCATCCAACCTTTCTTTGTCAGAATTATTATATGGAGTCTGGTTTGCATTATTTTGAGGATATCTTGCTACAACATCAGAGCTGAGCGACTAGTTCAATACCTCAAAATTCTACAAATATGTAGGGAAACCAGTCTGAGGCTATGGATGAAGAGGTTGATTAACATTTTACTGGGGGTAGCTGACCACAGGTGGAACTTGACTCATAGGAGGTCCTGGGTGAGGAACCAGAGGCAACTGAGGTATCATATTCATGATAGGAGTATGATTGGCAAGAGCCTAATTGAGAGCTGGGACTTTCCCAGGGTGAGCAATGGGTCCTAGTGATGGTAAAGGCCTAGGAAAGTGTTGTCTCAGATTAGTACTAACTTTTACAACCTCTTTGTATGCATCAAGTAGCGTAGTTGAAGGGTTGTTTGTCCACTTCATGAAGGTAGATGTCAAACTATCAAGACCCTCATAATAGACTTCTAAAGCAATGGCATCATCTACGACATAAGGAGCCTGAAGTAGGGTATAAAAATGATGAAACCTATTGTTAAAGGACCCTATGGGCTCATTGACCTCTCTCTTGACCTTTGTGAACTGAAGGTAAAGCTCATTTGGACTAATAGGAATCCTAAACTTCTGCAGAAATGCAGTCTCCAGTTCAGTCCAATTATGAATAGACCCAACAAGAAAATGATTGTACTAGTAGAATGCATCTTCCCCTAGGGAATAAGGAAAGATCCTAAATTCTACATCCTCATGATTGATTCCTCTATCCCTAAGGCAAGTCTGAAAAATCCTGATATGTTCCTCTGTGGTCCTATTGGGATCATTAACATGGAACTTACAACAAAAGTGCTTAGGGTTCTTGGGCATAACATTGTAATTATTGAAGGTCAAAGGAGATGGATTGTTAGCAAGGAAAGCCATTAGTGGGGGTGGAGGTGGTAGTGGATGATTTATGGCTTGTTGGGGTTGTGAAACAGGGATGGCTTCTAAATCATATGAGGATGGAATTGATGAAGATGAGCATGATGGAGATGATGGAAGTGGTTGGGTGGATGATGATTCTCCTCTTCCTCTGGTCCTTCTTGACCTAGTAGGAGATTGAAACTCTTGAAATTCCTCATCTCCTAGAGTGGATCTGGTTCTTCTTCTGAATATTTCAGGAGCAATGGCAAAAAAAAAATTGATCCAGTTTGCTTATTCAGGCCCTCCTTTCTAGTGCCAATCTATTGATGGTGTTTTCTGCACAACAACAACGTAGACCAGATAATTGTATCCTATCTCTCTTGAAAGGTAAATCTCTATCAACAAGCCTCAAGAGATAACCCCAAGGTCTCTAATATCAGGTCTTTACAATGCATAAACAACTCAGTGATAAATGTGAAAATGCTGGTAATCATAAAGGGACCTTACTACAAGCAAATACTGAATCCTCAAACTTATCAGATCTAGCAATATGGTGATACTTGTGTAACTAAGGATTTATTTTTGGGATTAGATTCAATCAATAAAGCATATAAAATAAACCCAAAGCAATTACAAAACATAATGGAAGCAAATGAAAGAACGATTATACCTAATCGCCGAGACCTCCATGATTTACTTTTGTAACACCTTCTTGCTTGATGGTTGACATGTTGCCCTTAGATCCATTGTGTGAGCAATATGCAAATGTCTAAGTCCTACACCAAGCTTTGAAGGATTTATGCAATGTCTAAATGCCTATGACTTATGATTGACAATGCCTAAACATGCTAAGATTTGATCAAATAAAACTAATCAATGCTATGGAAAGCCTAAGAATGCCAATGAGTAAATATGTAATTGCCTATAATATGTCTACTTGTGTGTGTGTAATCGAAAAGTGAGAGGAAAATGGCATTTTATAGAAAATGTCATTTTGAATGGACGGGTGAGATTAATTCATGATGAAAACCTAAAATGAAAGGTCCAGATTAAATTTGAGAATCCCTAATTAGGGTTAGGGAAAATTCATTAATCGAATGGTCAAAATAATATCTCAGATAATTGGATCGACGATGAAGAATAAATGAGATAAATTAATTAGAAAATAAAGATTTTCGAAAATCAAGAAGATAAAGACTGCCTGATTTGTGAGATTCAAAAAATCAAGAAGATAAGAGTTGGACAGAAGATCAGATTTGGAAAAATCAAGAATATGCCCGATTACTTGATTTTTGGAAGATTAGATACCATTTTGAATTAAATTAATTCAAAATAATGATTTTGTGAGACAATAAATAATCCTTTTCAGATTATTTACCAAAATGGACCGACAGTTAAGAAAGTGATGACATTTTAAATAATTTCATTTTTTTAAAATGAGAGGAATATTAATTTAGGCAATTAAATAATTAAATTTAATTATTTAATTTAGAAGATAAGATTAATTAATTAAATAAATTAATCAATATATTTAATTAAGACAATTAGTGACATATTAAATAAATAAATGTAATTCATTTATTTAATAATCAGGAAGAATTAATGAATAAGGATAATTAAAAAAATTTAGAAATTTATTTAATTATAGGGAGACTTAGAGAATTAGTGACGTATTTAATAAATAAATAGAATTTATTTATTTAATAATCATGAAGAATAAAAGGACATGAATTGATTAAATAATTATGAATTATTTAATCAATAGTTGAATGTGGACCAAGGACATAATTAAATGTCATAATTATGCGAGGATGAAAGTGGTAAAAATGAAGCTTGCAGGCCTAGGTCATTTTTAGGTGTCTACATTTGCCCCTCTTTGTCATAACGTCGCTTGTCACGTTGTGACAAAGAAAACAAGTCAAAATATGGCCCAGTGCAAAATAAGATGAGGAAGACTGACGAGGAGGGTTACGGTATGCCCCCTCGAGAGGACGGATAGGTTCCAAGAACATGGGTGTGCTCTTGAAATTAATGAGAAGACTAGAATATGAAGAGGCAAAGAAATGTTAGTGCAAAATATATGGATGATGATATGGATGCAATTCCTATATGAGATGGGTGAGAGAAGATGACAAGACTAAAGAAGATGCATGTTAGTTCCTAGACCAAATCCTTCAAAACATTGCCATAGGACTTTAATATTTATTGTGCTTAATCATCACTGGGTGGTAAAATGACACAAATGGACAATAAACACCATGATATGACGTAGACCAAGGTGTGCAAGGTCATCCACTTGAAAAACAGACAGTCACAGACAAGGAATGTCCTAACTCATACTAAGGGCGAAGTTGCCCCAGTTTTTTTGTCAAGACAATCCACAGACAATAGTCAAAGAAAATAAAATAGGCCAGGAGACATTATCACACCTCTAAATCCTTCATGGGACATCCTCGAGGTAGCTAGTAACATGACCAAAAGGACAAGACAGCAAAAATATAAGACAAAATAGCCAAGATAGTCAAAAGATAAGGCAAGATAGACCAGAAAGATTACAGCCATTTTATTTTGTTTGCCAATGTTTGTTTGCCAAAGATTGATTTCTTGTCAATTTAAGAGTTTTTCCAATTTGACGGTGTTGATAGTTTGACGAGGCCTATTGTCAGGAAGGACACATCCTGAAAAGGCAAAGGACATTTTGACGAGGTCTAACTCCAAGAAGGACACATCTTGAAGAGGACCAAAGAGTGATGAGATTGACATTGTTTTGACTAATATGTTTTGGCAAGTTGACTGATGTTGACTGTATGATTGATTGGAATGTGTTGTCTAATTTTGACCAATTTTGACATTGATGTTTCAAATGACTGTCTTGTGTCTGATTTTGACTATGTTTGACTTATTTGACCGATGTGATGATTGTGACAAATGCCATGATTTTATTTGGACCAACCTAAGAGGACTGACCTAATGTCTCGAGGACTCATCGACCGATGGCCTTGCCTACGTAGCAAATGCGCAGAGACAACATAGTTCGACAATGAAATGGACTGACTGACATGACTGACCTTGACTCCATGTGATTGACTTTGACATTGATTTGAATGTTTTTTGTGTTTTCTTCAAGATGTTTTATGATTTTTAGGTCTTTCTTCAGGACATTTTATGATGTTTTTGATCTTTTTTAGGACGTTTACGATGTTTTTGTCTTTTTTCAGGACAGTTTATGATGTTTTTGGTCTTTTTTTAGGACTTTTTATGATGTTTTTGGTCTTTTTTAGGGACTTTTTACCATGTTTTTGGTCTTTTTGAATGGTTTAAGGGGATTATAACAAATGCATGTGATTGATTCCTACACATGAAAATCCAAGGACAAATATGATTGTGCCCCTAGTCAAGCTGAATACCAATTGATAGGTGATGACAACGTTGTTTGACGTGGGAAGAACGCATCCCGAAACAATGTGAGGACAATGATAATGTGACAAAAGTATCGAGGTCTATAGCCGGGCCAGGAACAAAGTCAAGTAATGTTTTGGATAATGCGCTTGGATGGATTAGACTCATTGCATTTGGAATGATTTGCTTAGGACTAGATGGGATGATGATTATCCTTAGACCGTTTGACAAGGGAAAGCCAAGATAGGTGACAGACATGAAAGGATGAGAGGGTGACCTTGGTAAAGGACGGGAGACATGAGACTAAGGGAATTGTCATATGATTTTCAAGGACTATGTTGCATGAGGTTATGAAAGTAATGACATGACATTTCGTGAATCGTATATGACTGAAGGATAGACATGTCAAAAGTTTTCCCAAAGTATGATTTATGTGTGCCAGTTTTATGTCAAGACCAAGATAGGTGGGAATGATATGGATTAAATGGTTGGATGCCAATGTCAAGAGGAAGGCCTAGGATATGAGACAACTTGCCCCCAAGTGTAAGAGTCCACATAGATGATTTATTTTACACATGATGCCTGTTTGCTAGGTTTTCATCATGGTACTTATCCAAGGTGCCTGTTTGCCAAGTTTTCACCATTGGATGAAATTTTTCTCTTTACTATTTTTTTGACTTATTGACCTTTTTTTTTTGGTGTCACCACGCCTGTTTGCTACGTTTTCATCAGGGTGACGATTTTTTTATTTTTTGATTTTATTTTTTGTATTTTTGATATTGTGGATAGCCTGGATGCTTTAGATTACCATTGACTGTTTTGAATCCACTAATGGTGCCGATGTAGAGACTGGTGCCATGATATGCCAATAATGACCTTGCTGAAGGAATTGTCTTGTCAGGATTGTAGCACTTGTATACAACTGATCAATGTCATTGTGAACCTTTCTAATACTAGAGTTGGCCTTATCAAAATACGCACATCGCAATAGAGTGCCATGAGAGTCCTTGTGGTAAAGAGTTGCTGCCATGATGTGACGGATTTGTGACGTGGGATTTTTAGACTTTAGATGAGATGTAGGATTATGACAGATGATGGTAGATGTGGAAAGGTTGTTTGGACATTTGGATGAATGACTTTTTATTTTCCAAACTTGGGATGGTGGATGATGGATTTTGGAGGGATGGTGTTTGGAACCAACAGTTTTAGATGCCTTGTTTGATGACCATTTTGAAGGAGGTGGAAATTTGTTGTATGTGGGAGTCCTCTTGTCTTGTGGCTCCACATTGTGATTGACTTTTGTATTTGATTTGGTGTCTTTGTTTGATCCATCTTTCTTTGGGATCCATTTTAATTTCATTTTTCCACTTGTCCTTTTGTTTGATTCAATGGCCTTTGACATTTGATTTTGATCTTTTGACTTGTAAGACTTTTGTTTTTGTTGGTCCCAAAGGGGAGGTTGATTCATGATGGAATGGCTCATGGTGTGGGTGGAGGGGGTGTTGGCAGCAATCTTATGACAAGGATTTCTCATGGATTCCATTTTGACGTTTGTATCTGACAAAGTTTCCCCCAGTATTGAGGTACCACTGACATCGTTTGATTTACTAACTGAGGAATAGCCAAGAGCTTGATATCTATAATTTGCTTGAAGTTGTATTGGTTCTAGAATGCCTTGCTCATGTATGCCTAGTCCTTTTCCTTGATATTGCATGCTTTGACATATTCTATTTACGATGGGGTATTTGTTGTTTTGAAAGCAAGATGCTAACCCATCATTAGGTATGTGGATACTGTCACTTATAATATTTTCGTCTTCAAGAAATCTTGCTCTGACAAAGATAAATGAACCTAGTTGATAAAGTGTCTTAGATTCATTTTCATGTTGGACATATTCCTGACTGATATCTTTGGTCTGATAATGTGACATGTCAGGTTTAGATGATTCTATTTGTGCTTCCAAGGAAATTTCGAACCCATAATTATGTTTATTGTCATAGAGTCCCATGATTTTAGCTATAACTTGATCATATGCAAGCATGTCCCTAGTGGAAGATTCTTTTTTTGGAGGAATATCGTCTATGTGTCCCATGGAGGCAAGTGTCTCAGTTTGGAAAGGGTCAATAGTCGAGGCTTGTATAGGGTCATCAAGTGTTTGATCATAGATGGTGTAAAGGTCAAGAAGTGGATCCTTTTGGACTTCTTGGTCAATGGTAGGGTCTGGGTCGAAGATGGGGTTGTCATGGATTTGGAATTCTTGGTCAATGGTAGGTGTACTTTGGATGTCATGATTGTCTTGAAGGAATCCTTGAATGGAGTTTAAGATAGGGTCATGGGATGGACTATCTTGTTCTTGACATGAGGGTGACACTATAAGGTCATGCTTTGGGCTTTCGTCTTGACATGTATTCTCAGGTTTACACAATAGGATTTGACTTTGAGTAATGATAGAACTTTCATGACAAGATGTGGCTTGTGAGGGGATGACTTGAAAAGGATCAATGAATGAAGGACTAGGATAGGACGTGGAGACTTGTGAAGGATAAGGGTATGACGTGGGGACTTGAATTTGGTATGACATGGAGACTTCGAGTGGATTGGTGTGATGTGATGTGGGGACTTGACATGAGTTGGTAGATGGCTGATAAGGCATGATAGGTGAAGGAATAACATATGATGTGGAGACATGGAATGGACTAGTGGACTGTTGGTTTCCCTTGTCAAAGTTAGGATAAGGGTGAGTAATGGATGTTTGTTGTGGACTAATGTCATGAATGGTATTAAGTGAATTTTGGTAGTGAGGGTAGATGGATGGAGGTGGCAAAGTATTTATGTCAAAGCCTTGTGGTAACTTAGCCCCTTGGTCCAAAAGCATGGCTAGATACCTTTGAGGGTCGCGTAAGATTGAGTTTTCTACAAAGGAGGCTATATCAGGTTTTTGCACTATAGCTTCTAAGTCTTTGACATATAATCATCCATTTTGGTCTCTTTTTATGAATGGCTCAAAAATGTTTTGTGATGAAGATGGCATGTTCATGGAAGATTGCATGTTCATGTTGTGAAATGGGTTGGAAAAGGTCCAATGTTGGTTCGTGTCATAAGTGTTATTGTTGATGTTGGGATTGGAATCTTGTCCAAAGTTTTCCATTTGTCGTTGCTATCTTTGAAGCCTAGTCTTAATCATAAAAGGTATTTTCTCAAATGAGAATGACAACTAAATGAAAGGATGACACTAGCCTATGTTTTTTGGATTTTTTTGGATAAAGGATGACAATGCAAGACTATGTTTTTGGATTTTTGACAATAAGGGATGTAATATGACAATGTTGTATAAAGAAAATGGCTAATGCCAAAGGACAATGAAGACTAAGATGACAAGTTATGTCACTAATTTTTTTTTGTATTTTTGGAATAAAGGATGACAATGCAAGGTGATGACTAAGGAAATCATTGATGATGAGGTTGTTAAAGCCAATATAAGGACTAAGATGATGATGTCTAACTAAGGACTTAATGTTATAAATGCCAGGTCTAGGTTCAAAATGATGACTAAGATGAACAATGCAAAGTCTAAGTTCAAAATATGGACTAAGATGAACAATGCAAAGTCTAAGGTTCAAAATGGGGACTGAGATTGTTTTTTGATGTTTTGTTGAAAAGTCTAAGTTGTCTAAAGTTGATTGTTTATGTTTATAATTGCGAATGTTATGAATCTAGAAAGCACTTGAAAAGCACAATGTTTTGAATGCAAGCAAGCACACATAAGAAAAATACAATCCTAGGTTAGGCTAGGACAATATTCACTAGATTCCATGTGGGTTTCCCCAACCACATATTTGTAGCATGTGAATTCAGAAGCTTGGCTGCATGGGCTCCCCCTTACAGTGCACTCTCTTCTCAGGCCAACCAAGCTTCCAACCCTCATGAAACTCCCATGGTAGATTGATCACCTTTACTATAGACTACGAAAGTGTGGATGCCTTCACACCGACTGGTGTTGCGCTAGTAAATAGAAGGTTTTTGGCTTACTACATAAAGGTGTTTAGTTTAGGACCCCCGTTCGAGTGGCCATACATGGGGCAAGAGATTAATCACCAATAAGGTGGCACTCCAGCCTGAAGAGGTTAAGCTCAATAGGGTTTAAGGGAGTACTACTCTGTTCGTATGACACATCCACACTCGTAATCTTAGGTTTTCCCTTAAGATTCACATTTATATACCGGTCGGGGGTAGCTTGGCTTTAGCTCAGTTGCCGGTTTGAGTCGCGTTGGGGTGATGAAATCCCCAGGCAGGCCCAATTTCTAGAGTTAGTAACCATTTCTCTTAAACCCAGGATCGCTTGAAAGTGCAAGGGGAGAGGATACTCCAATATACTAAGTTGTGGGGTTGAAAACAGATAAAAATGGGTCTAGTTTTCTAATCACCGAGTTTTCACAAGGTGAGAGCATAATCACCTACCATTTTGTAAACACACTCAGACACTTGCAAACAAAATTCATTTTAAAGCACCAAAGGAAATGTTCCTAAATTAAAAAATGCAAACAAGTGGTTTGAGAGATAGATCTTCGACAAACGTAGCTGCAAACCACATGTCAGTAGTTTGAATATATGTCTTTGACTATCGATCTGCAAAAATAGTTAGATGCATCATTTTTTTTTTCACTTGATCCAATGTGTCCCTTGAAGTGTTTATTTTCTGTACATGCACAAAACCAACAACAAACCCTATCAATATAATTGATCACTACTATTAGAGGGTTAGCTAGTCAAGCAGATCTGATTTTTGAAAAATATTTTGACAGTAAAATTAAAAATACAGAGAATACATCCTATCTAAAATCTCAAGAGGTTTCCAAAAATGTAAATAAATCAGAAAAATTTTCTCTTTTGCACCTGAAATTAATTTTTTATGAAAAATCATACAAAAATTATTAAAAATACAAAACAGCTCCAAAAATTCTAATTTTTGGACTAGAGTCGTCTGATGTCATCCCAAATCTACAAAATATTGTGATAAACTGTTGGAGAGATATAATCCAATCTTTGTTAAACCCCAATTTTAAAAGATCTACTTTTTTAATAATAATTGTGCATCCAAATTTAAAATATAAACAACAAACCCCTATTAAAATTCAGAGAGCTTTCCAGAAATGTAAACATATCTAAAAAATTTGATAATTTTCTCTCGAAATTAAATTTTCATGAAAAACAACACAAAAATTATAAAAAATTAAAAACAGATCAAAAAATCTAATTTTTGGAATGAAAACGCGAGATGTTGTTCCCAAGCTGCAAAAAAAAAATTCGTGAGAAAATACACAGTTGTTTGAAAGTTATGGTCGAATCTTTGGAAAGTAGGGCTTTGTCCACAATGATGCCAAACCTGCAACAAAAAGCAAACAAGCTTTGCAACAAGAAGAAACCAACTCCAAAAATTCCTCTTTATTTGTCTAAATATGTCAGGTTCACCAATGTAACTGAGGATTTATTTTTGGGATTAGATTCAATCAATAAAGCATATAAAATAAACCCAAAGCAATTACAAAACACAATGGAAGCAAATGAAAGAACGATTATACCTGATTGCCGAGACCTCCATGATTTACTTTTGTACCACCTTCTTGCTTGATGGTTAACATGTTGCCCTCAGATCCATTGTGTGAGCAATCTGCAAATGTCTAAGTCCTACACCAAGCTTTGAAGGATTTATGCAATGCCTAAATGCCTATGACTTATGATTGACAATGCCTAAACATGCTAAAATTTGATCAAATAAAACTAATCAATGCTATGGAAAGCCTAAGAATGCCAATGAGTAAATATGTAATTGCCTATAATATGTCTACTTGTGTGTGTGTAATCGAAAAGTGAGAGGAAACTGGCATTTTATAGAAAATGTCATTTTGAATGGACGGGTGAGATTAATTCACGACGAAAACCTAAAATGAAAGGTCCAGATTAAATTTGAGAATCCCTAATTAGGGTTAGGGAAAATTCATTAATCGAATGGTCAAAATAATATCTCAGATAATTGGATCGACGGTGGAGAATAAATGAGATAAATTAATTAGAAAATAAAGATTTTAGAAAATCAAGAAGATAAAAACTGCCTGATTTGTGAGATTCAAAAAATCAAGAAGATAAGAGTTGGACAGAAGATCAGATTTGGAAAAATCAAGGATATGCCCGATTACTTGATTTTTGGAAGATTAGATACCATTTTGAATTAAATTAATTCAAAATAATGATTTTGTGAGACAATAAATAATCTTTTTCAGATTATTTACCAAAATGGACTGATAGTTGAGAAAGTGATGACATTTTAAATAATTTCATTTTTTTAAAATGAGAGGAATATTAATTTAGGCAATTAAATAATTAAATTTAATTATTTAATTTAGAAGATAAGATTAATTAATTAAATAAATTAATCAATTTATTTAATTAAGACAATTAGTGACATATTAAATAAATAAATGTAATTCATTTATTTAATAATCAGGAAGAATTAATGAATAAGGATAATTAAACAAATTTAGAAATTTATTTAATTATAGGGAGTCTTAGAGAATTAGTGACGTATTTAATAAATAAATAGAATTTATTTATTTAATAATCATGAAGAATAAAAGGACATGAATTGATTAAATAATTATGAATTATTTAATCAATAGTTGAATGTGGACCAAGGACATAATTAAATGTCATAATTATGCTAGGAAGAAAGTGGTAAAAATGAAGCTTGCAGGCCTAGGTCATTTTTAGGTGTCTACAACTTGAAATCCTAAATCTAACCTAGATGATAAAATAAATAGCAAAAGATAAGGGTTTCAAACAGATTTCTAAGATTAACACTAATCCTAAGATTAACAGAGCAAATGACAAAATACTTGAAATGGACCAATCTCTCTGAAACTAATTCCTGCTTGACCTAGATAAATCTGCAATCTTCTAAGGCACATAAGATTTTTAGATCATGAAAATTGATCCAAAAAAATCCTATTGCAATTGAAATGAACATACATTCACAACTGAACTAAGCACAATGAATATCAAAGTCCAAGCTAACTTTTCAGAGCAACCAACAATCAACTAGCTGCAAAAAGTATGGACTAGAGATTGCTGCAACACCTCAAGCATCAAATCATAAACACCATTAAGTTGTCTAACATTAAATCTAACATATATCGAATAAGCTTAAGCAATTTCAAAATATAGAATCACATGAGATAAGATTAACATGAGGACACCAAATCACAATGCCTTTACTTACATCAAATAATCCAAAGCAGCAACAATTACAGTCTTATGTTACAACACTTGCTTGGAAACAACCTAACTACTAACTTCTTGCTCTAATTCCTAATTCGCTCCAATGTAAAACTATCTAGCCCTTTCAAATGAGGAAATATCCCCATTTATAGAGATTACATCTTATGTCGGCCCAAATAGGGTTACAAAACAATTGGCCCCAAAAATAAGTCAGCCAAGAAGAATTCAAAATAAAGTAAAGTGTGCATTAAATGCACACGTTCCTTCTAGGTCGGCCTGGGATCTTCAACATGGTTCGATCCAATGCATGTGAAGGATGAGAAATAATGGGGAAGCACAAATTCTGATGAGGCATTGCATTAACTTCTCTCCCCTTTGTCCTTATCTTGCTCCACTTTATCCTGCAACATCAAAAATATGTTCTCCAATTCGGCTATAGGTGGAATAACTAACACTTTAATTTTCCTTTCAATGGACTTAATGTCCTCTCTTGAATGATTTATGACCTTATCCCAATTCACCTTCATGGTTTGATACTTATCCATCACTGCAATGTATGTGGCTACATCTAATTGGTGTTTAGTTATTGGGTCTTCATTGACTGGAGAATATACATCACGCCACCATTTTATCAATTGCTCCAAGTTTAGATGTTTTGGTGCAAACCTTTTTCTTCCTATCATAACCTCGAAGAAAAAAATGAACTTTTTGTAGATTTCAGTCAGGGTATCCTCAATTTTCTTCCCTTGCTTATGCACCTTTTTCAAAACCCTTTGCCTTATTTTCAAAACTTCTTACCATTCCTAGGGTTTTGCAACTTTGGAGGAAGGAAGAATTCCATCACCTACCAGTTTGTCTTTAGTGTATTCCATGATGGTCTTGGTTTTCTGCAACAAGATATCCACATCCTCCTTATCCTAAGCTAGTACATTCTTTAACCACTCTATTGATCTTATAACATCTCCACCAGTTGAAAGGATATCTTTAATGGCACTATCTCCTTTGTCTTCCACTCCTTGCAACTAGTTTAGTGTGGCATGTGTAGTGGTTTTCATCTTCTCCAACTTAGTTATTATCTCCTATGGTAGAAAAATTGCAGCAGATGATGAGGAGTTGATGTATTGCAAGGGTTTCATCAAATCCTGCAGATACTTCTTCAGTTTATCATTCTCCTTCAAATCTTGCTTAGCTTGCACTTCTTTCTTCAATCTACTCAAAATAGCAGCACTAGAGCCTTCAAATTCTTCAACTTTCTGCACCATGGAGGTGGGTCCCAAGCTGATAGTTTGTACATTGTAATCTATACCAGTCATTTCATCTTTATTCTTTTCTGGCATAGGGGTGGAAATGTGGATCGCCTTGTTATTAGCTTCATCCCTCTCAATCCTGGAGATAACCCTGGCTTTCTTCTTCACTTTTCCTTTTCCTATGTTTGCCAGTAATTCATCCTAGTTGGGAGGAGTATCATCCACCATAATTTGCTTACTCTTTAATTCCTTGTCTAGCCAACTAGGAACAGTGGGATCTGACTGCAAATTACCTTGTCCAACCACATCCTGTTGAACCTTGGAGAAATCCTCATTTAGATTTTTCTTTTCAGGAATCTCTTTAGTCTTATCTACACTTCCCTTATCATGTTCTTCTTCATGCATTGGTGAAGGAGTCTTGATTGGCACTTCCTCTCTGTATGGAGGTATATCTTCTTTAGTTTCTATAGGTGAATCCTCATAAGTCACCAAAGGGGACTGTAATATCTTTTCCATCTCTGCCTCCGTACTGTAGAGTTCACCTTCTCAGAATTCTTATTCTCCTTGATCTTGGTGATCCTCTCCATCCTTAGATTCACTTGGTACATTATGAGTTTCATGAGAAGGAGGGATATGATCATGTTTTTCTGTGGAAAGGACAACTAAGGGAACACTTTTCTTTGGCACACCATGCTTGGGAGAGGGAGTTATTGATCTTCTTGTGTACACTTGTGTCTACTCCCCTGAACTCTCCACACTTACCACTGGTGGGCCAACTTCATCCCCTGCCCTAGAAGATTCCTTCTTCTTCTGAGACAATCTCACTATTCTTCTTCTCTTAGGAACATAAGCACTATCCTCTTTTCCTTCTTCCTCAACTTCTTCTTTTGCAGATTTGTTAGTCTTTGAAATATGTTTTATTTTCTTAGCAATAGGTCTGCTTTGCTTCTCTACTTCTTCTGCTTCATCTACTTGAGCATCCTTAATATTTATCTTGAAAGGAGAGTTCACCTTAGCCTTACGCTTAGGGTCCTGCTAAATTGACTCTTCATAAGTAGAATGAGACTCCAAGTCTCCCATTAAGTCATAAGTACATTGCACACCTTTACTTTCCAACTCCCAAATCTTATGTTTGAGCCATAACTTGGTGTACTTGATCAGTGGAGTCATGATCTACTCTAATTCTATCTTCTCTTCGTCCATCCAATCTATCTCACCTATCAGTTTGTCTTTCACAGGCTCATAGTCATGACTCTAAATCAAATCTCCATCATCTTCAATCTGATCAGGAATGGCCTTTATGTTGTATATTCGGACCAAGTTCACTAGAAATTTGGAAAAAAATTTCTTTCTAACTTCAAACTCATCCTTTCTGTTAGCCCAATAATCTTCTACATCATCCTTATGGCTATATTCCCTGCTAGCAATATTCTGTGCCTCACCAGTCCTATCAAATCTGGATCTCTTAGAATGGAAAGAGAGACCCAAATTGCTCATTAACTTCTCAGAAGCATGGGCTGAATTAATAGAAGGAAAAGCTTCATTACTACCTATTCTCAAATGAAAATCACCACCAAATTTGTTCTTATGTTTGTCCTTCTTGACAATTGCATCAAAAACACAGATCTGCCTTGTGACTTCCACAAGTATAATGTGATCTGTGGGATATGTAGGGAGTCTATATGGAGCCCTCTGACAACTAGCTATTCTGATGTATGAAAAGGTAGGGAATTGGATAAACCAACCTCCAAACCTCTTGATTAGTTCCTTGGAATTTTCTGAGCTCCTAACATGCTCTGCACCCTAGAATAGCCTGGTGATCTACATGATGAATGTGTCATTCACCCTCCTATAACTTGTGCTACCCAAGTGTAATTTTGGGTACACCTCATAAATCACATCCTACCCAAACATGCCCCTTGTATGGATGAAACATTACAAGTGCATAGACCAAGTAAGAGGTCATTTTGAAGGTCGTTGTCTATAGGACATTGCACATTTTCTCATGTATTATTGCACTTATAATGCCTATCCAATAGTAGTCAATATTCTGCTCCATCCTAAAAATAACATGGAACATCTAGTTTTCAAATACTCTTGCACTCTTCAATCCCACCACTCTACTGAGGAGTGTGATAGCATCATAGTATTCCTTTTTGAATTTTTCTCTGAATAATTTCTTGGGTAGTTTAGAGAAGTGAGACTTGGGTTTCTCTAGCCAAAAATTAATGACTTCTTGTGATTTGATGATATCTTCATCATAATACTTCTTTTCTATGTCCATATCAAAACCCAACACATGGGATCTATTGGGCATATCAAAGGTTTGGGCTATAGACACAGGGTTAAGATTTTCCACTATTCTTCCTTGAGGACCAACTATCCTTTTCCTGCCCTTGTCATAATGTCTAGCACATTCAAGCACCAACTCGTAGCATTGAACTATAGGAGGGAATCTAGCGACATGGGCCAACCCTGACTCCAATATTCTTCTAGTCAAGAAGGAAAGGTTCTATGCTGCCATCCTTGCCTTGAATTCCTCATAATCCCATAGAGCTACATTTGTATCTATGACCTCTGACCAGATGGAAATCAACTTGCTCTCTGGGATCCTACTGTTTATATCCATTTTGATCCTTTCTGCCTTAGAGATATCAGACCCCTCAACACTTGGATCTGTCTGCTTGTCCCTAGTCTTCTTGACTATTTTCTTACTTGATTCAACCTACATTTAGTAGAAAAATACATAATAAATCATTTTATAATAGTAGAATCAAGGTTAGTCACCCATGAATAAGATATTCATCATTAAACTAGCTCAAAATCTTGACAAAAATCCCTTAAATCAATCATAAAACACAATCATTTTAAATCTAGAATTTTGAGAAATCTGGGGAAAACCAACCAAAGAGGAATTCTGGGAAATTCATAGCTAAGCGTATTTTAACGATTAAGCACAAGAGTCATTGGTTCAATCATCACAACATGAAAGGAAAGTATGTAAAATCATTTAAATTATCAATATCACCCATGGGATGCCTAATGTGCGACATTAAATTCATTCGTCTCTCAAATTCTTTGTACTGCAAAGTAATTTTAGGAAAATCCGCCCCAGAAGGAAATTTGTGAGGTATGTAGAATTTTGGGCTTTTGCACACATCGAAAAAATAGGGAGGCACCAGAGAAATTGGGAAATTCTGAGGGTGCAGGAATTCCGCGAAGGTCTTGAAATCCTGAAAACTACCACCTCTTACGATTTCACCCAGAACAATTGAATGATCAAGAATCTGAGGTCCTTGGGCTTGAATCCAATTTTTTGTGAGTCTCTCATCAATTGTCCATTGGTTTTCAACATTCCTAGAAGCAAATTCATGGAGATTGGTGATGCCCTAAATTTAACCATTGATTTTCTAAGTTCAAAACCCAAAATTCGCCATTAACATAGGGGAGCTCAGACTTGGATTGCTTGGCTTATTAAACATAGAAATTGGTCATTTGGAACAAACTTAAGTGAGTTTCACCTGAATGGGACTGAAATCATGCGTTTACACCTCACTCATGGCCGACCATCAGTCAGGCTCGAAAACCCTAAAATACAATCGAGCTAAAGCAACCATACAAGCCAGGTCAAGTTTGAAGATGAAGTCAACACTATCAAACTTAAAAGGATTAACAAAGGGGTGCATCTATTAGACCTCCAAAAATTAAGAAAATGTTTTCACAACCCTAGTTTTAAAATGGTTAGCACCAAACACGCAAAATCCGAACTACACGCATACTCAAGATGGCAAAGAATCATTCACATTCAACATTCAAAAGCATGGCAACAAATACATACCATTGATGAGATGAATGCAACTATTCAATGAATGGCAATCAAATTTGACGCCCCAACAAATAACAACAATAATCATTCCCTAGAACTTCAACACTAAACTCTTGAATGCAAAGTCCAAATGTCAAATGAAACCCAACACTCAAAATCAAACCTCCCAGATCAACAAAAGACAAATGAGAAAATCTTGATGGCACAAAAGTGCCTAAAAATTGACTAAATACATGCCATAGGATTTGTACAATTAAGTATTAATGCCATTGACAAGACAACTCAAAATGAAACCCAGGAATTTAACGAAGTGCAGGAATTTCAGAGAAATCTGATTGGCACGAAATTTCACAAAGGACCAAAATCCCCGAATCACAATGTAAGTTCCTCCTCATCCAGTTTTCAAGGAAACCAGGGAAATCCACTGGAGAAGGAAAATCCCAGAATCAAAGGAAAACTCGGAAATGGCTTAAAACTTAATATTTTCAACAAGTAGCATAAAGGGGGCATCAATGCAAGCAAGATAATCATTCAAGCACATGCCTAAGCAAGCAAATCCTCAAAAGCAAAGGGACAAAGCACCATAAATTAAAGCAAAAAAAGGGAGTCCCTACTTTCAGTGGGGCGTGTGTGTGAAAACTACACAACAACACTCATCCAAAACTACTCCCCCTTTGACATCAAGGGCAAAGGGTACCAAAAAGATCCTTCTCTTCTATACTCAACACACTTCAACAAAAATCTCCCCCTTAGTGAAATATTTACATCAACACAACTCCCCCTAACAATGTTATCCATGAAAAATAATAAAACTTGTTGTAGACACCTGAAATATGACCAAACCCATCTACACCTCATTTTAGCCTATCCTAACCCATTAATTAATTAAATAATATTTATTTAATTAGTTAATTTTCCCATTAACTTTATCCACCACCCTTAATTAAATAAATTTACATTTATTTAATTAAATATAGCCTTTGTCTTCAAACCCTTTCAACTAAATAAATTAATTAATACTTTATTAATTAATTAATTTAGGATAACTAACGTCCATTACCATTTTCCTATTATTTAATTCTATCCTAGCCCCAAATTTTAACTCCACCCAAGTTAATAAACCCTTGGTTTATTAACTCAACCTAGCCTCATTAATTTAATTAATCCTTGATTAATTGATCTAACCCTCATCCCTAATCCTCATTATCATTATTTTCTAATTTTAAATTCCTACATCTCACCTACCCCCACTAACCTCTTACACAAGCCACCTTATGAGCCACCCTACCTCTTACACATTCTCTTCCCAATGTGCCATCACATTTCCTCCCTCTTGTGGCACTTGTCACAAGGTTAATCATTCTTCATTCTTTGATCCAAACCCTATCTCTCTTTTAATCTCAACCCTCCATCAACCAATCAATCCTAGCCCTTGGTTCCTCTCACCAAATTTCTATATATTGAGCCCTTGACTCTCATTCTTCACATTCACATTCACCACATCCTTCTGCTGCTCAAATATCCATCAAATCCATATCTATCCTTCCATCATGTTGTCGAAATATTGAACAACCACATCCACTATCAACACTTGAGCAAATGTACAAGATATGGGTGCATCTTGTGAGCTCAATCCATGTGGAGAAAAGTAATGAAGGTATAACATCTTAGTATTTATTTCTATTTATGCATTTCTATCTATCTATCTTCTTAATATCCTTTTCCTTTTTCATTTTGGCATGCATGTCGGTTAGCCCACCCTTTTTCTAACATTTTGTGAGTTTGGGTGAAGCAGGTGTCATTTTCAGGTTAAGACTACAAAGTTGTGCCTTTGTTTCCTAGAATGGAACCTCTGTTTTAGTAAAGGTGTAGCTTTTTCATAATTTTTTTCCCTTGCATTTGTGTCACAAAGTTGTGCCTCTATTGTGGCGCTTATGTAGCCCAAAACTGTGTTTCTAATTTTCAACATTTTTTTATGGTATTGGCTCCGATTTAAGGTTTTTTTTAGTTGTTAAGTATTTTTTGTAGATTTTAATCATTCTGACACTCTATTTTGTAGGTTCATTCATTAGTTTCATGCATAAACTAGGTATTCTTAGGGTTTTGTAAGGTTAGGGTTTCTTACAAGTTTCTAGGTCACTTAGGGTTTACTTATTTTAGAGATCTTTTGACCCTATAAATTGACATATTGTTGTGAGATCCTTATATTTTTAGGTCTCTTACATGATCATATACCTAACTCCTTAGTTGTCCTGGTGAAAGTACCCTATTTTTGACTCCTAGAGGTTGTTTTCTGGTCTTTCTATAAATTTGTGCCTTTCTTTCATAGAGTGGTGCCCTTGTTTTTGCAAAAGCACAACTTTGTACACAATGTTATGCATGTGTTTTTGAGTGCATGTTTTAGGGTTTTTCAGGTATTTTCTACATCTATCCTTCATTATTGAGTCACTAGTTGTCTTGTCAAGTTATTTTCTAAACTAGGTTGTTGAAAAACCTCATCTATTGACCCTTGGAAGCTATTTTCTAAACCTAACTATAAAACTATGCCCCTACTTCATAAAGTGGTGCCTCTATTTTAGCAAAAGCACAAGTTTGTTTACAAAGTTGTACTTGTGGTTTAGTTTGCATCTTTAAGGCTTTCTTCAGTTCTTTTCTTTATCTAATCTTTATTTTTGAGTTATTAATGCATGCTACAAGGTTTTAATGCTTTTTTAAGACAAAAATAATCAAATTCTATCTTTTTTTGCTTATCCAAAAGAAATTCTTTCAGGGGATTCACCCTAAAATCCCTATCAGTAGGGGATCACATTCATCGCCCCATACCCCCTATCATTGGGCTAAGCATTCCAAACCCCTGTTGTGAAAAGAGCACCAAATTTTTATGGTTATTTTCATGCTAACATTCATTTCATGTGATCATTTTATCATCTAACCCCTTCTGGTGTAGTTTGAAAATGCTTGTCAAAGGAAAAAGGCATCAAACTACTAACATATTTCTTACAGATTCACTTGTTCAAGGCTTTCATTTTTCCACTAATCTAGGAAAATTTCATTTTCTTAAGGTTAATGATTTTTTTTGATGTGTCTTTGAGTGAGTGGTGTGTATGCTCTCCTCACACCTAGTGTGATCTTGAGGATCAAAAACTTCACTTACTCTTTTTCTTTTATTTTCTTTGTTATCCCAAGGAACCCAACATGTGTATGCTCTCCTCTTGTGCTTTGTGTGATCTTGGGTGACCAAAAAAACTTGTATCATTCCTTTTAGGAGGATTTTCTATGGATTTCATCACCCTATGGGATGACCTCAACTCCTGTTTTCTGGAGGACTATAAAGAGCAGGAGGTGAATCGAAAGACACCTATCTTGGAAGTGAAATCTTGTTAATTTGGGCTAAGCCTCCAAAAAAATTATACCTTAGAGAAGTGAAGGTGGAGAGTGGGTTACCCTCTCCTCTTGGCTACTTGGAATTATTCCCTTTCATCTATGAATTTTGGCCTCATGTACTCTTGAGGTATTTGGAGGACTCCTTAGAAACCTTGTGTATCCTAGATTAAGACCTTTCAACTGTAGCTTAGTGTGGTGCAAGGATGCAAATTGTATCTTGAAGTTACTTGCCATGCACTCCCTTAGGTTGAGATAGAAATATTTGGGTGAACTATGATATTTACCAAGGAGAGAGAGAAGGTGTGCCCGTGGCGACCATGTGTCACTAGATCTCTACCTATCTTCCTTTGTGAGAAAGGGTGGTTTACCCAAGTATCAAGGAGTATTAACTCTATGAGGTGGTGGGTATACACTAAGTTATAATTCCAATTGAATAATTTTAGGCTTGTGCAAGTTTTTGGCATGTCTTCTTGTGCTCAACCAATGAATTCCTATCTCCGCAATTCTTCCTAGCCACTTTGTTTGTTTGTGTTATTTTAAATCTATCTCCTAGTCAAGCAAGAAAAACCTTCACCTCATCCCAACTGATTCTTCCTATCCTAACCATCCCTCCACACCCTAATCATACCACCTTTTCCATCTTAATCATCCCTTTTCATTTTAATCACCTTATCCTAATAATCCCATTCTAATCCCCCATTATTGTTTTAATCACCCTTTAGCTCACCATAACCATCTCTCCTCATCCTAATTGTCCAATTTCATCCTAATCTTCTCAATTCATACCAATTATCTATAATTACACTAATTTTCCATAATCATTCTAATCGTCCAATTTCACCCTAACCATCCCTCCACATTCTAATCATACCACCTTTTCCATCCTAATCATAACTTTTCATCTTAACTACCTTATCCTAATCTTCCCATTCTAATCCCCTATTTACATTCCAATCATCCCTCCTAATCCTAATTATCCCCCATCTCATCATAACCATCCCTTCTCATCCTAATCATACATTTTTAGTCTAATCTCGCCCCCTTTTTTGACCCCAACCATCCTTCATCCTAATCGTCCCTTATAATCCTAATCATTTTAATAACCCATATCCAATCCATCACTAATCCATACCCATCCAAAAATCAATTCCAAGCTTTCCTCTTCCAACCAATCCTCCGCCATGTCTTACCACCTAACCTACCATTCATCCAACCTAATCTATCCTAATCCACCTTCATTCATTCCAACCAACCCCAATCATATTGATGATGATGAGGATAGAATTATGGACCAACTTGAATATCATCTTTATGATGATAGTGAGAGTATTTTGGATCACCTTGAATCCATTATCATTAGACAAAATCCTCCAAGCTTCAACCAATTACTCATCCAAATTTCTCCTCAAATCTCACCCACATCCTTACTATCTATGTCATCCCTATCCACCACCACTGATTTTATCCTCACCCACTACTTCAATAATGATATGGATACCATGGTTGGATATCTGCTTGGCATTGGTGCTAAACTTCCATCCTCCCCACCTTCATCCAATCTCAATCCATCCCATCTTTCTTATCCTTCCCCTTCCTTTGACAAGGGAAACCAAGCCTCTAGCCAAAATTTCCTTCCAACCCCATCCAAATCCCAAATCCCTATCTCCAAATTCTTTTCAAGATCCTCATCCTCATCCTCAATTTTCCAATCCATGGAAGCTTCCACTTCTTATTCCATGTGTTCATCTCCCAAATCCCTACAATTCACATCACCATAATCTTACCAACCCACATCATCCCATGTCTCTCATAATAATTTCCTCCAAAGATTATTTGCAAAATGTGATAATTCCCCATGCAAAAATAAAGTTGTGCAATCTTCCCATGTCATGCACTCACCTTCATCACCTCCACATCAAGATAAATTACAATCCTTTAAATCTCATGAACCTTCTATCACTCCACCTATCCAAGTTGTAGTGTAGGAAAAAGTACCCTTTTTCACACTTAGTTTGGGAATAAATACTAAATAAAATGACTAAATTATGCCTTAATTTAGTGTTGTAATATGTATTTAACATATTCACATTAAGTTTAGGGACTTATTAAATAAAATGGACTTAACTGTGCCTTATTTGTGATGTTGTAAGGTGTATCTTTACACTTTCACACATATCTAGGGCTTTATTAATTAATTGAGGTTAATTATGCCTTAATTGGCCCCTTTAATTCAAATCCAAGCCTAATTAATTGTAATTTCAGAAGAGGAAGCCCAAAATTCATCAATGCCATAACATAACACTTATCATTGAAGAATGTGTGTCCTAGGTGAGTGACCTAGGACCCATTTGCCTCTGGGTGAATGGGTCCTCACTTAGACCTAGAACCTAAATTTTTATTATTTTTTTGGTGATATTTCAATTATTTCAAATGTATATTCACATGTCGGCTTGTGCTATTTGAATTTCAAGAATTAATGTTAACATATGTATAAATATAAGGTCATTTCACTAAGTTTCATCCTAAGAAATTCAAGCAAGCTAGCAAAATTTATGGGGAAGTATGATCAAGAGTATTTCAAGAGCATTTTGAAGGCATTCAAAAGTAGATTTATAGAAGATTATTGCAGCAATCAAGATCCTATTATCATGTCCAAGTCTTCTTTCATCATGCATGTTATTTGAGCTAATTTTTTGATGTAGTGTTCAAGATCCATTCAAGCATTCAAAGGCATTGTTTCAAGTCAAGTTTCAAGATCAAGATTCACATCCATTGAAGCCATTTCATGCTAGTTGTAGATCTACATTATAAGGTTCATCCAAGGGTTTGGTGAGTTGTGACATTGCATTTGTTCATTCATAATTCCTTCATGTTTCATTTCATTATAAGGTTTAATTACCAAAACAAAACAAAACAATTTTTTTCCCTCTTGATGTGTGTGTAGATTTTAGGTGGAAGATCTCTTGAAGAGAAAATTTGCAAAGTTGTCAAAGTTGCATTTGTTGTCACCTTTCTTGCAATTTCATGGAAATTCACCTATAGGATTTATTTTTTCCTATCCAACTATGAGATTCAGGAATATGGGAGTGCAGACACAAAAGAACAAAACCCATAAACCATTTTTCCAGAGCCCTAGCCAAGACCCATTCACCATAGGGTGAATGAGTCCTTAGTTTACTTTGAAAAAGCACTTTTGGTGATTGGTACACATCACTTTACCATTATCAGATCTGAATTTTAACTTTTGGTTCCATAAAAATTGAGGTTAATCTACTAGATGCACTTTATAGCTTGCATTTTGGAGTTTTTTTTACTATTTTTAATCTTTCTCCCCAAAGTTTTGTTTATTCGGGACCCTCGTCCTTGCATAAAAGGGAAATTTGTAGATTCACACTTTGAATTGACTCACCTTTAGTTTGATAGTCATTTCATTTTTTGGATCTCATTTCTTGAATGAAATTAGAGAAATAGGTCCATCATATCCCCATTTTCCCATCATATCATTTTGATTTCACCTATTTTTCTATGTTTCATTATGGTGAACCTGAGTTTGATCATTACAATTTTATGATTTTGGAGTCCATTTGCACCCTAGATTTAGATCTTTCATTCATTTTAATTCCATTGTATTGAATTGAGTCTCATTTAGGGTTGTTTAGCATGCATTTCTTTGCATTTCATTGAGGGTTTTAGGATTGCATCTTTGCATCCCTTGAAATTTGAAAAATACAAAAAATATCAATCATTTCGCATATCATTTACATAGCATTCCATCATCATTCACATGCATTTGAAAATTGAAATAAAATTGCACATCAAATTAGGTCTCCTAGTTTGTCATTTTGTCACATTTTGCACTTGCATTCAACATTAAATTCACAGAAAAATCAAACTATAACTTGCTATTTCTAATCAGATTTTCAAAACCACTGAAATCGTCTAAGAAATCTACAAAATTATTTAAAATAACCCTAACCTAGGACCCATTCTCCCTTGGGTGAATGAGTCCCTGATTAGGGTCATTTCCTAATTTTCTAAGCATGAAAACATCTGTTTCTGCACTTTACCTTATTGTTTTTAGTTTTTAGTTTTAGTTTATAGATTTTTTGTTGAGTAGAATTGATCATATTTATCTTATTTTAATAAAATTGGTGCATTGTGTGATTTCAAAATTACATTTACATAGTGTAATCAAAACCTTGTTTAGAATCTAAAAATTGCATTTACATATTACATTCTAGGTCATTGCATTGCATTTCAACCTCTTTACATTTTGGGTTTACATTAAGTTTGTGAAACTTGTATGAGCTTTACAACTTGGTGTCCTATTAGCAATACCATTGTGAGATGTAGTTCGAGACTCATGTCATCTAGTGATACACCATTCGCCTTGGATCTTGGGTTTTGCAACTCTTTCACGAATAGTCCTGATAATCAACCCTCTATGGATCTATAGTGTAAGAAAAAGTATCCCTTTTTCACACTTAATTTGGAATTTACTAAAATAAACTTAATTATGCCTTAATTTAGTGTTGTAATATGTATTTTACATATTCACATTAAGTTTAGGGCCTTATTTATTTATTTATTTTTTTGATAAAAGGCTATAGCCTATTTAGTATTATATTGATATAAGAACATATACATCAATGCTAGAATTATAGTACTAGAAAACTTGTGCCATTTTTGAGTACATAACTAGTGTAGATTTGGAACTAATTTTACCAAAAAAAATATCAAATGTCTATTTTCTAAAACTGTAATATAGTGAACTAAAAAAATAGACATCATTTAGAAGCCAACACTTTATCATTCTTCCATGAAGCCTTCATTTGCTGATGTGTCCCCACGACTTTCATTACCATCTACTACATTTTCTCCTTGGCCCTCATTGAGATCTATAGCATTTTGAAAATTTGGAAACATTGTAGCTCTTACTGCACTCTTTCCATGCCATATTTGATGCGAAGGTGGGAAGGATAGTGCAAATTATTTGTCTTTTGACTTATTGAAAATTTAAAGCCTAATCTTTGCTAAATGTATATTAATAGCTCGATAAATTTCCCAAGGATCATCTACTCGCAATACTCTTTTTTCCACTTCAAAAACCATTGCATGTGAACACTTGTTTCTAAGATAACTCTTCGGAAATATACCTCCAAAAAATTGTCTATACCTTTATCCAAGTTATACATCTGGATAGATTGCAAAAGCTCACCCTCCGCTAGGTAATTCAACTATACCACTTCATTAACCACCTCTTGTAACATGTAAATGATTGTAGAAAGTCCATGGAATTGGAAAGAAAAATGGAAAGGAGTTGTGTAGTGGAAAGCACCTTTGGGGCTTTAGGCTTCAAGATTTCTTCTCTAATGAGAGTTCAGATGTTTTCAAGGGTAGGTCATTCTGAAGACCCATGACAACTCAAAATTAGACACCTCTGAAAATGACAATTCTACATCCCAAATCTTTACAATAACCGAAAAAAAATTGGCCATGTATTCCATTGCAGCTTACCAATAAGAAATAGAAAGTTAGCTTCGACAATGAACCACTTGAGAAGCAAACCAAAATTTTTGTAGATATGCTAGAATTACGAGGGAAGTATACCCCATTTTAATGAAAAATAAAACAAACTAGACATTTCGAGCAACAAATTTTGAACCATTTTACTTAACCTAGAGGTGACGCCAACAAAAGAAACCAAAAGCTACCCATACAAAAACCCAAATGAAATCACACCAACTTCTAGAAAAACACCACCTTATACTAGTAGAATCTTTGAGAAGAGCAACCAAAGACTAGAAACATACAACCCTACATAATTGAACTTGAGGACTCACAATGTATATACAATGCAACCCAAACATAAACCATAAACCTACCTTGAAACTTCTTTGAGACACCAGATTACATTCCATGAGAATAATGTGAATTCCATTTGTTGGTTCCATTTTACAATGTAACCAGGTTTTCCTTCTAATCTACCTATGGAATTGCTAATTCCAATCAAGGGCAACTCGAAGGACCTAGACCAATTGATGAGGACTTTAAAAAATCCTCCTACACTTTGGGCTCTGCAAGACCCAGGAGGGTGATCCCTTAATGTGTTTACAACCTCTACACCATTATTATAAACAACATTAACAATAAAAAATAACCTCACTTAATAGCTCAATACGATAGGATAATATCGAATAGAATTGGCTATTCATCAATAATATCAACTATCTCGAGCATGAGATAACTACACCACAATCCATAGTATAAGACAGTCATTGATTTGCAATTTGTAGCAAGCTCTAGGCATAGACAAACAAATACTAAATTATATGGATAATTACAACTTAGATCGGTGCCATATATCCATTGTAGGAGTCAAATTCATAAGCATCTAAGGGTATATGACATATTTAACACATAACATATGAAATCCTTGATGACATTGCATTGTAATCTCATCAATATGTATTCTAACTCAATAATACTTATCAAATCCTTATACAGAACATATCCACCTATAATCCCATTCAAGCATTTTAATTAATTCCTTGAATTAAAGCTAAAATAGAATCATACACACCACAACAGTGAGATGAATGAAACAACCCTTAGTTATGTTATTCAAAGTTTAGATATGCATGTACAATGGAAAGACACGAGCTTGAATTTATCATTTCAACTCAAATGCTAGTACTGTTATACAACATTAAATCCCCATGAAATCAAAACCTGTTACATAATGAATCAAAACCTAAATTTCATTTCTCCCTAAAATCATCAAACTTTACAATTTTCTTTGCAACTTCACCTAGATTCAACCCAAAAATTAACTAACTTGCCAACCCATACTTCTAGCCATGAAATCCTTCTTATAAAAAATGAAGGAGAAAACAAGCATTGGGCCAAAAAGTACACATGCCACTAGCCAATTGGAGCACTTGGTGGCATTCCAAAAATCGTTACAACAACAATCACCCTGGAGAATATTCTCCTTCATTGTGCACGTTGAGAAAAGTTGATGCAACAACAAAAAACCATAAGAATCCTGCACCATGCCTACCATCGAAGCAAGACTAGAAATCGTTGTAACTGCAACATCTGATTTACCACTTGTTAGCAGCTCATTCTTTTTACTCTTCCTCAGTTAAATATTTAGTTACCCATTTATGGTATTCTTCATCAGTCGGCCAGTCAAAATTAATCACCTCATTCACCTTGGTACTATAAGGTGTGTATTTTAGCACTACCTGATTTTCATCTCTTCCAAAAGATTCCAAAAATGAGCTGGTACTAATAATTTTATCCATACAGCTCACCAAAAAATCATAATCTAAGTCATAACTAATTAATTTAATTTGATCATTGATGAACTCACTTGCTTGATCCTGCCATTGCTGGAGTGACTTGACTTTCCCCTGCTCATCAATTATATCAGGTAACAATGTGTTACCCCAATCATTTAAATTCTTCACCAATTCCCTGATCTTCCTACTCAAATCATCTGGTAGGGTCTGAAAACCTTGCAGTGATTTAACTAATACTTGATTAGGCATTAATGATTGGGGCCTATTACTTGTATCAAACTTTGAGGCCTTATACATTACATCTAAATCACTGGCCCTAGGGATCCAATTTTCAATCAATGCTATCACTACCTCCTGATCCCTATCAATATTCTTTATTGCATCTAATAATAAACAATATAAAGAATGTACAGATGGAAATTTATTATCAACCCTCTCATTTAAATGTCTCAAGACAATAGTAACAATCTCCCTTTTCCTTGAAAGAGATCCTTCCTCACTTATCTTCAAAGATGCTTGTAATTCATCAATTTTGTGCATAAGCTACTTCTTTGTAGGATCCACAGAGCATTCTATTTCTTCGTCAATTTCCTCTAAAGAAGGGGTGAAGGAAGGATTATGTCTGGGAGACCCTGGTGTGGAAACAATTGGAGAAGCAGGAGGCACTGACCTTGATGTGGAAGGTAACATACTGATCCCTGAAGCACTTGATGTCTCTCCAATCTGTTTATACCTCAACCTTTCCACCTCAGTATACAACTCAACATTCTTCTGCTACATCTTGTTGTACTCCTCAATAAAAAGGTTCTACTTCTCCATTAGGCTCCTCTTTTCGGCCTCCTCCCTTTTAGTAGTCTTTTGGGCCAATTTAGCCACATTCACAGTCAAATTAGTGGCCTCAGTGATTGAGGTCTCTGAAGCTCTCTTTATTATTAGACCTCCTCTTAAATTTGGGTTGATATCAGAAACATTTGGCTTTCTCCCTTGTGGGGACAATGCCTAAATTGCCAAGGTTTCATACTCTTCACTAAAAGCAGAGTCTTGCAGTGCTGCCTTGACCTCTTCTTCAAAGTCGTGCAAGGGATGCTTGGACTTCAAAATACCATTAAAGGCCACTGTATCTACAATGTCCCATTCAGGAAAAATCATTACACCAGCCTGACTCACTAGTTTTCTACCTTCCTCAGGAGTAATGTTCTTGAATTCTTCCATTAATTCAACTTTCACTTCCTCATCATTCTCCTAGTCTAACCTGTCAGGTCTTAGTTCTCTTCTTTTCTTACATTTATCTTGATATTCTTCAAATTTCATCCTCCATACCAATTGCAAGAATACAAGAGTCTTTACAAATGCATTTTCATCTAGAAATTCCTTGCATGCCTCCATTCTTGCATCTTGTACACATTTTCCTTTCATATCCAAATAGGATAAAACCAATTCAGTTGGCCTAGGAGGGGAAGCCATACCAACCTGCATGTCATGATTAGTAACAACAATTTCAACCATTAGATCTTCCTGTGGTTGATCAATTCTTTGCCTCTTAGGCCTTGGCTCAGATGGTGATGATCAGGGACTATCTTCTGGTGATGATTCAAAATCAATGATTTTAATTGCCCTAGGCACTTTGAATTTTGAACCTAGCTATGAAGGAAATTTCATTATTTTCTTCCCCTTTCTATCCACTTCTTCCTCATCACTATTTTCATCCTTTTTCCTGTAGGCTGATATGTTGGCCTTGTTTCAATTAGTCTGGAACCTTGTTCCTGTACACCTAGATTCAATTCTAAGTTTATCTTCTTGGTTCTCAAGGTGCCCATAATTTCTTTGAAGTTCTCCATCGTAAAATCAATTTTGTTATGGTATGGACTGAACTCCAACAATGGATCATACTTTAGATCCATTTTGTGCACAATATCTAATAGCTTATCATAAGCTATCCATTTCTCCTTGTTCAACTCCTACTTATTTAGGTCAAACTCATTTCTAATCAGGTCCTCAAGAAAGTTGAACTCATGCACAAACTTTCCATCCTTTATTCTTTGTATGAAAAGGGAAAAAAAACCCTTAGGATCATGTTGCCATTTTGGGCCACCCCTCAAATGGTAATCATCAAAGAATTTCCCAAAATGTGCCCAGCCTCCTTTTGAAAAGGAAAAATTAGACACCACTGTATAATCTAGGAAAAATGTTCCCTTACCCCTCCCAGTGAGGTTGTCCTCATGGATACAACCTATTTGCCACATAACTTCTACAAACCCCACTCTTGGTGGTACATTGTATGGCAGTATATGGGGGGTTCCTTGAAAACCATATACCCTTAAAAGAATGTTGACTAGGTATGGGATAATGTCACCCCAGTTATGGCATACTTTTAGTTCTGGCTTCCTCCTCTTTGGTATGAGGAAATCATGCAATTCCTCAGGGATCCTAGGTACATTTACCATCAATCTAGCCCTTAATCTAGAAGCAAACCAATTATCAAATTGCACATAACTGGTTCTTTCCTTATTGCAAGATAAATCTACAGTCCATAATTGTACTGGAAATCTTTCTCCATCAACCGATTGCCTCAATTCCATCTTCTCAAAGAAAAATTCAGCATTCTTGCACAAGAACATATACATCAACATATAATACCAAAATAATCGCATTCTTGTATCATTTTTCTGCAACTTTGACAGCCCTTCATGTATCCTTTCATCCAAGAAAGGAGCAAAGGCATAAGTCACAGAGAAGTTAGGATGTTGTATTTGCACCCCCATGAACATGTATGCAATGTGCATAACCGTACCAGGATTGAAACCCAAGATGTGGCATAATGAATAAAAAGCGGCCAAGAAATGATTTGCAAAATAGTTTAATCTGAAAGGTTCTTGGTCACTGGGGCTAATGTGAAATCTCGAACCTCCTGCCCTAGCCAAACGAGGTGGAAGCAACTTAGCTTTGAAAAGAGACTTCAACTTTGCATATTCCTACTTCATTTCCTCAAGATTAATAGTAACCAAATATTCATTTAGTTCACTCAAGTCAAAAACTTGTTGAACTTCATCTCTGTTAATGCTTAACAAAACCCTTCCATCATTATCCCTGATTACTCATGTGACAGGGTCATACCTTGCGGCCACCACTCTAAGCAAGTCTATATCAGGGAACACGTTGGGCACCACTAGCTTCCCCAAATCATACATTCATCCATTTGAGAAGGGGTGAGCCAAATTCCTCTATCCATACCACAATTTGAACATTTATAATCCTGTGAGAGGAACCCTAGCATCGGCTATGTTGGAGCAATTATATACTAACCCTTCCCCCAGGATTTTCCCTCACATTAGAACCAATCCCTTCTTTCTATCATTTGTTGACAAGGGAAATTGATCCAAGAAATCATCGTATAGGTTTCTTCTTAAATAGTCAATTTGGCTAGAATGTTGCTTTGGCTGTGCCATCTTGGACAAACTAGGGCCTCTTTATAACTTCACACTTCAAATAGCTAGGACTAACCAGGGATATGAAATTACAAAACAACACACTGAAATTTCTCACAATTTAAATAAACTATAGCCCTAACGTTTATCAACAAGCCCTATGATAAGTACAACAAATATTTTCCCAAATTCATGTGCAAAATAACTAGGAAACATAGAAATTGACTTATGGCTTTGTGCTTGCAGAAATCCCAAATTCTGGCTGCAAAGACTCACAATTTCACTTTCGGCTCTGAGACTGCTTCATAAAATACTTGAATGCCTTGTCATACAAATAAAGTAGGAGAATTGATTTTATTTTGATCAAATCATGCCAACAAGTGTCTCATCTGCCATTAAAGCTCACTCATGCGCTGCATGAATGACTCCAACCATATTTGATGCAGATTTAAATTTGATCCATCGATCTTTCAGTTAGATCAAATTATCGAATGACCGCCTTCAAAACAAGTTGACACAATCGCCAACATGGCAATAAAGGGCCCACCATACCATACGCTGCCAAGGAAATCCATATGGTGGTCACCCGCGATATCGCAATTAGTAAAGACCTTACAACTTATGATCACGCTATGGCAGACAACTGTAGATCTTGAGCACTAGTGATCTTGTTCCTTCAACATAGTCGCCAGCCTTATCATTAACCGTGAGCAACTTTCCCATCAAGATTATAAAATACCCATTGATTTAAAACATGTGCATCTTAAGAACACTTTAGAAATCTGTTATCTAATGTATTAAGACTAGATTAATTCACCAAGGTGCTTTCCTTATTCCCTTGGCATAGGAGACATGTGGCGCCCACCCATGATATCGCGATCAATAAAAACCTTACAATTTTTTATCATGCGATGGTGGGAAATTGTTGAGATCTGACAATATTTGATCGAGGGTCACTCAAACATTATCCCCTTTGGCCTCACTAGATAGGACATGTGGCGCCAGCCTGTGATATCGCAATCAACCAAAGCAGTGTGGTGGGGTCATTGTGGGATGGCGGGGAATGACAAAGATCAAACGACAGTTGATCAACGGTCACGCAAATTTTATCCCTCTGCAAAATAAAACATTTATTAAAAGGACAAGGGGACATCACTAGGAAGATGGTAACCAACAACATAATTTTTTTTTAAACGATGAAACACAAGGCCAACCAAGATTTAGGAAAATAAAACCCCGCAGAGGAAATAAAATATTAAGACCAAATGGATCTAACCTAGACGAAACGATAGGACATAAGTCATTTTAAAATCCTTCAAAAAGGTAACAGCGAAAACAATCCCAACCAAGGTGTAAAATAAACACAAGGGTTTTACATGAAAATAAAGCTAAAATGCCCAACCCTAGGAAAAATTCTGACACCATGAAAGACCAGTAACATAAGGCAGGGCAGGAATGGAACACAAGGAGCAAAAATTTGAAGTTCCATTACCATTTAAAGAGCTGCAACTATACTTGCCACTTCCATTAAATCATGAAAAATACATTCACATTACAATCACCTGATTTTATGACATGCATGAAGTATTTCACATGGATGAAATATCTTGAATTGCACAATGAAAATACATTTCATTATTGTAGAGAGTGGGAAATAAAAATATATATTTTACCTATAAAAAGATGAGACAAATGTTAATAAAACCCTTATTACAAATTTTTTTAAGGCATGAGCAAGGTGTCGAGAAATCTTACTTTCATTTCTGAATGTTACATATTTATCTACCCCTTTACTATTAACCTGCGACTTGTTAAAATAACCAAACATATTTTGACACTCATTGAACACTGAGCTTTTTCTTTTTATATGTCTTTAGTTTGGAGTACACTTCCAATATTTGCACTTGATGTTTAAATGATTTCATCACTAAATGCTTACATCATCAAGCCAAACTTGTTCCTTTTTAATTTTATTTTGCAACACAATGAACATATTATTTGTTGTGACATCATAAAAAAATCTTTCTATAACTGATCATACCCAATATTTGAGAGTAAATCAACTAACCGTTTCCCTTCCCTATATGCATGGCAAAGCTGATAAACATCAAATTTATCCAAAACCTTCCATTCTTGTTGAAGAATGTAATTTAGTTTCTAGTTGCATGACCTTTTCTCCCTACATGCATTAATAATGAGCAAAGAGTCACCTTGAACCTATATTTTTGAAGTTTTTAAAGATGAGGCCAATTGTAGGCCTTGTAATAAAGTCTGAGCTTCTTAAATATTATTTGTACTTGAAGGTAAAATGATGTATTTTCTCCAATGAGGACCCTTGAATAATTCCTTATAACTATACCTGCACATGAAGATCCTAGATTCCCTATACAAGCACCATCAAAGTTTAATTTTAAGAAGCCCAAAGGTGGGGAGATCCAAAAAAAATTTGACCTATAAATTTTTTTGGATGCTTGCTATTGTGTATTACTTTTGAAAGCTATAACCAAGATCAACCACTATTTAATCTTCATGGAATCCAAATCTTAAAAAGAAAAACTTGGAAGCACTCATTTATGAATATAGGCATTTGTTGATTCAGATACTGAAGTTTCAATCTAATGAATCACTTGATCAATATTAGATGAATGATTTCTAAAAATCCTCTTATTCCTCTCCCACCAAATGCACCAAACTACTACTGATGGGATAATTTTCCAAATATATGTAAAAAGAGCTGACTTGTGTAAAACAGGCCAGCTTGTAAAAATTTCCCAAAGACTAGCCGATAGAGGAGAAACCCAACTTAGTTTGCTTTTAACATTTTCCTAGAAAGAGAATGCAAAAGGGAAATGAAGGAATAGATGGTTCACATCTTCTGCAACTTGATTACATAAAACATAATTAAAATGCTAATTAATGATACCTAATTTAAGTAGCTTATCACTTGTAAGGATCCTATTCTTCAGTGCTATCCAAGAAAAAAAATCCACCTTTGGTAAAATCATAGGATTCCAACAAAAAGATAGATCCCTTTGAGGATTGCTAGAAGCTCCACTACTCATCACCGCCTTATAGCCTAACTTAACTAAATAATTACTAGACTTGATGGAGCCCAAAAAATTTTATCTGCAAAGCCAGACAAGGAAACAATTCTTGCACTTAGTATTTTGCTAATCAACTCCTTTTCTTCCATTGATATTGGAAGAGTTGAAAAATCATTCCAATTAACTTTTCAAGTAAGAGCATCTATAGATTGAATATAGTCTTTGACTTTGATTCCCCACCTAACACTTGCTATGTTGATCATGTAGCTCTCGAGCTGTACTTAATGCAGGAAAACCATTCCATGAATCACTCCAAAAGAGAGCCTCCTCCCCATTGTTAATTTCCCAAGTATTATATGGATTAATCACCTTCCTACAAAGGAGTAAGAAATTCCATATTTTTGACCCAGTCGGAGGGTTAGAGATCGTAAAAATTCTTGTTGGTGACACACTATCCAAATACTTGGCTTGCAAAATTTCACACCATTTAGCATTGGGCGTTGAGTACATATGCCAAACCAACTTGGCACCTAATGACACACTCCTTGGGGAAATTTTATGAACTCCTACACCACCCTTTGATTTTTCCATACAATTTTTTTCTAGGGATATAAGCGAAATCTTCTTTTTGTTATCCAAATTACCTTTCCATAAGCAATCCATGGTCATTTTTTTAATTAAGACAATGATATATTTAGGATCTTTTAAAACTGCCATATAGTAATTTGGAATGGCAGAAAGAATAGTCTTAACCATTAGTACTCTCCTTGCTAGCGACAACCACCTCCCTTTCCAACCTACAATTCCTTATTGGATGCTTCTTATTACCTTATCCTAATAAGAATCTTTGTTTTCCCCTATTAAAAAAGGAATGCCTAGATACTTGTAGGGTAGATCTACCAATTGGAATCCCAAGAGCTTAACCAACTTGTCTTTTAATGATGTACTTGTGTTGAAAATGTAAATTTTTTACTTGGACACATTTACCTTTTGACCTGAAGCTTCTGAATACTTACCCAAAGTCTCCTTAATATGTTTTTCTTCTAACAATGATGCCTTACCAAAAATAATAGTGTTGTCAGCAAACAAAGAGTGAGTGGCTGAAATCTTAGTTGATGGGATTTCTACACCTTTCCAAAGCCCCTGATTATAAGCTTTATGCACTGACCTACTTAAAGCTTTGGCAAGAATGATGAAAAAGAATGGAGATAATGGATCTCCCTACCTAACACCTTGCAATGAATGGAAGAAACCTACTAGAGAACCATTATCTAAACTAAAAACTTGGCTCCAAACAAACAAGACAACACCCACTTACACCACTTCATTTGAGAAACAAATTTCCTCAATACTTGGATCCAAAAATATTGGTCCAATCTATCGTATGCTTTCATCATACCAATTTTAATGATAGCTATTGAAACCTTATGAGAGGTGATAGAATAAAGGACTTCATGTGCTACTAAAGCACCTTTAGCCATTTCTCTCCCAAGGACAAAACCTCCTTGTTCCTTAGAAATTATTTTTGGAATGATAGGCACTAAGCATAGATAAATTGCTTTTGTGAATATCTTCTAAATTGTATTGCACAAGGAAATTGGCCTAAACTCTAAAAAAAATTGGGAGATTACACTTTTGGAATTAATGCAATATAAGTGGTATTAAATTCTTTTAGCATTATTCCTGAACTTCTAGACTCTTCTAGTTCTTTGAGAAGAACTAACCCAATGAAGTACCAATGTTTTTGAAAGAAAATATCCATAAGACCATTTGGACTAGGAGCTTTTTATGGAGGGAGCAAGAAAACCACTAACTTCACCTCTTCTAAAGAAAAAGGCTTAAAAATTTGTGTAAATTATCTTGTTGTCAAACTAAAGCTAGAATTGCTTCCAATAGCTCCTCCCTTTTCCACACTATCTGAGGTGAAACCACTAAAGGAGATAATAACAAATTTTCAAAGAAATTAGACCCTTCTTTTCGAATTTCATGTTCATTTAATAACCACCTACCTGTAACACTATCCTGAATTGAAAAAAATGAACTTCATGCTTACTTTATTTGCACAAATTTATGAAAAAAAATTGTATTTTTTTCTCGCTCTTTCAACCAAAGTTCTCTAGACTTCTAACACCAGTATGTCTCTTCTCTCAAAACTAACTCTGCTCACTCCTCTTGAAGTTTCTTTTGTTGTTTAAAAGAAGATTGATTTAGACCTTATGAAATGATATTCTCATTAACTTCTAAAGGTTGTTTATAAATAGCCTCCTTTGAATGGAATGCATTCTTAAAAACATTAGCATCCAAATGCTTAATCCTTCCTTTTACAAGTTCCAACTTCTTGTAGAGCTTAAACATCTTCGAGCCTTCAATATAGGGAGCCTGTTGCCACCAAGTACGTAATAACTACATAAAATCTAGGTGAAGAAACCACATGGTTTAAAATTTGAAGGATGGTCTATCTTTAGAAGCCAAATGATTACCTGAAATAGATAAAGATGTAGGAAAATGATCTAAAACTGCCTATGGAAAAATTTCAAATAGCAAAGAATACTTTCCTAGAACCCAGTTTGAAGATGTGAAGAATTTGTCTAGTCTTTTTGCTATTTGCAAAAAAAATTTCCTTCTATTTTCCATGTGAAAAAGGCCATTATGGGGGAGAATATCAATAAGAGTAGTATTGTGAAAAAAATAATTAAAATCATCCATTATTCTATGTGGTGGCACAATTCCTCCCTTTCTCTCATTTAATGACAAAATTGTATTAAAATCACCAACCATAATGACCCGATCTTCCTCTTTTTGACCTTGAATTTGACTTAAGTCATCTCACAATTTTTTTTCCCAATTGTTGTATTTAGAGCATATATGTTAAGCAACCAGAAATTCAAGTCAAAATGACTAACTTTCATAAGTTGCGAAATTGGTTCATTCGAGATAGTTTCCACTTTTACTGATTTGATATTCCACAAAGTTAATAGACCCCATGAAGCACCTTGAGCCATTGAGTGGGAATATTTCCATTTAGACCATTTACTAACACTTGCATCAAAATTTTCATTTGATAACTTTTTTTCTTGCAACATAACAATGTCTATCCCACAAGCATAAGTGGGGCATTAATGCCCCTAAAATTCTAAGATATTAACTTCATAGGGATAATAAAGAGCAACCAGCTATCCTAAATCTCTTTTTAATATTTCCCTCTAGAGTTGTTTGTGTACCTACTTCTATTTCCTCTTTTAGTTTTACTACATTGGACTTTCTACCATGCTTATTGGGAGACTTCTTAACATATGGGATTGTAGTAGGGAACTAAGAGATAGAATTTTTTTGAGAGAAATCATACTCTCCTCCTTTCTAATCATTAACCTCTCCATTTATCTCACCTAAATCCTTTAATGGAAACCTCATATTCCTAAGTGAAGTTGGCAGAGAAGAAAAATTATGGTGATTAACCTCCCCTCCCTCCAACTCTACTTCCTCTACAAGTTCATCAATAATCTTCAAGCCTACCATTATGGAAATATGCTCTACCAAATTTTCAAGCTTCCCTTCATTTAATAAAGCATGGAAATCCATCCATTCCAACTTATCTTCTTTCTCTATACCCCAATTTCCTTTTTGATCTTTCATTTCAGTAAGGCATAATTGAGATTCCTTACTACCAAAGATATTTTTCAGACACCGAGGAATATGAATGTTTTGCATAGAGGAACCCTAAACAAGAGAACTAACAATCCATTCAAATTGTTGCAAACCAATAGGGGGTTGAGGCACATATAAATGCAATGAACTACCATTAGCTATCACAAACAATATTTTGTTTTTCCAAAAAATAGATTAACTAAAAACCAACTTACCAATTTCACCTTGATTTGCTTTCTTTTATACCAAACTCCCCACAACCCCCTAATACCTTCAAGACATAGACTTGATACTAGGTCATGTCCAATAAATTTAGGATCTAAAGGTATAACACTTCTAGAAACTTGAAAAAGGAAAATAGTTGTTGATTTCAAATCACCTAGAACTAGTTGATTTGGAACCACACTAACTATATTTTGGTTATCAACATACATTGATGGCATCTTGATACCTACATTAGATGCATCACTCACAAAGATGTCTTCAAACAATGAGACAACCTTTACACCACCTTATTTAAATGACTATCAATACTTTGGATCTCGACAACCCTTGAAGACAACTCCTCGCCAGCCCTAGATGACTCACCAATGTAGCTATCAAGAATTTATTTGTCAAGCATTCCCTAACCCTTACAAAAATTGGTTGAATGGTTTTTCCTTTATGATCCCTAACTAAAAGATCCATTGTAGGAGAACTTATAGTTTGATGGGGAGAAAATACCTTAGAAACATCTTGACAGAATTGAAATTGGGTCAAGTTTCCATTACCTTGGTCACCAATAGAACATGCAAGAGCTTCCTTGTTTGGGAAAAATTGCCCCACATCCAATTGTGAATCCTTGATACTACACTTTTGGATAGTATGAACCCCCATATGATACCATGTCCAAACATTATGAGGATTTTTAATAAAGGACTTTGTGCCCAAGAACGAAATTTAGATGTGATCAAAATATTTCTAGGGAAAATCTTAGAAGTATCTAGAAGGACACACACCCCCAACAGGTTTTTCTGGATGCATGAAGAAGCCAAAGTCATGCTTCAAAAAAATACCCATCTTATTTTCCAAGATTTCCACAATCTCTGGTTCCTTATATTCTAATGGGAGGGTTTTAAGTTGAATCCAAAAAGGAACAAACTTGACTTGAGATGTTGTCGGGTTAAAATTTGGAGTCTAAGGGAGAGTGAATAAACTAGATCCCTCAAAGACCCATGACTTAACCTTGTATATCCCTCTTAGCCTTTGAAGAAAATGAAACAATAAAGAATCCATATCCCTTATTAGCATTCAAAAATTGATTCGATCCCTCCCAATCTTGATAAATTAAAAGTTCTAAAACATCAAGAGAAGGTGTAAGCTTCTAGAACTTATAGATCAAAACTTTGTCGTGAAGATCTTGAATCTACATGCATAATAAATCCTCCAAAAGTGATACATCTATACAACCCTTATTCCATTGGAAACAATATGGGACAAAGACTTTTGAGGAATCTTGCACCACTTAATGAAACCCTTGAGTCTCAAAGCTTTTCATAGCCCCTTTATGAAACCTCTAAAAATTACTACGAGCCTGAACATTACACCACTTTCAATTGAGATTATGGTGATACAAAGCCTTATTCAAAATAATATTATTTGGAAATGAAACCCTTAAAAGAATATCATTCAGAAAGGATGAATGATTTGCAGCCTATGTTTGCACATATCATTTCTTTGAACAATCACTAACAGTAATGTTATTTGGAGAAATAGCTAGATGTTTCTTGAAAATTTCTTTTGTATCAGAGCCACAAATATCAAATAAAGCCTATTTATCCTTTGACAAATGTTTTCTTGGAAAACAACTTTGCCAAGGGTAGGAGAAAGAGGGTTTTCCATGAAAAGGTACATACCAATGCAAATCCACAAAACACTTCCAACCCTACCAACAACCATCCACATTATTCACCTAACAACGACCTTAGGATCTACGATGGCTGCCATTAAAATTTGAAAAATTACCGTTACCATAATCCAACCCTTTTTCCATAGCTCCCATTTTAATCCCTCTCCTTTTTCCATGATTTATATATGTTAAACATGTTCTAAAAATTATCTAATCTCAAGGAGGTTAGGGGAAAAGTCCATTCCTATACCCTGGCTCAGCAGAGCAGGGACTAACACAATATTATTGATCCTTGCCTTATTTATTAAAATGGACTTAATTTTCCCTTATTTTAGTGTTGTAAAGTGTACCCCTTTACACTTTCACACCTATCTAGGGACTCATTAATTAATTGAGCTTAATTACCCTTAATTGGCCCCTTTAATTCAAATCCAAGCCTAATTAATTAGATTTTCTAAAGAGGAAACCCAACATTCATTACTCATATAACATAACACTCATCCTTGAAGAATGTGTGTCTTATGTAAGTGACCTAGGACCCACTTTCCATAGGTAAAATGGGTCCTCACTTAGACCTAGGACCCTAATTTAATTTTTTTTTGGTAGTTTTTCAATGATTTCAAATGTGTATTCACATGTTGGCTTGTGAAATTTGAATTTCGGGAATTAATGTTTAGATATGTATAAATAAGAGATCATTTCACCATGTTCCATCCTAAGAAGATTTTCAAGAGTTCAAATCCTAGAGTAAGTTCATGATATCAAGAGCATTTTTAAGGAATTCAAAAGTAGATTTATTGAATATTTATTGCAACAATCAAGATCCATTATCATGTCAAAGTCATACATGTTGTTTGAGCTTATATGGTGATGTAGAGTTCATGATCCATTCAAGATTTCAAAGGCATTATTTCAAATCAAATTTCAAAATCAAGATCCACCTCCATTAAGGCCACTTCATGCTAGTTACATATTTTCATTCCATGATTTAATCAAGAGTTTGGTGAGTTGTGACAGTGGATTGTTCACTCATAATTTCCTTCATGCTATTTTATTTCGTTTGAAATTTTAAATACTCAAATGGGGTTTGACCAAGGAAAGCCCCCCATCACCAAAAACAACATTTTTCTCCTCTTGTGTTTTTGTTTATAGGTTTTAGGTGGAAGATCCTTTAAAGAGAAAAATTGAAGAAAACTATTGCAAATTGTCAAAGTTGCAAGGAAAGTTGTCATCTTAGAGAAACTCTTCTACAAGATTTATTTCTAGATGTTTGACTGTGAGACTTGAGAATCTAGGAGTACAAATATAGGAGCGTAGAACCTAGAAAGCATTTTTACAAAGCCCTAGCCAAGACCCATTTTCCATAGGGTGAATGAGTCCTTAGTGAGATTCAAAAAGGCACTTTTGGTGAATGGTACACATCATTCTCCCTTTCTCAGATCTTCCTTTTGATTGCTGGTTCCATTAGTTTTGAGTACAATCTTTCATTTTCACTTTATAGATTGCATTTTGGAGTTTATTTGATTGTTTTAATCTTTCTCCCCAAAGTGCTATTTGACCTAGACCCCTGTCCTAGCATAAAAGAGAAATTTATTGATTCATACCATGATTTGACTCACCTTTTGGTTGTTAGTCATTTCATTGTGTGGATCCCATTTCTTGAATGAAATAGTGGAAAATGGGGTTATTTGTTATCATTTTGGTGAACCCCCCTTTTAGGAAAACCCCACCATTTTTCTCCATTTCATTGTGGTGAACCTGAGTTTGATCATTGAAATTTTTTGATTTTGGAGTCCATTTTCACCCTTGATTTAGATATTGCATTCATTTTCATTTCTTTGCATTGAATTGAGTCTCATTTAGGGGTTCTAGTTTTCATTTCACTTTGCACTTCATTTAAGTTTTTAAGGATTGCATCTTTGCATCTTTAATAATTTGAAAAATACAAAAATAAGTCATTTTGCAAGTTAATTACATACTATTGCATTATCATTCATTGGCATTTGAAAATTGAAACAAAATTGCATATCAAAATAGGTTTTCTAGGTTGTCATTTTATCACATTTTTCATTTTCTTTCAAACTTAATTTCACAAAAAATTAAAACTGTAACTCATTGTTTGATATACGAATTTAGAAACCACTAAAATCAAATCAGAAATCTATAAAAACATTTAAAAAAAATAGTAACTAGGATCCATTCACCTTAAGAAGAATGAGTCCATGATCAAGGTCATTTCCTAATTTTATGGGCATTAAAACATTCGTTTCTACATTTTTGTTTGCAGAATTTATGTTTCTTCAATTTGGTCATATTTAGTTTCATTTAATAAAATTAGTGCATTGGGTCAATTTAAAATTGCACTTACAAGACATCATTTCCAGCTTTTTACATTGTGTAATGAGAAAATTACCTTGTTTAGAATCTAAAAGTATGAAAAATCCCCTTGCATTTCAAAACTATAATGGACATACATGTATTGGTAATCTATGGAAGTCTTTAATATCTCTAGTTGATGTTTCAAGTTGTGTTTTTGGCAATGATCCTAATTCAATTTACCTTAACCATGCTCAATCAACTCCTAATGAGTGTCCTCATGAAGTTGACATCACTAGAGAAGATGATGATAACATGAACACCTTCATAAATGATTGCCTTAACAATCTTGAGAATAATGCATCCTCTTATACTTTCATGAAACAACCAACACAACTTGATATGTTTGGTCTTTTACATCCTAAAATTGAATCACAAAATAAGCCTAAAATTTCAACAATAAGTGAACCTAGTCTCTCCAACCAAGAAAATACACAACCATCTTATGTTAACAAAGTGATCAACACACCCATCAACCTAGAAGAGATTTATGCCAAAGGATTTAATATTTTAACCAACCAAGGATGTGACATAACTAATGAGCATGGAATTCACAAACTTTTAGAGAAACTTCCTATTGAAGACACTAAAGGACTAGGATATCAAAATCCTTATCCCTCAACATCTTCTAAGGATACAAATGTCCTCCTTCCTAGAAATCAAGTACTATTTCACAAGGATGATAAGGGAATATTAGGCCCTCCTCCTCAAAATATATCTCAAAAAATTGGTAAATCAAGCAAGAAACAAAACCCTTACAAACTCAAGAAACTCAAATTTCCATGTCCCATGTCTGAAAATGAAAGGTTCTTACACACACTTCTAAATCAAGGACTCATAACATTACCACCCATTAGATAAAATCCAAATCCAAATCCTACAAACACAAACAAGTATCACTATAAATATCATAGAAGAATTGGGCATAGTATTGATGAGTGTCATGCTTTAAAAATAATATTTCACAGTTTGATATCATAAAGATAATCCCTTAATGCATGCATTTTTCTCCTTGCCATGTAATAGTTGTAGGATCATAGCATCCTCACTATTACATGTTTTACATTCAATGCAAATCATTTTCTTTATTACAAGGAGCTCATTTTCATCACTTATCTCAGCTCATCCTTGTCTTGCACTTAGTGGTGGCAAGGGGATGGATGGCCTTGTCCTAGTTTGACACTTGATGTTGTCCCTTTGGCTATTTTCCACCTTTTGTATACACTAATCGACATTGGGATGCAGATGACCTACTATAGGTTGATTTGCATGTGCCTTACTAGTCTTTTGCATGGTTTTCTTTTTCATGTTCTTTATGTGGTTGTATGTGTGTAATGTGATCCACTTGTACTATTCTATTTGATGTATCTCTCCTTTTGTGCATTCCTTTATTTGTACCTACATTCTTCTTGCTGGAAATGTGTCTCAACTTACTGGCTTGATATTGGTGGTGTTGTGTTCTCCTATCTCCTTGATTGGCCAAATTGTGCTCCATCAGTGGGACTTTCTTATTTGTCTCCTTGAAAACCTGATAAGCTTTCATGTTTCACCTAGCTCTTCATCGGTGTGACGTTGTCTAGTAGGTGTGACTCCGAAGGTTGTCCCCATGATGGTCTAAAAGTTCATGGTGTGACACTTTTCCTTATCAGCAAAAAATGGCTCTATTGATGTGATCTTGTTCATTGTCTCCTTGATAAACTGATATCTCTTGTTGTGGCATCACATGTTTACTTTGTGGGCAAGAGTAGTTCACTTCAGTGAGTGTTTCTAAGGTTTATTTTCAAAACTCTGAAACTCCGATGGAGTTTCTTGTTAGTAGGAGGTTTCACTATCCCAAGACATTAGACATTGTCTCCTTGATATACCGATGGCTTTGTATTAGAGAAACCTGGATGCTTCAATGAGACTTTGTGAAATGTCTCTTCAACATGCTCATAGAAGACTTGAACATTCTTGTCAATGTTACTTTAGGTGTTCATCGTGACTTTGGAAAATGTCTCTTTGATGAGCCAATAAGATGATAGCTTATGAAGGTAAAACAAAAGTGGGGTCCACATGGTGGTAAGACCTACATCGATGAGACACTTGTGTATCGGTGGGAAAAGTTGAAATCTATCATCGATGAGCCAATAGACTTGGAACAGTAAAGTGGGCATCGACAGGACTCAAAAAGATCAACGAGAGGTTTGTGGTTGTCTCATCGATGGCCCAATATGGTAATTGCTGAGTGATGGTTTGTCTACTATTACAAATGGGAACTGAATTGGTATGTTTCTTGCATGGGTTTGGTGATGCAGATCAATTGGAATTCTCTTAGAAGGAAAATACTATAATGTATGATGCATTGTAATAGTGTTTTGAGTTGAGTTGTGAGTTTGATGAGAGAGAATGAGATTGATCAAGAATTGTAATGTTGCTTGTATTGAGAGTGTGAATAGACATTTGAGAGCAACAAACTGTAAATTTGTATGTGGAATTTTTTCACTGTAATACAAAGTGTTTTTGATTGGTGTGGTGGGTTTTTCTCCTAAAAGGGTTTTCCCACATTATAACTGGTGTCCTTTTTGTGGTTGTGTTAAAATTGTTCTGATCTTTTTTCTGCTAATGTGCATCTTTAATGAAATGTAATTCGAAATTGAACCATATGTCTAAATTCTCTTCCTAGAATTAACATTAGGAAAGTGTTTCCACACCTTTTCTTTCCTTACAACTGGTATTAGAGCCTGGCCAGTTGTGTTATCCTTGTGGGTTGGATGGGTTTTTTGTGCCAATTCTAAAGTAGGAGTCTTGTAGAGGAATTTAGTAATCTCAATTGCAGATTAGGATGGCCAACAAATTAGGGAAGATAGAAATTGAAAAATTCAATGGTGGAAATTTTGAGTTGTGGAAACTCAAAATGGAAGACTTGTTGGTAGATAGATATCTCTGGATTGCTGTGTCTGGGACTAAACCTTTAGGCATGAAGCAAGAAGATTGGGACCTCACAGATAGAAAAGCCAAAGGGTTGATAAGACTCTACCTAGTAGACCTTGTTCTCTTGAACATTCATGAAGAGAAGTCTACATATTCTTTGTGGAAGAAACTTGGTGACATTTATCAAGGAAAGTCCTTGGTGAATAAGTTATTCTTGAGGACTAAGTTGCACTCTTTGAAAATGGAGGAAGGGGCATCTATGTTTGATCATCTGAATACGATCAATATGCTCATTTCTTAGCTAACATATGTATGTGTGAATATAGATAATGAGGATCATTGTATGCTTATGTTATGTTCTTTGCTTGACTCATGGGATCATTTAGTGATGGCTATTGGGAGTATGACAACCACTTTCAAGAAGAAAGATATGGTTGCTTCATTGCTATTAAAAGAGATGTGAAGGAAATATTCTGAGATGGAAAAGGAGGCTCTTACTATTCGAGGCATATCGAAGGAGAAAGGTGAGAAGAAAGGAAAGAAGTCTAAATATAAGTTTGAAGGGAGATCAAAGTCTCATGGTAAGAAGTCCAAGGTAAAATGTTGGAATTGTGGGCAACCTGGTCATTCCCATAAGGATTGCAAAGAGGAGAAAAAGAAGAAGAAAAATAATTCTTTGGATAATGATTCTTCTCAGAGTGATGTAGATGCCTTCATTGTAGCCTTGGTGGCTCAGGAATCAAATGATGTCTGGCTGATTGACTCAAGTGCATCTTTTCACATGACATCTCACAGAGATTGGTTTACGAAGTATGAAAAGTATGTTGGTGGAAAGGTGTATCTAGCAAGTGACTCATCTCTTAAAATTGTTGGCTGTGAAAGAGTCAAAATTCAATTTCCTGATAGAAGAATCAAAGGAATTGATGGTGTAATGCACATTCTAGGTCTAGCTCAAAATTTTCTTTCTGTTAGTAAGTTGAATGATGCTGGTGTACAAGTTTTATTCTCGAGTGGTGGATGCAAAATGACTAGAGGCTCAATGGTGCTAGCAAGGGGTGCTCGAATTGGTACTCTGCACAAGCTAGATACACATGTTATTCAATGCAATGTTGTCTCTATAAAGTCAAAAAAGGATGCTCGTGTAGAGAAGGAGAACGAAGTTCCTTTGGGTGCAAACTCTTTAGAGGTGAAACTCCTAGCAGAAAAGACCATGCTTTGGCATCAAAGGCTTGACCACATTGGTGAGAAAGGCTTAAAAGCTTTGAAAAATAAAAACCCGGTTGAAGGGTTTGATTACTGTAACCTCAAGTTTTATTTTTGTGAACATTGTATATATGGTAAACAACATCACATTTCATTTTATTCTAGTCCTCATAGATCATCTAGTGTTTTGGATTATATTCAATCTGATGTTTTTAGTCTAGTAAATGTTTCTTCGTTATCGAAATCAAGATATTATGTTTCTTTTATTGATGATTATTCGAGAAGGGCATTTGTGTATTTTCTATAAAGTAAATTAGAAGTGTTCATCTAGTTTAAAGAGTTTAAAAGCTTGGTTGGAAATAAGATTGGAAGAAAAATTAAATATTTGAGGACAGATAATGATGGTCAGTTTTGTTCTGTAGATTTCGAAAGGTATTGCAAAGACCATGGAATAAAAAGGCATAAAACAAAACCTTACACTCCACAGAAAAATGGAGTTGCTGAAATGTTGAACAAGACACTGATGGAAAGGGCAAGAAGTATGTTGAGCAATGCTAGTCTGGAGTAGAAGTTCTGGGCTGAGGCTATGGCTATAGCATGTTATTTAATAAATCAATCTCCCTCTTCAGAACTTGTTGAAAAAATTCCTATGGAAGCTTGGTCTAGTAAGAATCCCTCTTTAAGACATGTAAGATTCTTTGGCTATGAGGCATATGCTTATGTGCCGAATGAGAAAATATCTAAATTGGGAAATAAAGCTATAAAATTTATTTTAATTGGCCACAACATTGGTGTCAAAGGATACAAGCTTTCGAATCCTATTACTGAAAAGGTTGTATATAACATGATGAGGGCGCAGCCCGAGACTTAGAAAATAACCCACAAATAAGAGAATGATTTTATTATTCAGATAATGGAGCTTCTTACATGCAGAGGATCTCAAATCCCCAAGTTCAACAACACATGTAAGTTACAGAAAGCTACATAATCACCCTTTCGCAATATGCGAGCTTGTCCCCAAAAAGTTACCCAAAAATACTAGAAACCCACCCATAAATAGAGCTCCCCTTTAGTTTGGAGCCAAAACAACATTAAAATTTGAGTTTAGGTGGTTTGGTGCCAAAAATTACAACTTGAAGTTCAAATTTCAAAAGAACATTTGCAATTGTATCTTCTAGAAAGTGCGCCAACTTCCCGGGGCCATAACTTTTGATCCTGGGCTCTGATTTCGAACCGTTTGAACCATTGGAAAGGTCTCGAAGTCAAGAACGCACTTAAAATTTGCTATGCCAATTCCGGCAAGGTTCGAGGCCATTCTGGAAGCTCTAAGTGCCTCAAATCCAACTCAAAAGATTTTCAGGTGCAAATCTGGGAAACTAAAACTGCAATATCTTTCAACCCAGGAATAGAAAATAAAACCATAAATTGGGAATTTCATTATGCCTAAAAAGGGTATCAAAATGTAAAAACATCTAAAAATGATAAAATTGAAATTTAACTATTTTTGGGTGATGCAAGATTGCCCTTACACCACCGGATGCTCCTCGCATCGACACCAGGGTAATTTGAGAAGTGACCCCATCACATCTCAAATGGTTGAGGAAAACCCAAACGGTCAACCGCCTTAGATAGCCAGGATGAATCTTCCACAGGCCTTCCTCTCCATTTCACCAGATATTCTTCATCTTGCTGTTTCTCGTACTCCTTCCCACATGACTATCCAAGATTTCCTCAATCTCATCCTTTCTGAAGTAGATGCCGAATCCACACTATTCCATCGGGGTACTTCCTCCGCCACCTTCATGATACCTCTGTCAAATCTGAAATGTTGAACACAGGGAAATGTTGAATCCATGCAACTCTACCTCATATGCATTCCCTGAATCATGCTTCTTTAAAATTTTACAGGGACCAAACTTCTTCATCTTCAATTTGTTATATGTTCCCACTAGAAACCTTTCTTTCCTCAAGTGGACCATCACTTCATCACCAATCTAAAACTCCTTATACCTCCGCTTCTAATCTGCCTTAGCCTTATACTGCATATTCATCTTTTTAATATGTTCTCTTACTTTCTCATGTATATCCTTGATGTGTTATGCAAAATATTTGGCTTCAACACTTATTTTCTTCTCTTGGTCCATCTTCCTCAATTCTGGAGCTATTCTAGGGCTATCTCCATACACAATCTGGAATGGTGATCTACCAGTGCTTCTGTTGACATAATTGTTGTAAGAGAATTATGCCTAGGGTAAGATCAAGTCCCATCCCTTGGGTTTATCTCCTACCAACAATCTCAGTAGGTTACCCAGACTCCTGATAACAACCTCTATCTTCCCATCTGTTTGTGGATGGTGTGCAGAACTAAACTTCAGCTCTGTCTTCAGCTTCTTCCACAAGGTCCTCCAAAAGTACCCCACAAATTTGGTGTCACGATCTGAAACAATACTCTTTGGCAGATCATGTAGCCTCACCACCTCTTTGAAGAACAAGTTAGCAATGTGGACTGCATCATGGGTCTTCTGACATGGAATGAAATGTGCCATCTTCGAAAACCTATCAACCACCACAAAGACTGAATCATTCCCTCGTTGTGTCCTTGGCAAACCAAGAATAAAGTCCATACTTATATCCTCCCATGGCCTCTCTACTACAGGTAAGGGCTGATATAAGCCTATATTCTGGCTCACTCCTTTAGCCATCCGACATACCCTACAACTTTGTACAAACTTCTTTGTGTGACAACTGAGGCCAATAATAATGCTCACTGATAATGTCAATGGTCTTATCCCGACCAAAATGTCCCTGCCATTCCTCCACTATGCTTCTCCTTTATCAGGTTCTCCCTCATGGAACTCCTTGGGATACACAATTGACTTCCCTTAAATAACATTCCATCCTGGATTATGAAATCCAGCCACCTTGTCCTGTCCATTGTAACAGGTTCCTTGCAAGCTTTTCAAGCCTCTGCGAAATTAGGATCTTCTGCGTATAGTTTCTTAAGTTCATTGAACCCAACCACTTCAATCTGCATCTTTCTCATCAATGTATACCTCCTACTTAAGGCATCGACAACCCTATTTGACTTCCCACTCCTATGTTTCAAAACAAAGGTATAACTCTGCAAAAACTCTACCCATTTCATATGCATCTGATTTAATTTTCCCTGACTATTTAGGTACTGCAAGGCTTGATGATCAGTATATAGAACAAATTCCTTTGGCAACAAATAATGTCTCCATTTCTTTAATGTTTGAACTATTGCATAAAAATTCCGGATCATATACGTAATACTTTTTCTTGGCATCATTTAACTTTTCATTGAAATAGGCAATGGGCTTTACCTTCTTGGATCAATACCTCCAATGGCACAACCACTGGCATCACAATCCACCTGAAACACCTTTGTTGAAATCAGAGGGCTAGAACAGGTTGCTCTTATCACCTTCTACTTCAACAGTTCAAAACTTTTGCCACTCTAGTGCTCCACTTGAATTCTTTTCTATCCCCTCTCATTGTTTCAATCAGGGGTCCACAAATACTACTGAAGTTTCTAATGAACTTTCTACAAAAACTAGCCAAACCATGGAAAGATCTCACCTCAACAGTAGTTCTTGGGGTAGGCCATTCCAGAATAGCCTTCACCTTCTCTGGGTCCATCTTGAAACCTTCTGCTGAGACAACAAACCCCAAGTACACCAACTCCCTCTTCACAAAACTACACTTCTTCAGATTAATCAATAGTTTCTCTTCTCTTAACTTCTCAAAGGCTCTCCGGATATGCATCAGATGCTCATCCAACATCTTACTAAAAATCAAAATATCATCTAAATACACAATAACAAAACTTCCCAGAAATTATTTTAGTACCTCGTTTATAAGCTGCATGAATGTGCTCGGTGCATTGGTTAGCCCAAAAGGCATGACTAACCACTCGTACAGGCCCTCTTTGGTCTTGAAGGCAGTCTTCCATTCATATCCCTCTTGAATCTAGATCTGGTGATATCCACTCTTTAGATCAATATTTGTGAAGTACTGAGCTCCACTCAAACAGTCCATCAGGTCATCCATCCTTGGCAGGGGAAATATGTACTTAATTGTTATCTTGTTTATGGCTTGGAAATCTATACACATCCTCCACTCCCCATCCTTCTTTGGTGCTAGTACTGCAGGTATTGCGCATGGACTCAAACTCTCCTGTATCAAACCCTTTCTCAACAACTCTTGAACTTGTCTGTTCAACTCCTCATTTTTTGCTAGAGTCATTCTATGAGCTGCCTTATTTGGCAAACTGGCTCTAGAAATCAAGTCAATCTGGTGACTGATCTTCCTTATTGGCAGTAAACCCTCAGGTACATTATCACAAACAACATCCTGAAACTCATCCAACATCCCAAAAACTTCTTCTGGAACCTTCTCACCATCCTCATTACTCACTCTAGGAATCAATGCATAACACACACGTTCATGCTTCATACCTTTTAAAAATTTTGTTCCATCTACATAACAAATTCTAGCACTACTACATACCTTTTCTTCAATCTCCTTCAGGGGTTTCAACTTGTGACGAACCCCATCCTTTGTTAAGGAATAAGTGTTTGCATGGCCATCATGTATAGCTCGCCTATCGAACTACCATGTCCTCCCCAACAACATGTGACATGCATCCATGGGGATGATATCACAGAGTACCTCATCATGGTAGCTCCAGATCTTGAACTTTACTAGGCACTGCTCATTGACCAAAACTTTGTGGTCTTTCTGCAACTAGGCAATCCGATACGGATGCGGGTGCCTTTCCCTCTTCAACTTCAACTTTGTGACCATCTCCTCTTACACCAGATTATCAGTGCTCCCACCGTCAATGATGACATCACAACATTTTCCTTCACACTTGTGCCTTGTGCGAAACAAATTCTTCCTTTGTTCTGGTTCCTTTTCTTCAGTCACTAGGGCTCTCCTAATCACTAGGGTTTCTCCCTTTCAGCATCATCTGAATGTTCAGATTGGGCCTCCTCATCTGCATGCACAACCCTTCCATGACCTTCTGGCCTTTTGTCTACCCTTCCTTGGTGTTGTGGACATTCATAGGCTCGATGCCCTTCTTCACCACACTGGAAACACGTTCCTCTGAAACCACCTCTTATAGATCCTTGTCCATATCTCCCTCATCCTCTACCTCTTTGATCACCACTGCCTTGATCACGAGGGTGGTAGAAGTTGTCATTCTTTTGGCTTCGGCTAGTACCCACATCTTCACTTTTCTTTTCATCATCATTTTGGCTTCCTGAAGGTCTGCCATTTCCCCTTCCGCTTTGACCTCCTCATCCTTTTTGTTTGCCATCAAATCTTTTGTTTAGCTTCTCTTCCACCTTTAGAGCAAACTGATACACATTCTCAATGGTGGTCATTCTGACTAGGCTTAACTCCTCCTGAATGCTTGGTCGTAACCCATTAAGATATTAGGCTGCCTTCTCCTTATTGGCCTCTGTGTGACCTGTTCTGATGATTATCTTGTGAAAATCTTCAAGATATTCTTTCACAGCTCTACTTCAATGCTTCAACCCTTGCAATTTCTTCAACAGATCTAACTCGTAGTCCACTGGTATGAACTGCTTTTTTTGTTTTCTACCATGTGATCCCATCTGGTGATCTTGACTTTTCCTCTTCGATTTCTTTCCAACTGGACCTCTTTCCACCAAATACTGGCATGGCCCTTCAGCTTCATTTTTGCAAAATTAACTCGATCGGGTCCTCTATTTCCTCATACTCAAAATATTCTTCTAGCTCGTTGATCCAGTCGATCAACTCTTCCCGTGTTCAGACTTCCGAAATAACTGGGGACTTCTGCTCTGGGTCTTTTCCCAATCTTTGAAATGGCCCTTATTAGCCGCATTTGGTCTTGATCAATTGCTGCTTCTTCCTCTTCTACATCTGAACCTTCTTCCTCTCCTTCATCCTCACTTTCCTCCCTCGGGTTTAACCCTCTTCTCAACTGCTCTTGTAACGCATCAATCTATCTCTGGAGGGCTGCCAGTGCATCTCTTCCACTAGCATCTCTGCCGCCTTGACCACCTCTGGCACCACCATGCCTACCAGGCATCTCTCTTGGAGGCATCTTTCTTGACCTCTACCCACAACCACGGTCCTGGTGCGAACTGCCTCACGATCGGCGATCTGTCCACACGCTCAAAAAAATCATCTCTGATACCACTTGATGAGGGCGCAACCTAAGACTTAGAAAATAACCTACAAATAAGAGAATTATTTTATTATTTAGATAATGGAGCTTCTTACATGCAGAGGATCTCAAATCCCCAAGTTCAACAACACATGCAAGTTACAGAAAGCTACAAAATCACCCTTTCGCAATATGCGAGCTTGTCCCCAACAAGTTACCCATAAATAGAGCTCCCCTTTAGTTTGGAGCCAAAACAACATTAAAATTTGAGTTTAGGTGGTTTGGTGCCGAAAATTACAACTTGAAGTTCAAATTTCAAAAGAACATTTGCAATTGTATCTTCTAGAAAGTGCGCCAACTTCCCGGGGCCATAACTTTTGATCTGGGGCTCCGATTTCTGAACTGTTTAAACCGTTGGAAAGGTCTCAAAGTCAAGAACGCACTCAAAATTTGCCATGCCAATTTCAGCAAGTTTTAGGGCCATTCCAGAAGCTCTAAGTGCCTCAAATCCAACTCAAAAAATTTTTAGGTGCAAATCTGGGAAACTAAAACTGCAATATCTTTCAACCCAGGAATAGAAAATAAAAACTATAAATTGGGAATTTCATTATGACGAAAAGGGTATCCAAAAATGTAAAAACATCTGAAAAATGATAAACTTGAAATTTAACTATGTTTTGGGTGATACAAGATTGCCCTTACACCACTGGATGCTCCTGCATCATAACATAAGTGTAATATTTCATGAGTTGAAACCTTCTACATTGGATTTGCAGTTAGAGACAAAAGAAAAGAAAAATGTTGTAGTTGAAATCTCTCAAAATATAGATAAAGAGGAACTATGAAGTGTACCTAAAACTGAGGAGAATTCTAGCAGCTCTGAGAGTTTTGAAGAAGAAGCACCACAACCTCAGCCTCAACTTTTGAGGAGGTCTATATGTGAAAGGAAACAACTTGAAAGGTATGGTTTTTCCATGTTGGATATAAATTGTGCCTATGATTTGATTACAAGCACTGATGAGCCTAGGACTGTGAAAGAGGCAATTAAAATGTCTGTTTCAAATTCTTGGTTGGAAGCCATGAATGAGGAAATGGCATCATTAAAAAGGAATGAAACTTGGAGTCTAGTTCCCTTGCCTGAAGGTCAAAAGCCTATTGGATGTAAATGGGTATTCAAGAAGAAAATTGATCTAGATGGCAGTGTTGAAAAGTACAAAGTTGGGTTGGTTGTGAAAGCCTATTCCTAGGTAGAGGGAATTGATTATGGTGAAATATTTTCTCATGTAGCTAAGATGACATCTATTAGATTTCTTTTGTCAATTGTAGCAATGTATGACTTAGAGATTGAACAAATGGGTGTGAAGATAGCATTTCTTCATGGAGATATTGAAGAAGAAAAATATATGTCCTAGCCTGAGCACTTTGTGGAAAAAAGTAAAGAAAATATGGTTTGCAAGTTAAAGAAATCTCTGTATGGTTTAAAAAAAATCACCTAGAATGTGATACCAAAAGTTTGACGTGTTTGTGTTGTCATTGGGATTTGTAAGACCAAAATCTGATCATTGTGTGTACTTCAAAACTAAAAATGACTGAGTTCTTATTATTGCCTTGTATGTTGATGACATGTTCATAGAAAATAGTAAGACTATGATTTTTGATCTAAAATCTCAATTGTCAACAAAATTTGAAATGAAAAATCTAGGTGCAACAAGGTATATTCTAGGGATGGAAGTAAAAAGGGATAGAGGAAGAAGAAAGATTTGGCTCAGCCAGAGTAAGTATATCAATACTCTCTTGAAGAGATTAGGTATGACTGATTACAAGGAGCTAGTTTTTCTAGTGTTGCAAGGAACAAAGCTATCTATTGAAGATTGTCCAAAATATCCTACTAAGATGGAGGACATGACTAGAGTTCCTTATGTAAGTGAAGTTGGTAGTTTATTGTATGCAATGGTTTGTACAAGCCTAGACATTTCCCAAGTAGTGGGAGTTCTTAGCTATTTTATGGAAAATCCAGGTAGACCTCAGTGGGATGTGCTGAAAAGAGTTTTTAGGTATTTAAAAGGTACCTCTTAGTATACTTTATTCTATCATGGTAACTCGGTTGGGTCACAGAGATCCATCAACATTCGAGGTTATGTGGATTCTAATTGGGTAGGGGAAATTGACAGTAGGAGATCCACCAGTGGATACATCTTCACATTATTTGGTGGTGCATTTAGTTAGATGAGCAAGCGGTAGGCTATAGTCACTTTATCTACTATAGAGGAAAAATATATGGAAGATATACATGCCTGTAAATAAGCCATTTGGCTTAGACGTTTGTGTTTTGATATTGGGTTTAATGCAAGGAAAATTACCATTTGTTGTGACAGTCAGAGTGCTATTTGTTTGGAAAAAAATCCAACTTTCCATTCTAGGATGAAACATATTGATGTGCAATATCATTTTGTACAAGATATGGTGGAGGATGGAAAGGTTAGTCTTGAAAAGGTGGATACTCTAGAAAATGTTGTAGATGTGTTGATGAAACTAGTGAGCACAAACAAGTATAGGTTGTGTGCTAGTTTGATGGGACTTGGGGCCTATGACATTCAATAATATTGAGTTTGGAATAAGCCACTAAGTCTTCATCAAGTGGGAGCATGTTGGAAATGTGTCTCAACTTACTAGCTTGACATTGGCAATGTTGTATTCTCCTATCTCCTTGATTGACCAGATTGTGCTCCATCGGCAAGACTCTCTTAGCTATCTCCCTAATAGCCTGATAATATTTCATGTTTCACCTAGCTCTTCATTAGAATGATGTTGTTTGGTTGGCATAACTCTGAAGGTTGTATCCATGATGGTCTGAAAGTTCATGGTGTGTGGAGGTTTACCTTATTAGTAGGAGTTGGCTCTATCAACAAGACCTTGTTCATTGTCTCCTTAATAGACTGATATCTCTTGTCATGGCATCTTGTTTACTTAGTCAGCAAGAGTAGTTCACTTTGGTGGGAGTTTCTAAGGTGTCTGTTTGAAACTCCAAAAATCCGATGGAGTTGCTTGTTGGTGGGATGTTGCACTATCGTCGAGAAATTGGACAATGTCTCCTTGATATCCCAATGGCTTCATATCAGAGAAACTTGGATGCTTCGCTGAGACTTTGTGAAATGTATGTTTGACATGCCGATAGAAGACTTGAGCATTCTTGTTGATGTGACTTCGGGTGTTCATCATGACTTTGGGAAATTCCTCTTCAATGACTAAATAAGCTGATAGCTTATGAAGGTAAAATGAAAGTATTATCCACATGGTGGTAAGACCTACATCGATGAGACACTTGTGTATTGGTGGGAAAATCTAAAATCTCTCATTGATGAGTTGGTAGAATTGGAATAGTATAGTGGACGTCGATAGGACTCAAACAAATCGGTGATAGGTTTGTGGTTGTCTCATTGATGGCCCGATATGGTAACTACTGAGTGATAGTTTTTTAGCTATTACGAATGGGAACTAAATTGGTATGTTTCTTGCATGGGTCTAGTGATGCAGATCAGTTGGAATTCTCTTAGAAGGAAAATTCTACAATATGTAATGCATTGCAAAAGTGTTTTGAGTTGAGTTGTGAGTCTGATGGGAGAGAACGAGATTGATTAGGAATTGTAATGCTTCCTATATTGAGAGTGTGAAAAGACATCTAAGAGCAACAAACTGTAACTCTGTATGTGGACTTTGTTCACTGTAATACAATTTTTTTGCTTGGTGTGGTGGGTTTTTCTACCGAAAGGGTTTTCCCATGTTAAAACTAGTGTCCTTTCTATGGTTGTGTTAAATTTGTTCTCATCTATTTTCTGCTAATGTGCATCTTTAATGAACTGTAATTTGAAATTGAACCATATCTCTACATTCTCTTCTTAGAATTAGCATTAGGAAAGTGTTTATGCTCCTTTTCTTTCCTTACACATCTATATGTCATAAATTTTTTTATCTTTTCTCTTTTCATGTGCTTTCCTTTTGGGGATGATGCAAGGTGTTGAGACATTTAGGTCTCTTTCTTGTTGAGTTGAAGGATTTTTCTTTGATTTCACTCTTTATGTGTCATTATTCCAATTCTATAGTATTTGGGTAATGATGACATTTTTGAGCTCTATAACAACTGTTAGGAATTACATGTAAAAAATATCAATTAAATGAAAATAAAGATTAAACAAAGGAATGGAAAAAAATAGAATTAATAATAGTGAGAGATAATTTTAATGTGGTTCACCTAAACTCGACCCACATCTACCAATAGAGAGTTCAATATTAGTATCTAGCAAATCAAAACAATTACAACCAACAATCCTTGCAACTCAATAATGCTGCAAATGCTACAATACAATATCAATGGAAACCCTAACCCTTAGCCATTTTATCAAGACTTATGTTGGTTACAAAATAGGGTTTTTTAATGTTGGACAATAGAAAAATAACTCCCAAAACCTTTATAAAATAATAAGTCATTTGAGGTTTTGGGGCCACTTCCCCTGAGCTCCCATGGGGGCACTACCCCTCAATCCCACCCTATATCACAATAGGGAGTGCACGAGGGGCACTAACCCCATACCTCACAAGAGGCGCTGCCCCCAAACCCCTGTTAAATAATTTGGGGGTGAAAGCGCACCAATAAAAGTGTGAAAAATTTAACCTCTGAGTCTAATTAGGCTCCATATAACAATAATCTCCCACTTGGAGACTGATCAGACTCCACAACATATCATCTCCCACTTGGAGACTGATCATAACACCTCTGACCCTATAGCTCCCACTAGAAATAAACACCCTGGACCCTGATGTTCTATGTTTATTGTTTTTAGTCTTGAAGACCAACCAAAGCTGAAGAGGAGCTCAACTTCTCCCTTGTCATTTCCTTTGTAAACATATCCACTGGATTTTCATGTATATGTATCTTTTCCATCCTTAAGTGACCATCATCCAACACTAACCGAATGAAGTGATACCTCAACTTTATGTGTTTGGTATTTGAATGCAAGGTAGAATTATTTGCAAGATGTATGGAACTCTATCTGTCCATAAACAAATAACTGTTAGCCTATTGTTTTCCCAATTCTTCCATGAAAGATTGCAGCCATATCATCTCCTTACTTTCCTCTGTTGTAGCTACATACTGTACCTTTGTGATGGATAAAGCAACCACCTTTTGCAACCTAGAGATCCATCATTGTCCCACCTACAGTAAAGACATAAACTATAGTACTCTACTTGGTATCAATATCCCCTTACAAATATGAGTCTACATAACCTGCTAAATCAGTATTAGAGCCCCCAAAATATTAATGTTTATTGGATGTACCTCTCAAATACCTGAGAACCCATTTTATTGCATTCCAATGATCCAATCTTGGATTACTCATATACCTATTAACGACTTCAATAGCATGTGCAATATCCGATCTCATGCATACCATGGTGTACATTAAACTTCCTATAGCTAAAGCATATGGTACCTTGGAAATTTTTTCTTCCTCCTCTTATGTCTTTGGACACATCTCCTTAGTCAATTTCAATTGACTAGGAAAAGGTGTGCTGACAAATTTTGTATTCTCCATATGGAATCTTTGCAACACCTTTTCAACATAATTAGCCTAAGATAGAATCAATTTTATGTTTTTCCTATCTCTGCAAATTGTCATATCAAGGATTTTTTTGCTGGCCCCAAATCCTTCATAGAAAATGATTTTGCTAATTGTTGTTTTAACTCACTTATGTGATCCATGTTAGAACCCTCTGCAAGCATGCCATCAACATATAAACATAAAATAATGTAGCTATCATTATCTAACCTCTTAAAATAAACACAATGGTCAGAATTACACTTGTTGTAGCCTTGCTCAGCCATAAAACTATCAAATTTCAAGTACCATTGTCGAGGTGCTTGTTTCCAGCCATATAAACTCTTCTTCAATTTGCACACCAATTTCTCCTTACCTTTGACCTAAAATACTTGGGGCTATTCCATATATATCTCCTCCTTCAAATCACCATGGAGAAAGGTAGTTTTCACATCTAGTTGTTCCAAATGAAAATCTTCAACAACCACAATACTTAAAATAGTACAAATAGAAGTCATCTTAACTACTGGAGAAAAATTTTCAGCAAAATCAATGCCTTTTTTTTTGTGCAAATCCTTTGACAACTAACTTGGCTTTAAATATGTTCTTACCTTCATCTTCCTCTTTTAGCCTATAAACCCATTTGTTTGGTAAAGCCTTTTTACCTACAAGAAACTTACATAATTCCCAAGTCTGATTTTTTCACAAGGATTTCATTTCTTCTTTCATTGCAAGCTCCCTCTAAACCTTTGTATCCACCTGCATAGCTTCATCATACCCTTCGGTTTCACCAACATCTGTTAACAAAATAGAATACAAAGAGGGAGAAAACCTTTCAGGAGGTCTACTTAGCCTTGATAACTGTCTAACATTCACTAGAGTTTGTGGTATTTCTTATTTTTGTTGCAGAGCATGAGGAACCACTAGAACATCACTATCTAGAGTATCATCTAGCACCACAAAATCCTTTTCTTTTTTCTCATGGTGCTGCAACTGATCTTTGTACAATAACTTCTCATTGAATACAAGATCCTTGCTTCTCACAATTTTTAGATTTTCAACATCCTAAAGCCTATACCCAAATTCATCAATGCCATATCCAACGAAGATACACTTTTTTTATTTTACATCCAACTTGGTTCTATTTTCAGAATCTACATCTGCAAATACTTCACATCTGAAGGTTTTTAGAAAATAATAACTCACATTCTTACCTACCCATGCTTCCTCTGGAATACTAAAGCCCAAAGGAACTGAAGGACCTTTATTAATTAAATATACAACGGTATTGACAACCTCTTCCCACATGTTTAAAGGAAACCCAACATGAAATCTCATGCTCCTTACACGCTCCATTATTGTCCTATTCATGTGCTTAGCCACTCAATTTTCTTATGGAGTCCCTGGAGCCATTTTATACCTAAGGAAATAAATCAAAATCTTCCTAGTTGTATCATCTATTAATGTAACATAATACTGAGAGCCACCGAAAGAAGATACCTGAGTCGGTCCCCATACATCTGTATGCACAAGCTCCAACTTTGCATATTTATTTTGCTTCCCATCCTTGAGAAAACTAACTCAGTTTTGTTTTCCATACACATAGCTTTCACATAAATCCATATTAGTGGATTTCAAACCTAGTAAGACTTTCTTAGAATGAAGTACCTTCATACCTTTTTCACTCTTATGCCCAAGTCTATTATGCCACAGTGTTGTCTCATAACCTACAACAATTGTTTCAGTCTCTTCTTGCAAACCCACAACAATTGTTCCTGAACCTGTTTGTGTTTTCTCTATAACAACTAAAGTAGAAGGAACAATATGACCTATACAAAGATATAAGGTACCTACTTTCACACCTTTTGCTACTATTAGGGCACCTCTTGAAACCTTCCAATTTTTATAATTAAAAGTAATTGTGCAACCTTCATCACCTAGCTTCCCTACTAAAATTAAATTCCTACTTAGCGTTGGGACATGCCTTACCTCTTGTAGTAGCCAATGATTCCCATTCTATAACTTAATCTTAATTATTTCCTTTCCAACAATTTGATAGGGTTTGTTATCTCCCAAATAAACCAACCAAAAATACCCTTAGACATAATCAAGAAAATAACTTCTATGGGGCGTAGTATGAAATGAGGCCCCTGAATCTGAAACCCATGAATCATGAACATTATCAAGGGAAAGAATCAAAGCATCCTCATCAGATTTGTTACTTACCACATTTGCCTCTTTACTTCTTTCCTTTTTGTCTCCTTTATTTTTCCAAGACTAGCAATCTTTTTTTAAATGACCCGACTTACCACAGTACCAACTATCCCTCTTGTCTCTAGATTGGGACCTTTTTTCCTTTGATTTTCCTCGTGAATTCCCATGACTTCCATAATTATTTCCTATCTCCTTTGTTTTTCCCCTATTTTCTACATTCCAAACACTTCTTGATGTGGATGTTCCACCTGATATTTCCTCGCTCAAAATAACACAACCAACATCATCAAATTTCAATGTATTTGAACCAAAAACAAAATTGCTAACAACCATTACCAAGCTATTCCAACTTTCAGGAAAAGAACATAGAATCAAAAGTGCCCTAACTTCTTCATCAAATTATACATTTACAAAAGTTAATTAACTAGTAACTGTATTAAACTCATTTAAATGATCAACAACTGAACCACCTTCTACCATTTTCATATTAAATAAAAACTTCATAAGAAATACCTTATTCGAAGTGAAAGGATTTTCATATAACTTTGCTAGGGTTTCCATCAACTCTTGAGTTGTCTTTGTTGTTGTATTATTGAAGGCCACTAATTGTGCCAGGCATAAATGAATGGTTCCTAGTGCCTTTCTATCTAGAAGATTCTAATCCTCATCATTCATTGTTGCTAGTTTCTTGGATTTTCCTTCCAATGACCTCCATAAATCCTTATGATAGAGATAATCCTCCATTTTGATCTTCCATAACTGATAGTTCTGCCCATTAAATTTATCTACCTTCAATTTACCCTCGTCTACCATTGCTCCCACTTAGCCTTGAGACTTCCACTCAGCCATGAGACCTTCCTGCAAATGATAATATAACACAACCCGCTCTAATACCACTTGTTGGGAATTGCATGTAGAAAATATCAATTAAATAAAAATAAAGATTAAACAGAGGAATGAAAAAAAATAGAAATAATAACAACGAGAGATAATTTTAATGTGGTTCACCCAAACTTGGGCCACATCCACGAATAGAGAGTCCAATATTATTATCTAGCAAATCAAACTGATTAAAACCAACAATCCTTGCAACTCAATACCGCTACAAATGCTACAATACAATATCAACGGTTAGCCATTTTATCAAGACTTGTATCACAAAAAGGAACATGCCAGGGGCACTGCCCCTAGACCTCACAAGGGGTGTTCCCCCTTGACCCCATCTTGGGGGACCTACCCCCAAACCCCCATTGAATAATTTGGGGGGAAACTATGTCAATAAAAGTGTGAAAAATTTAACCTCCGAGCCTGATTATGATTCATATAACAACAACAACATTGTAGCAAAGATATACTAACCTTGAATCTATAGATCCCTTATGTTTTTTTGGGGAAACCCCTCCTTCCTTTTTCATGACATAGCTTCATTTTGGGAATGTATGACTTGTCATAGGGATTTTTGAGTAAGCTCTCATGTCTTAGACTTTAACATTGGCTTCTTTAAAGAAATTGCTCATAGCAATGGTGTAGCAATTTATTTAAAGTGGGAGCATACAATGACAATATATTTTGAAATTCTCATGTTTCATGGTGCAATTTTCTTTCTTCCTATGATGCGTCCTTTTATTGGTGGTGTCATTGGGTTTGATGTCATTTAAGAGTGTGATATTTCTTAGCGTAAAAATTTCCTCTTAGTGGTGATGCGATGCACTACATTCCCTAAGAAAGCGAATCTCTTACTCTTGAATTGTCCTCTCTTGGAGACATTAGGCATGATGTTCGCTAAGAAGATGACCTTACACAAACTAAGCAAAATCCCTTTGAAAAAACCTATTCTTTCATGATTACTCATAAGTGTCTAGCATAATACAACATGTTAAACCTTGTGAAGCTCAAAACCCTCTTTAAGGCCACCAAGCATAACACACCTTGCTTTCCAGTGGGGCCTTGCCTTGTTCATAGGTGCTTAGCATAATGTAGCTTGTTAAGCCTTATGAATCATGAAACCTTGTCTTGTGGAATCTTATTGAAGTTTTTAGAGGGACAACTTTGATATGATTTTCCACCCATTGGGAACCTCTCCTAATGGATAGAATGAGGTTCCACTACCATGGAGTGAGCACATGACAAAAATATTAGACATGTTTTGTGCTACATCGAATGGTTGAGGCCAGATTTTCCTAGTCTTTGATGTTGTATGATTGAGTATCTTTGTCATTGTTGCATACATATGTCTTGAATCTATACTTTAGTGTGATTCTGACATGGGGTCATCCTCTCACTAAAGTGGGGGCTAAAGATAGTGTACGAAAATGTATCCCTTTTTCACATGTAATTTTTAATTAATTAAATGAACTTAATTATTCCTTAATTTAGTGTTGTAATATGTATTCTACATATTCAAATTAAGTTTATGGCCTTATTTATTAAAATGTACTTAATTGTGCCTTATTTTAGTGTTGTAAAGTGTACCCCTTTACACTTTCTTTCTTATCTAGGGCCTCATTAATTAATTGAGCTTAATTGCCCTTGATTGACCCCTTTAATTCAAATCCAAGCCTAATTAATTGCATTTTTTGAAGAGGAAACCCAACATTCATTAATGATATAACATAACACTCATCCTTAAAGAATGTGTGTCCTAGGTAAGTGACCTAGGACCCATTTGTTCACTATTGAACACCCGAAATACTAAGAGGGGGGGGGTGAATCAGTATTTTATTAAACCATTTACAAAATATCCATCCAAGCAATAACATAACTCTAACTATAATAATAAGTGAAAGCATTGAATCAACACAAGATCACAACACACATGAACACTAATTTTTTTACATGGAAAACCCACAATAAGGATTAACTCACAATATAATATTTGAATATAAAATATCACAATGACTCACTACTAGGACTCACTATCCTTGAAGGCTCATAGCCTGAAGTAAATTACAAAAAAGAGTATGAATCACTGCCAAGAGGTGAATTGGGATAGAATACACCTTCCTTGTGCTAGATTTTAGTTCCAATGAAGCACATAATACAAAAAAATTCACTGTAAAGTATACCCAACAATTATGTTTGCTCACTCCTATAATTTCACTCATTCACACCATGTAGAAGTACATTCATGATTTATCATTTCACTCTATATCACATCTTTTTCTCATCATCATCATCATGTTTATCTTCTCAAGAATATCTTTCATATATATACCGTATACATTCATATAGCATTAATTAGGTTAGCCTAGTTAGAGTAGGCCTCAAAAAAAATTCATCTAAACATACCCAACACAAGCGTTTAATGTATGATATCAATTGGCAGGGACCTAAGATAGGTCCCTTTAGTATTCACAATGCATATTTGATCTTCTTAACACAAGTTCATAATTAGGTTAGATAGAGTTAGACCTAAAAGATAAAAGACTTCAATCGTATATGTAATTCACCAAATGTGTAACACAATACTTGTTAACACATCGAATTCTCCTTTAGATGACATCAAATAACTTATCTTCAACTCTACAAGAAAAAAATAATAATCATGACAAAACATGAAAGCTCCCACATCAATACGCTATACTGGAACTTACTATAAACCTCAGAACAAAATAGTGTTATTCATATCTTTCGTATGCATTTTTATATCATCATAAAAATTCGAGCTAAGATGAATCTCACAGTTACGAATCTATGCACAAAATTTGGTAGTGATATCTTTCTTTGAGGTAGAATTCAAACCAAAAAATTGATGCATTGAACCAGTATATAAATAGAACATTGTTTACCAAACTACTGGTAACTATATCTTGTTAGTAGATGTATATGATGTTGAGATAGAACATATTATCAACTTTTGAATGAATGTTATAGAATAAGATAAGTCAGACCAAAATATCGAATCAACAAAATTTCAATACTAGATAAGCATAGCTAAAACCATTATTACTGAAGCAACTATTGACCTATACAAGTGATGTAAGGTATAAAAATGTTAATATTGACGGTAATAGCAATCTTCCAATTTCCAACACTGATGTAAATATTGACATCAATGAGAATCTTCCAATTTCTAACAATCTCCACCTTTGTCACTAATGGCAACACATGATGTGAAAACCATCAAGAACAAAATTTCTTCTTTTCATCTCTCTCTCCTCAAAATTTTATTCTTTTCACACGATACTCTCTCCCCCTTTGAAAACAATGGCAAAGGATGAAAGATATTGTATTGTTCTTTCCTTTGACCAAAATACTTAAACAATTTTCCTTTGCATACCTAAATACTCCCTCTTAGGAGTACATCCCAAAACAGTAACTATGAGTGATTAATCGAAGGTGGTTGCCCTTTGCAGTTTGTGGAGAGTACTAGTTCATGAATATTTTCTTTCACCCCATAGTTTGTTTTCTTTTTCTAAGGCTCTACATAGATACTCAAGTTCAACTAGGATATATTTCCCTTCAAATGGATTTATGAGAGTGGCATTTGAGTTTAGAATTCTATCAACAAGAGAAAGAACATAAGAGATAGGTGTGTGCTTAATTTTTATCAGGTCTAACCTTTCCATATTGTTCAATTATTTCTCCTTTTTCCTTGTGTAGTGTGAGATATTCTTCATGAAGCTTTGTCAAACCAAACCAAGTTTGATCATCTCGTTCTAGAGTTGGATCAAAAGTGTTGGATGCATATTTTATTTGTGTATCAATTGTCTCCTCAACATCCTTGATTCTTTGAATTGCATCAGGCCAATTCCAAAAAATGAGAATAGATTTTTAGCCTCATTTTCACAATCTCGAACTTCTTTTATATTTTTAAGTGCATTGTTGTATGTAGGCTTACATCTATCTCCAATTTCCAACAAGCATTTTTCCCTGACCCAAGTAATCATTTCACTTACTGCTTGACTTTGTAGCTCTTTGAATGTACCAGTTAGTGTATTCATGCTTTCAAATAGACTATGAAGAACTAGAGTGTACCTTTCTTCTGGCTAGCTGCTTAAGTTTTCTTGGAGAAAGCTCTGCTTGAGCAATTAATACATGAGCCTCAGTAGATTTTCTCTTTTCTCTAGAGGAAGTTATTGATTTACTAGAGATCCCTTATGATTTTTCATGAATTTCTAGAGACACTTTTGTATAAGTTTTGAATCTTGGTCTACTAGGATCTTTTGGGATGCTAATTAATATTTCAATACAACCAACAAAAAAATCTTTGTCAATCTCATAACCTAGTTCAGGAATCCATATGTTTATGGGTTCAACTACCTTGATAATACAAAAATTAGTCGATACCAAAAATGTTATGTCATTTTTATATCTTATTACTATCTCTCTTAGAATTCTTCTCCTTTTGTTCATTCTTCTTTGAGATTTTCCAAAGAATGCAACAAGGGCTTCACCTTGTGTATCCAAATATCCAATATTTCTCATTATCTCCCTAATTTGATGTGCAACCAGTTTGGTATTTACCCAAACAATTTCCCCTATAGCAGGAGCTTCTCTTATAAAGTAAAAGATTATACATATTATCAACATTCCATACCTAATTGTTCCCTTCTTCTTGATATCATTCAAATTCTCCAATAGTTGTTGCAGGAGAAACTCACAAAGATCATATTCAATATTCTTCTCAACCATCTCTAAAGTTATGTTAATTATAGCGTTAGAGACATCATTGTCTCCAAAAAAAAATTATGCAATAACCATACTCGCATATTGTACTGCCAGATTATTGATTTTGGTACATGTATTCTTTCTCAATCCTTTTCCTTTGTTAGGTTTTCATACTGGAGCAGGTCTAGAGGAGGATATACCAGTAACCTCTCTAATTACTTCTTTGGATATCATATTAGAATCATCAAGCCACACAAATTGATAATGGAACCTACTCAGAGCCAATCTAATGCATCTCTCTTCATTGCTAAAGTTAGGAAATTGAACCCACACATCTAATTTCATCTTCGTTAGTAAATTATGTTATGGTTTTAGGGTATAATATTCTCCAATTGACTCTTCAAGCCATAATATGTGTGCTTTTCCATAAGTAGGTTCTTCCAACTTTGTATGAATGTATATCTCAATATATTCAATAGGAATGACACCAAGGGAAACTTTTGAAAATGCAGCCAAAGTGTCAAGTTCTAAGGTTTTAGTAGGATACATCTTAAACTATGGTTTTGTTCTCTCTGAATTATCTATGACTTGAGGTGTATTGGTTGGAACACAACAATCTACTGAGAGGGGGGTGAATCAGTAGATATTAAAATTTAAACTCTTTAACCTTTAGAGAAAACTAACTCTTTAAACACTTAGTGTGTAGATGAAGCATGGAATACAAAAATTTAAATAAGCACAAAAAATAACAACGCATAACACAAGATGTACATGGAAAACCCAAGATGGGAAAAACCATGGTGAGAAAATGATGCTAGGAGCTACTATCCTAAGCTAGCCTCACAATGAAACCTTTTGTTACAAATTTTAAGGGCACCAACCCTAAGGAGACTCCAATACCCTAAACTAAGCACCAACTCAGTTATCTAATGGCACCTACCTATCAAATTTACAACATAAATGATTATTACAGTTTGTTCATTAAGAAAAAAACTCAATGTTATAGCTTACTCTACAACTGCTCAAGTTTTTGTTGCTTCCATAACAACTCTCTTCTCTTCTCTACACTCCATTGGCTTGGCTCTAATCTACCCCTTCTTCTTTAGTGCATTCTTGGTCTACCTCAATGCACCCTCATACACCTTAAGCAAGTGTCTTCTTTTCTTTTTAGTGAATTCTCTATCTGCCTCTAGATCTCATAATACCTTTTTCTCTTTTCACTATCTCACTATCTCTTCTCAACCAGTTACATTACACTTAGAAAATATTCTCATTATCGATTTTACATAGTTGCTAGCCAATGATGATTTCCTTAGGATCCTGCACCATGATTAGATCTTCTGTTAGGGTTCTAGAATATCTTCTATAGTATCATACAACTGCATTAAGTCACATAACATTAATTTTTGTGATGTGAAGAGACATAGCGATCACCATTGGATCAACTATGATTCAATCTACACCATCCCTTGCTATCCCACTGGCTGAGAGCATGGGCCCATAAAATCTTAGCAGGCTACCAAGCAACTACCATCTATCAACCTTTAATGTCATTCTCCATAATTGCTCAATACTCATCGCTCATCACTGAAAACTTCAATGCTTAAAGGTGTATAGGTGTGATGCACTAACACCTAGCGATGTAATAATATTCTGCCACATGTACATAATGGTGTCATAATCCACTTCCACTGATCATCGCACAAATCATCCAAACACTTCACTTCACAATAGTGATGTGAAGCAACTGAGTGATATTTTCCATGTGTATGCTAGACCCACCATCGACTTCTTCCATCATCTGATTAAACCTTGTTTGATCACAACCGTTCCTTGCTCCCCTTCGAGGCATGGATGAGGTCCCACCACAGGTGTCACAAGATAGTAGGCATCATTGGATATACTTGATCACAACCATTGATAACTTTGTATCGCTCATCATTAAAAATCGAGCTAACTTCAAATATTTTTCCATAATTCATGAGACCTTAGTGATAGTCATCATATATGGAACTAATGAGTGTGCACCATTAGATCTTCAAAAGGACACACCAATGACACCAATCAGATGACTAGGTGATGGGGCTAGTCACTGAATGAGTTTAATGACATAAGTTACAACTTATCCGATTGATAACAACCATCAAGAAACCAATGAAAAAATATAAAATTTGTTAGAGCACCATGACTGAAACCCTAGGATTTAACTACAAAACCCTAATTTAGGTTGAGAAGAACCATAATTCATTTTTGGACCCATTATACATTCTCTAGACCTGCTCATCACATTTTTTAGAAGATCTCAGAAAACCCATATTGAGTCTTGCCTTTGATTTCATTTTAGATGCATGAAATAATACTCTACAATTTTATTACAACAATGTATGACAATATTGCAACATTCTAAGCAAATTTTGCAGCTTACACTCTATCGTCTAGAACCAGATCTCTAACATACCTTATCCCGCTTAGAAATCAATGACAATATTTTGACATTATTACCAACATACCCTTCATACAAGATCAGTTCCATCTCACACTTGATCCCCTTTTGACATCAATGACAACAATATGCTAACAATCTCTCCCTTTGTCATTGATAGCAAAACTAAATTCTCATACCACTTAACTAAATGATTTGATACCAACTGAACTTTATTTATGAAACTCTATAACATTAAAGCTTTGTATCAATTAAACCATTTACACATTAATTTGCATCTCCTTTGGCATGCATCTCTATCTTGCTCACCATGCTCCTATTTTGAGAATTTGCTCATAGTTCTCCCCCTTCGACATCAATGTTAAAGGGAAGAATCCCCTTGACACAATACTCCCCCTTTGACAAGAAATTCAAAGAGAAAGTGGGAATATATGATTATGCAACCATCAAGTCATTAGAAATTTGTAAGACCATTGTTACTTGACTTGATCTATCCTTTCCATTTTTAGGGATGAATGAAGTATGAATGAAGCCCCCCTGGATTCATTCCCTATCACTAATATTTAGTGATATGATGTGGGAGAAATTACTCCCAACATATACCTCAGCTATTCAAATTGTTCCTAGGGAAGAGGCTTGGTGAAAATTTTAGCTACCTATTCTTTGGTTAAAACATACTTCATGTTGACCTCCTTATGTGCAACCTTCTTTCTAATGAAGTGATACTTGATGGATATGTACTTTTTTCTAGAGTGCATCATTGGATTCTTTGAGATTTTTATGGTACTTGAATTATCAAAAAGAATTGAGATAGGTTCTTTGTACTCAACCTTTATGTCCTTGAGTGTCTGCTTCATCCAGAGGATCTGAGTACAACATGTTGCTGCTACTACATACTCTGCTTTTGTATTGGATATAGTGACTGATTATTGCTTCTTGATTATCCAAGAAATTAGCTTGTTTTCCAAGAAGAATGCTCCTCCACTTTTTCTTTTCTTGTCATCTACACTTCCTACCCAATCTAAATCTATATATGCTATTAAGGAAAAATACTTGCTCTCGGGATACCATAACCCATAGTCAATGGTACTTTTGATGTATCCAAATATATTTTTTACTGCATTAACATGAGAATCTTTTGGTGCAGCCTAAAACCTTGCAACTAAACATACTACTTGCATAATATAGAGCCTTGATGTAGTTAAGTACAACAAGATTCCAATCATTGACCTATACAATGTTTGATTTGCATTTGGTGATTCATCTAATTTACTCAACTTGCAACCAATTATCATGGGGGTACTTACTAGTTTACTATTCTCCATTCCAAATTTCTTGAGCATTTCCTTAGCATATTTAGTTTGAGATATGAATATACCATTATCAGTTTGTACAATTTGTGAACCAAGAAAAAATGGCAACTCCCCTAACATTGACATCTCAAATTCATCTTGCATATGCATAGAAAATATTTTACACATTTTATCATTGCTACCTCCAAAAATGATGTCATCTACATAAACAACAAAAATAATCATGTGCTCACTTTCTAATTTGAAGTACAAATTACTATTTTCACATCCCTTTTTGAATCCTTGTTGTTGCAGGTATCAGTCTAATCTAGAATACCATGCTCTAGGTGCTTGCTTTAGACCATAAAATGCCTTTCTCAATCTACATACATAATCCTCTTCTTTTGATAGTTGAAAACCTTCAGGTTGTTCTATGTAGACTTCCTCTTCTAGGTTTCCATTAAGGAATGTAGATTTAACATCCATCTGATATACTTTAAATCCCTTATACACTGAAAATGCAAGAAACATTATGATTTATTCTAATCTTGCCACAGGTGCAAATGTTTTTTCAAAGTCAATTCCTTCAACTTGTGCATACCCTTTGCACACTAGTCTCACTTTGTTTCTCACAACTGCTCCATATTCATTTAGTTTGTTTCTAAAAACCCATTTTGTACCAATCACATTTTTGCTTGGGGGTCTAGGAACCAATTCCCATGTTTTTTTCTTCTCAATCTGATTTAACTCTTCCTCCATGGCCTTTATCCAATTTTCATCCTTACAAGATTCTAAGAAGCTTTTTGGATCAATTTGTGATAGGAGGGAAAAATTCACTTGTTCCTTATTCTTTGCAAGTTTTCTCCTCATTAGAACTCCTTCATTTTTGTTACCAATTATTTGATTTGCTAGATGATCCTTCTGCACATATTTTGCAAGTGCTTGTTCAATCTCTGGTTCACATACTTCTTCCTCATTTTCTTCATCTTTTCATTCAATCTCAAGGTGTTGGTTTTGCTAGGCTTAACCTGATTTATATCCATATCAATGTTGACATTGACGCTTTCCACTATCTTGTGCAACCTTTTGTTGTAACACTTGTAAGCTTTACTTTGAGTGGAATATCCTAAAAATATTCCTTCATCACACCTTGAATCAAAACTCCCCAAATTATAATCTTCTCTTTTTATGTAGCATTTTCTACCAAATACTTTGAAATACCTGATAGATGCAGGTCTTCTGTACCATAGTACATAAGGAGTCTATAGAGTCTAACTAATGTGTTGTAGACTCGTGTAATTTAGTGGTTTACCTAGCTAAACAGTCCACTGGACATTGCAAGACTACATTAAATTATCAACCAAGGTCTGTAAAATTATGATGGGTCTACACTGTATGTGCACAATGAGAAACTTCTAATCTATCATCATTGTGTGAAAGAATAACAAAAATTCAATAAATTAAACAAAACAAAATTAGTGGTGAAAAAAAACCTTTCTGCATAGTAGTTACTACGGGTGCCTTCAATAGTGGTTGTAGGTGACTAAAACTAATAAACTAAATTGTCTCCTTCTATATTATCTTCTATATTTTCATTGATTACATACTAAAATATTTAGGCTAACAAACATCTAATAGGTGTCCCATCATTCCTTCAAACAAGGAAAATGAATATTCTTCAAATGACACAAATACAATGATTGGACAATAGAGTCCTATTACAACTTTTCATCTTGCTGAATGGAAAAGAATTTGTTTGAACTCTTTTATGATCAAATTGATTTTTTGGAGATTTTTTGATGTGTATAAATATATAGCAATCCATATCCAACTTATTTTCATGTTAAAACTCATAGTATAATAAATGGTGGAGGTTGGACTAAATCTTTGCCTTCTCACTCACCACTTTTTACTCAGTCAACTTCTCTCATTAACAACTCATTTATTATTTCATATCTCTTCAAACTCTTTCTAGGTTTCATGCTCCTCCTTTTCAGATTTCTAGATATTTTTGGAAATATGAATTTCATTAAGAAACAATGGAGCTATTCCCGTTTTATTGAAACTACCTTTTTGACTTTTTCTGCACTTTTCTAGCAACAACTACATGTTGACAATTGTCAACTTGTTTCTATTCTTTTCAGATGCATGAATGACTCATTCCTTCCAAAAATGATATTTTAATCCTTCTACAAATACTTGACATTTAATAATTATCATTGATCATAATTTAGCATCAACTAACTAAAACATACAAATGTTTATAAATCATCATTAATCATAGTTAATGCTTCAAGGAATCAAGGTAAAGCTCATAAATATCTTAGGAATGATATTATAACATAATGAACATGGATTAAATCAAAAGGAAAGGTGAAATAAATAGGACAAATAATAAGATCATCATTCCCCCTAGCTAAAATTTTGCTTGTACTCAAACATGAGATGGACATTGGTTAGACATGAAAGCCACCAACATGAAATCCAATGACTTTATCTTGCCTTCTTTTTCATCAAGATAGAAACATTGTTGTATGGATGTCTCTCCATATTATCTTAACATCTTTTCTCCTTAATTCATTCTTGAGATAACATGAATAACATCTGGTACAACTGCCCCTAAATACTTTTATCTTTTGTCATTTTAGGCAATATTGGAAAAGGGAAAACAATAGAACAATATGTCAATTGAAGAAAACATATTCATGAATGTAGGAGGTAGGTATGAAAATATACAAGCAAGGTCATCCTCTTATGGTCTAGGACAACAATACAAGGCATGCACATTTACCCCCCAGCTGAAAGGTCATTTGTCCTCAAATGCCAATGTATGGATGCGGGTGGCAGAATAAATCAGTTATGAAGCATGTAACTAGAACAATGATAATTGATGAACATATTGTAATGCATAGGTAGTTAATTAACTAAAAATGATAAATATTAATAATGAATAAGAATCATAAATGTAAGAACTTTCTATGATGTTGTGAAAAGCTGTAAACTTGGTGAATAGCTAAAAGTATAGGTTCTTGAATAGCTAAATGTATAGGTCCCTCTAAGAGTGGCTACATATTTATCATCAATAGTTGTTGTAGGTTTCCTGGCTGTTCACTACAGAAAATTTCTATCCATCCAATGGATTTTAATGTAACTTTAGATGCAATCCATTACTATTAAATAAAATTTGATTAGATCAATTGAACAACACCAATTGAATAAACATTCTTGATCCCATGAAGACCCAACCACCTAATGGAAATTTTTTTTTTTCGATAGAAATGAATCACAACCTTGAAAGAAAAATTACTTTGGAATATGACCGAACAATCAACTATGAATACCTTTGAAGTATTCATCTAAACAAGAAGAAATAGGGAAACAAACTACACGAGACAACACCTAACTAACTATGCTTCAATATTTGGAGAAGAAGACATCTAAGACACTATGCAACAACACATTGAATGAAAAACCTATCCTAGCCTACACTAACCAACAAATAAAACTTGATCAAATAAAACCATTGACTGGTTCTATGAAATAATTTCCTTTCCTTAGCAACTGACAATGCTTCACATACTTGTGAGCAATCGAAAAGAGGTGTAGCATAAGTAGAAACTTAATAAACAACTACAATAATTTTTGACATACATAAAAAAAATCACTTACTACTTCATTTTGACAATACATACTTTTGTTTTGAAGGAAATAAGTAAGTTGAGACCCTTCTTTTTTAACTACATCTATGTATTTAGCTTCATCTTTAGTTGTAGCTTCATGCTTGAATGGAAGCATGACTTGTGATGCTTTTGTGGCCTCCATTTCAACTAGATGTTTGATAGAACATCTACGTGAAAGAAAAAAATTTGAACCCTCCTTGTTGGTTTCATGCTGATGGGTTGCATCTTTTGATAGCAGCATAGAAATTTTTACAAGCCTACATTAAATTATCAACCAACTTATGTAAACTTATGATGGGTGTGCACTATATGTGCACCATAAGAAACTTCTAATATATCATAATTGTGTGAAAGAATAACTAAAATTCAATAATTTAAACAAAACAAAATTAATGCTAAAAAAAAACCTTTCTATACAATAGTTGTTGCGGGTGCCTTCAGTAGTGGCTGTAGGTGACTAAAAATAATAAACTAAATTCTCTCCTTCTATATTATCTTCTATATTTTTCTTGACTATATATTGAAATATATAGGCTAAAAAACATCTAATAGTTGTCCCATCATTCCTTCAAACAAGGAAATGATTATTCTTCAAATGACACAAATATAATGACTGGACAATAGAGTCCTATTACAGCTTTTCATCTAGCTGATTGGAAAAGAGTTTGTTTGAACTCTTTTATGATCAAATTGATTTGTTGGAGATTTGTTGATGTGTATAAATATCTAGAAATCTCTGCCTTCTCAGTCGCCACTTTTTACTCAGTCAACTTTTGTCATTAACAACTCCTTTATTATTGCATCTCTTCGAATGCTTTTTGGGTTTCGTGCTCCTCCTTTTCAGCTTTTCAGATCTTTTTGAAAATCTGATTTTCATTGAGAAACAAGGGAGATATGCTTGTTTTACTAAAACTTCCTTTTTGAAAATTTTTGCACTTTTCCAGCAACAACTACATGTTGACAACTGTCAACTTGTTTCTCTTCTTTTCAGCTGCATGAAGGACTCATTCCTTCCACAAATTATATTTTAGTCCTTTACAAATACTTGAAATTTAATCATTATCATTCATCATAATATATCATCATAATTTAGCATCAATTAACTAAAACATACAAACATTTATAAATCATCATTAATCATAGTTAATGCTTCAAGGAATCAAGGTAAAGTTCATAAATATCTTAGGAATGATATTATAACATCATGAACATGGATTAAATAATAAGGAATGGTGAAATAAATAGGACAAATAATAAGCTCACCAGAGTCTTGCCATTGTTTTCTCCTAGAAGAGTTCTGTTTTGAATGTATATTGGAGTGTGAATTGCTTCCTTCCAAAAAGTGTCGGTCAACTTGGCCTCACTCAACATTGCTCTAGCCATATATTTAACTACCTTGTTCCTTCTTTCAACCACTCCATTTAGCTGTGGATTCCTTAGTGTAGAGTATTGTCTCTTGATTCCATGGTCTTCACAATACTTATTGAATTCATTTGATGTGAATTCTCCTCCTCTTTCTAATATTAAAAGCACTTTATTCTTCTATCGGTTTCCTTCTCAAAAAGATTCTTGAATATCTTAAACTTCTCAAATTCCTCGGCCTTCTCCTTTAGAAAGGTTACCCATTCCATTTTGGTATAATCATCAATTAGTAGTATGAAGTACCTCTCACCTTGCAATACTCTTGTCCTTGTGGGACCACATAGATCAATATGACCTATTTGCAAGGGTTCTGTGGTGGAAAAAACCTTTGTTGGAAACTTAACCATTGTTGCTTTCCTTGCTGGCATCCTTGAAAGGTAGTATTTTTAGGCTTGGTTATTTTTGGCAGGTTTCTTACTAGCCCTATTTAGCTTATTTTGACTATATTATCAAAATTAACATGCCCAAATCTTCTATGTCATAGCCAACTCTCAACTGTTTGACTTATTAAACAATTTTTGCTTTTTACTTCACAAAGGTTGTAGAGATTGCAATCAATCCTTACTCCTTATGCAATTGTATTACCATTCTTTCTTATCTTGCAACCATCATAATTAAATAACACTTTGTAACCATTGTCACACATCTGGCTAACACTTAGAAGGTTATGTTTCAACCCTTCAACATAAAAGACATATTTTGTTTTATTCTTCCCATCTAGGCTCAAGATTCCTTTACCACAAATCTTGATAGTTGTATTATCACCTAATCCTACTAATCCTTCTTTACACTTCTTGAGTTCAATGAATTTTATTTTATCTCCAGTCATATGCTTGGAGTATCCACTATCAATTACTCACAAATTTTTTTTCTTTGCATGCAGTGCAGTTTGGGAAATCATAGACTGAGTAGGACTCTACTCTTTTTCTTACCACACTTTCTTAGGTTTATTTTCAATCTCCTCTCCCTCCTCCTTAGAAACCTTAGATTCCTTTTCCATTTTGGGGGATGTGTTCTCCTTCTCAAACTAAACATTTGGTTTTATAAACTGTTTCCTACAGTTTCTAACTATATGACCAAAATTGTTGCAGTTACATTCATATCAACTAAGGGAGAAAATGGGTTTTTTCTAAAGTAATTTGTACTCCCCTTAGAAATGACTCTACATTCTCTAGCTCTATGACCACACTGATTAAATGTATAATAGTATAAATAAAAGTATGAAGAATACTTGGTCATAGCATTTCCTTGAGTCAGATGGGATGGTCTTCTCTGTCTTAGCCTCCTTGGTTCACATACTCTTGTAAATCCATCAACATCCATTCATGTCAAGTTCTACTTTTTCCTTTGTTGATCTTGGATTGATTGGTTATTCTTCTTGTCTGCCACTAGATTATTTACTTCATCTGATTTCTTCAACTCAGCATACTTCTTCTCTTCTTTGCCAACATCTTCCTTACATGATCTCTCACCATTTGAACTTGAATTTTCTTCTGCCCTAAACCTTCCATAAAGTTTTGCAGACTCATTGACAAAGGAACTCTTTCCTTTCTCCAATCCTAGTCTTGATTTCTCTTTGTTAGAGGCCTTATGAGTACTCAATAGCTCATCCAAAATTGATTATCCACCTTTTAGCTTCAACCCTTTTTCAACTTGCTCTTTAGCTTTCTCTAAATCCTTTCTTAAGGCAACCACTTCTACCTCAAGCTTCAAGCATTTATCCATTTCATATCCTACTTTGGATTTCATCACCTCTTCTATTCTTTTGGCTTCCTCCACTTGAATTTTTATACCTACTACCATATGTTTGGATTCCTCAAGATCTTTAGATAGCTTTTATTCTCCCTTTTTAGTCCTTCAGCTTCATCCCTCAAAATGTCAAGATCTTCTAAGGCAGAAATATGTTCTCCTTCCAGATCAATTTTAGCTTCTTCTTCCCCAAGATGTTTTCCCATACCATACTTTTGTTTCACTGAGTCATTGGCCATTAAGATAAATTCTTCCTTTTCTTCTTCCATTACAAGAGTATGATCAAAATAATAATTTGAACTATCATTAGCATCAGATGAATCACTTTCTTCTTGAATATACAAACTCTTCTTTTTCTTTCCAGATCTCTTCATTTTAGGATAATAGGTTTTCTTCATCTTACGGTCTTCTTCTTGTTCAAGGTTATCCTTCTTGTAAGGGAATTTAGAGGCAAAATGTCCTATTTTACCACAATCAAAGCATTTGAAAGGTAACTTGGCTTGATACTTGCCAAATCCTCTCCTTAATCTTCTGATGAAGCTTGCTTATTCCTCACCTGTCTCTCCTTGTTCAGATGTGGTGGTTTCAGCTTTATCTTTCTTAGGTGCTTCATCCTTTGCTTTGTTGGAAACCTTGAAGGAAACTTCTTTTCTAGATGGCTCTACATCTCTCATCCTCATCTCATATGCAGTGAATATACCATGCAGATCATTGAGAGTAAGTTTGTTTATTTCTCTTCCTTCCTCTATTGTTGAGATCTTAGAGTCATACTTATATGTCATTGACCTGAGAACTTTTAATATAATGACCTCTTCTTTTACTTCTTCTCCATATCCTCTAATGGAGTTTACTATATCATTAACTCTCTGAAGATATTATATAGTCTTCTCTTCTTTTTTCATCTTTAGGCCTTCAAATTTGGCCCTTAGTACTTGAATATTGACCATTTTTACCTTGTCATATCCTTCATAGATATTCTTCAATGTATCCCATACATCTTGTACATTCTTACAATACATAACCTTGTTATGCATAGATCTAGACAAGCTGTTTGTAATAGAAAACCATGCTTTTTTATTGTTCTCATAATCTATTTTTCTTACAACATTAGTAGGGGGTGTGGCCAGTGGTATTTATCCATTCACAACAAACATCCACACATCAAACCCTAAAGATCCCAAGTATCTCTTCATTAATAAGCTCCAAAAATTATAATTTGTTCCATCAAACATGGGTGGCTTGTTTGTGGAGGAACTTTCTTGATGGGCCATTGTGTTCACAAATCCAAGAATCTACTTGAGTTGGTTAAACTTCTCCTAGGGAACTAGTAGCTATGATACCAATTGTTGGAACACAACAATCTACTGAGAGGGGGGTGAATTAATAGATATTAAAATTTTAACTCTTTAATCTTTAGAGAAGACTCACACTTTAAACACTTAGTGTGTAGATGAAGCATGAAATATAGAAATTTAAACAAGCACACAAACTATCAACCCATAACATAAGATGTACATGGAAAAACCAAGATGGGAAAAATCACAATGAGAAAATGTTGCAAGGAGCTACTGTCCTAATCCATCCTCACAATGAAACTTTTTGTTACAACTTTAAAGGGCACCAACCCTAAGGAGACTCCAATCCCCTAAAATAAGCACCAAATTAGTTATCTGATGGCACCTACCTATTAGATTTACAACACAAATGATTATTACAGTTTTTTCATTAAGAACAAAATTCAATGTTACAACTTACTCTACAACTACTCAAGTTTTTGTTGCTTCCACAACAACTCTCTTCTCTACTCTGCACCCCACTGGTTTGGCTCTTCTCTACCCCTTGTTCTTTAGTGCATTCTTGGTCTACCTCAATGCACCCTCATAAACCTTTTGCAACTCTCTCCTTTTCTTTTTAGTGCATTCTTTGTCCACCTCTAGAGCTCATAATACCTTCTACTCATTTCATTATCTCACTATCTCTTCTCAACCAGCTACATTACACTTAGACAATATTTTAATTATCTATTTTGTGTAGTTGCTAGCCAATGATGATTGCCTTGGGATCCTACACCATGATCAAATCTTCTATTAGGGTTCTAGGATATCTTCTTCATTTTCATACTTCATTGAGTTGCAGAACATTAATTTCTAGTGTAGAGAATTTTCCCTCATTCTCTTTCTGTCAAACCCTAGAATCGGATATGGATTTGATGCATCCTTCTAATTATATGATTTGATCTCAATCCCAGCCTCTATAGCCATCTGTGCTACAAATATTTGCATAAAATATTCATTACATTTTTCGTTGATGCAGGTAGAACATTTAATTCTCACCTTTGTGTCAGTTTACAAGAAAAACCCTATTTACATAGACTTAGCCGTTTGTGATCTTAACTTTCAAATCTAATCCATTGATCAATCACCTATCTTTGTGTGATGATACAATGTGCTTCATTCATCATCTTACCTTTAAAACTTGACCATTAGATAAATGGTATTTAAATCTCCATCATTGATCACATTTCCTTTGAAACCATAGACATTGCGTATCGCTACTTCACTCAAGACATCCACATCAATTTTTTGCAATGCGAAGTGACATAGATATCACCATGGATAAAACACCATTCAATCTATACCATCACCCACTATCCCACTGGTTGAGAGCATGGGCCCACAAAATCTTAGCGAGCTGTCAAGTAACTTCCAGCTATCTACCTTTGACGTAATTCTCCACAATTTCTCAATACTTGTTGCTCATCACTAAAAGCTTCAATTCTTAAAGGTGTATAAGTGCGATGCACTAACACTCAGTGATGCAATAATATTCTACCACTTGTACATTCTAATATCATAATCCATTCCATCACTCTTTGCACAAATCATCTAAACACTTCGCTTCACAACAACATTGTGAAGCAACCAAGAAATATTTCGCCACGTGTCTACTAGACCTACCATCAAATTCTTCCATCATCCAATCAAACCATGTTTGATCACAACCATTCCCCGCTCCCATGCGAGGCATGGATGAGGTCCCACCATAGGCTCCATGGGCTAGCAGGCACCGTTAGATCTACTTGATCGCAACCATTGATAACTCTCTATTGCTCATCGCTAAACATCAAGCTAACTTCAAATATTTTTCCATGATGCATTAGACCTTAGCAATAGCCATCAGATATCAAACTAATGAGCATGCATTGTCAGATCTTCATAAGGAAACACCAACAACACCAACCAAATGACTAGGTGATGGGGATGGTCATTAAATGAGTTTAATGATATAAGTAACAACTTATCCGATCGAAAATAGCCAACAAGTAGTCAATGAAAAAATATAAAACCTATTAGAGCACCATGACTGCAACCCTAGGGTTTAACTGGACAACCCTAATTCAAGCTGAGAATGAACATAATTCATTTTTGGACCCATTATACATCCTCTGGACCTGCTCATCACATTTTTGAGAAGCTCTTAGAAAACCCATATTGAGTTTGGCCTTTGATTTCACTTCAGATACTTGGAATAATACTCTACAATTTTATGACAACAATGCATGACAACACTACAACATTCTAAGCAAATTTTGCAACTTACACTCCAACTTCTAGAACTAGATCCTCAAAATACCATATCTCACTTAGACATTAATGACAATATTTTGACATCAATACTAGCATACCCTTCATATAGGATCAATTCCATCTCACGCTTGATCTCCTTTTGACATCAATGACAACAATATGCTAATAGTATCCATTACATTCAAATGAATAATTCATAGAGAATGTGTAATAGTAGTATATTACCTTTCACCTATGTACCAAATCCAAACACAAAAATTATGCAATACGGAAGTGCTTCAAACTCTTTAAGCTTGTTCCACACTCTTCTTCTCTTCCACAATTTCCTGTCATCAAATGAATTTTTCTTAATACTCTTAAATTTATTTCTTTAATCCCATTTTTTTCAGCAATAAATGCTTCAAATCACATGTAGATGTCCTCAAAAGTTGTGTACACTTCCATCATTTCAAGCTCTACAATATTCCTTCTTCACACATGTCTACTTAAAATTCCTTTCATGTGAGATCTTGAATTTTCCATCTTTAATAAATGCATTAGTGTTATGACATGACACCATATACCGATAGGGGGATATTAAATTTTCTACTATTGATACCCCTAAGCCACTACCTAGGTTTAATTATTGATGGGATTATCTATACCAGAGGTTGACATAGATGAAATTGAAACTTCTAATTCTTCTTTCTTCTCAGATTCTCCTTCCTTTCTCTAGATATTTTTCATTTCCTTCTTAACTTCTGTTGAATTAGTCTTAGTGATTGGTTCATATCTCTTTACTGAATAGTTCTTTTTCACATTTCTACTTCTACAGTCTTTGGAAAAGTGTCTAGGTTTACTGTAACTATAGCAAAGAACATTCTTCCACCCAAGTTATTCTTTAGTTAATCTATTTTTGCACTAGTTAGACTTGTGTCCAAATAAATTGCAGTGATAATAGTAGCCTTTGAAGGGATAGTTCATTCTATTCAATAGCTAACTTCTACATTCTATAGCTTTATGCCTAATCCTTTTTCATTTGAAACATTGACCGAAGAATGATAAAACATTTTGATTCATTCTATTATTTTGTTTTATTATATTTCTATAATCTTTTACCTTTTTTCCAAATCTATTGAAAGAATAATAGATACCATTAAAAGATGAGTACCTTTGAGCATTAGGTTGTCTAATAGGAGTCCTTCTAGTATTGTTTCTTTGATTCTTAATCTATCTATCATTGTCTTGAGTCTTCCTTTGATTGTCAACATTGTTAGAGGGTAGAATTTCTTTTGAACTTTGTCCTTCTTCAAGTCCCCAACCACTCTTTTCCTTAGAGGGTTTCTGAATTGCAATTAATTCATCTAGCATTGTAGAACTTGTTTTGAATTTTTCCTCATGAGCTCTCTCTTTCTCTGGATCTGATCTTGGAGTTACCACTTCTTGTTCAAGCTTTACACATTCATTCATTTTTCTTTGAATTTTAGCTTTATGAGAGTCCTCAATTCTTATCTTTTCTTCCAGTTGCACTTTTATTTCAGTGATGTCCTCATTTGCTTTCTTCAGCTGATCACTAACTTCTCTATATCTTTCATTGAATTTCATGATTTTTTCTCTTAATTTCTTGATGCACTCATTTGCGTCCTAGAGGATTTCCTTCAAGTCTTTGTTTTCTTCTTCAGTTCTGTCAAGATCTTCAAGAAAATTTTCAAGTTCCCCTTTAATATATAGGATACAATATTCCTCAATATGCTTAGTAGGAATCACTTCCAGAGGAATAGGAAATCTCTTATCTGTCATGTGTTCAAATTCCAAGATCTTCCTCAAGTTGTTAGACTTATTAAGAGGAACTAGGCTTTGATATGAATTGTTGAACACCCATAATACTCAGAGGGGGGTGAATCAGTGTTCCATTAAACCATTTACATAATATCCATCCATGAAATAACACAAATCTAATTGTAATAATAAGTGAAATAATTGAATCAACACAAGATCACAACACAAATGAATATTAGGTTTTTTACATGGAAAACCCAAAATGGGAAAAACCACAGTGAGGATTAACTCACAATATAATATATCCGGATATAGAATATTATAATGGATCACTGTTAGGACTCACTATCCTTGAAGGCTCATAGCCTGAAGTAAATTACAAAATAGAGTATGGCTAAATACCAAGATGTGAACTAGGATATAATGGACCTTCCTTGTGCTAGAGTTCAGTTCGAATGAAGCACAAAATACAAAACACTTCACTGTAAATTGTACTAAACAATTTTGTTTGCACATTCATATAATTTCACACATTCACACCATGCAATAGTACATTCATGACATATCATTTCACTCTATGTCACATAGTTTACTCATCATCATCATCATGTCTATCTTCTAAAGAATGTCTTTCATATATATATATATATATCATATACATTCAAATAACACTAATTAGGTGGGCCTAATTAGAGTAGACTTAAAAAAAATCATCTTCGTGCCCGACAGAAGTGTGTAATGTATGATATCAGTTAGAAATTTCCTAAGATAGGCCCCTTTAGCATTTGCAACACATATTTAATATTCTTAACACAAGTTCATAATTAGGTCGACTAGAGTTAGACCTAAAACATCAAAGACTTCAATCGTATATGTAATTCTCCAAACACGTAACAAAACACTTATTAACACATTGAATTCTCCTTTAGAAGACATCAAATAACTTATCTTTAACTTTGCAAGACAAAACAATTAATCATGAGAAAATGTGAAATCTCCCACATTAATGCACTATATTGAAACTTACTGTAAACCTCATAACAAAACACTATTACTCATATCTTCCATATGCATTCGTATATCATCATAAAACTTCGAGGTAAGATGAATCTCATAGTTAAAAATCTATGAAATTTTTTTTGTAGTGATATGTTTCTTTGAGGTAGAATCTAGACCAAAAAATTGATGCATTGAACTAGTATATAAACAAAACTCTGTTTACCAAACTACTGGTAACTATATCTTTTTAATTGTCTGACCAAGCCAACTGAAATCTTGTCAGTAGATGCAAATTATGTCAACATAGAACATATTATTAGCTTCTGAATGAATCTTTAGAATATTATAATCTAGACCATAATACTGGATCAACAAACTTTCAGTACTAGATAAGCATAGCTCGAACCATTATTACCAGAGAAACTATTGATCTATACAAGTGATGTGAGCAAGGTATATAGATGTTAATGTTTACATTAATAGAAATCTTCCAATTTCCAACACTGATGTAAATGTTGACATCAATGACAATCTTCCAATTTCCAACACTCACTTAGACCTAGGACCCTAATTTAAATTATGTTTTTGGCAATTTTCAATGATTTCAAATGTGTATTCACATGTTGGCTTGTGAAATTTTAATTTTTGGAATTAATGTTATGATATATATAAATAAGAGGTCATTTCACTATGTTTCATCCTAAGAAGATTTTCAAGAGTTCAAATCCCAAAGAAAGTTCATGATATCAAGAGCATTTCAAGAGCATTTTCAAGGCATTCAAGAGCAAATTTATTGAAGATTTATTGCAAAAGTCAAGATCCATTATCATGTCAAATTCATGCATGTTGTTTGAGCTTATATGGTGATGTAGAGTTCATGATCCATTCAATATTTCAAAGGAATTATTTCAAATCAAGTTTCAAAATCAAGATCTACATCCATTAAGACCACTTCATGCTAGTTGTAGATTTGCATTCCAAGGTTTAATCAAGGGTTTGGTGAGTTGTGACATTGCATTGTTCATTCATCATTTCCTTCATGTTGTTTAATTTCATTTCAAAGTTTAAATATGTAAATGGGGTTTGAAAAAGGAAAACCCCTCATCACCATAAAAACCATTTTTATCCTCTTGTGTTTGTGTTTTTGTAAGTTTTAGGTGGAAGATCCTTTGAAGAGAAAAATTGAAAAAAGTTGAAAAGTTTTCAAAGTTGCAAGGAAAGTTGTCATCTCATGGAAAATGTTCTACAAGATTTATTTCTAGTTTTCTGACTGTGAGCCTCAGGAATTTGGGAGTGCAGACATAGGAGTAGAGAACCCATAAATCATTTTTAAAGAGCCATAGCTAGGACCCATTTTCCATAGGAAAATGAGTCCTCAATGAGCTTAAAAGAGGCACTTTTTGTGAATGGTACACATTATTCTCCCTTTCTCAAATCTACCTTTTGATTGTTGGTTCCATTAGTTTTGAGTACATTCTTTCATTTGCACAATATAGCTTGCATTTATGAGTTTATTTGATAGTTTTAATTTTTCTCCCCAAAGTGTTATTTGACCTAGACCCCCGTCCTAGCATAAAAGAGAAATTTGCTAACTAATACCTTGATTTGACTCACCTTTTGGTTGTTAGTCAATTCATTATGTGGATCCCATTTCTTGAATGAAATAATGGAAAATAAGGTTATTTGTTATCATTTTGGTGAACCCCCCTTTTAGGAAAACCCCACCATTTTTCTTCATTTTAGGATCATAGCCTTCACACCTCATTTCCAATGACTTCCCTACTTAAAAACAATGTGCATGATGTTGCTAGTTTCCTGCAGGAAAACATAAGGAGGATAGACGAAGAATTATATTTTTTGCAAAACTTTGTGAGAACCAAACTTATTACTGGTAATTACATTAATCATAGGGAACATGCAAATAATGCTTAAAAATAAATAATGAATAGAGTTCATATGTGACTTGGTCCATATCATTAAGATAAATTTTCCTCCTCTTAAACCATCTTCCAATACATCTCCCACACATAAGAGAAAATAAAACACAAATTCAGAACACTTTAGTACTCTTAACAAATCCTTTTGTAAAAAAGGAAAGGGATTGCAGTTAGAAGAAGAGAGTGATGACCAAAAAATTATCAAACCAAAGAAGAAAGAAAAAATATATGCACATCAAAGACTTAAACTAAAAAAGTTGTATGATATTCCTGCAACTTCTTATGACCTATTACAAATGTCCAAGACTGAGAATATCTTTTACACTCTTTTACATTGGAAACTAATTGAATTTCCATCAAAATGTGAAAATCTAATGGAACAAAAAGCTTATCAAAATATACCATATTGTGCTTATCATAGATTCTTTGGACATCACACAAATTACTATCATATTTTAAAGGGAATATTGGAGAAATTTAAGTCCCCTAGGGATCCATCTTGACCTAAAAGCATCCCCTTTGCTCCTTGCCATGTAATAGTTGTAGGATCCTAGTATGCTCACTATTACATGTTTAACATTTATTGAAAATAATTCCATTTACCACAAGGAGCTCATTCTCATCATTTATCTTGGCTCATCCTTATCCTACACCTAGTGGGGGAGAATGATTAGATAGCCTTTTCCTAGTTCGACACTTGTCGTTGTCCCTTTGGCTAGTTTTCCTCTTTTTGCATATACTAAACAAGATTGGCATGTAGATGACCTACTATAGATTGACTCACATGTGCCTTAATAGTATTTTTCTTTTCTTTCTTTTGCAGGTTTCTTTGTGTGATTGCATGTGCGTAATGTGATCCCCCTTATCATTTTGTTTGATGTATATCTCTCTTTATGTCCATACCTCTATATGTATCTACATTCTTCTATATGTCATAAAAAATATTTTTTCATTTTTATTATGTTTTCATTTTGGGGATGACGCAAGGTGTCGAGAAATTTAGGTATCTTCCATGTTGACTCAAAATATTTTCTTTTCTTTTTCTCTCTACATTTCATTCTTCCTATTTTGTGAGTATTTGGGGAATGATGATGTTTTCAAGCTCTATAACAATATTGTAGCAAAGATATACTAACCTCGAATCCATGGATCCCTTTTGTGTTTTAGGATTTCATTTAAGGGGCAACCCCTTTATATGATGTAGCTTCATTTGGAAACATATGACTTGGCATAGGGATTTCTGAGTAAGCTCTCATGTATTCTTTATGGTTAGAATAGACTATTCACTACTTTAAAGTTATTGGTCACACTGAAATGGTGTAGAAATTCCTTTAATGTGGGGGTATACATTGGCATTGTTATTGTAGAAATTTTTGACATCCTCATGTTTCTTTGTGTGATTTTCTTACTTCTTGTGATGTGTTCTTTTCTTGGTGGTGTCACTGGGTTTGATGTCCTTCGAGAGTGTGATACTTCTTAGCATATGAATTTCCTCTTAGTCGTGATATTAGGCACGAAAATCCCTCTAAGTTACAAATATTTTATCTTGTACTTGTCCTCTCTTGGAGATATTAGGGACAATGATCACTGAGAAGAAGACCTTACATGAACTAAGAAAGATCCCTTTGAACAAACCCTATATATATGTATAGTGTTCATAAGTGTTTAACATAATATAACTTGTTAACCTTGTGAAGCTTGAACCCATCCCTATAAGGCCACCAAGCATAACACACCTTGTTTTCTAGTAGAGCCTTGCCCATGTTCATTATTGCTTAGCATAACATAGCTTGTTAGGTGCTCAAAGTGTATTACTGTGGTGCCTTATTAAAGTTGTTAGGAGGATAGCTTTGATATGGTATGGGATCCTAATAATATTCTCTCATTTTCCACCCATTGGGGGCTCACCTAGTGGATGGCCAGAGTTTCCATTAGGTTGTGTCAGTATATGTGTCATTTTCATAGTGGACATTGAGTTCTTTTTGTAAATGTGTAGGACAAACAACTGAGACATGTTCCACATCATGTTGGATAGTCGAAGCTTGATCCATCCCTTCCCTGGAAAATCAACCGTGTTCCACATTGTGTTGGGACAGTTGAAGCTTGATCCACCCACCTCTTCTCTCCTAGGCTTTGATGTATGATTGAGTATATTTGTCATTGTTGTATACATATGTGTCTTGAATGTATACTTTAGTGTGAGTTTGACATGGGGTCATACTCTCACTAAACTGGGGGCTAAATATATAGTGTAGGAAAAAGTATCCCTTTTTCACACTTAATTTGGGAATAATATTGAATAAAAGGATTAAATTATGCCTTAATTTAGTGTTGTAATATGTATTTTACATATTCACATTAAATTTAAGGCCAAGTATTAAGCAAAATGGACTTAATTGTGCCTTATTTGTGGTGTTGTAAGGTGTATCTTTACACTTTCACACTTATATGGGGATTTATTAATTAATTGAGGTTAATTATGCCTTAATTGGCCCCTTTAATTCAAATCCAAGCCTAATTAATTGTAATTTTTGAAGAGGAAACCCAAAATTCATCAATGCCATAACATAACTATTGAATGCCCAAAAATACTGAGAGGGGGTGATGAGCCTAGTTTATGGTATAGTGTTCGGTAGAACTTATGATTTATTTTCTAAAGTTATCATGGACTTTGACATTAAGTGTTGATACTTTTTATGATATTTCCTTAGAACTATTGGCATTGGGCTTAATCTTATTTCTGCAAACCTTTAATGATGATGGCATGTTATACAGACCGTCCATATTAATTTTGCATGTGGTTAATGAATGTTCTTTGAGGTGGTTACATATATGTAATTATTGTGTGTACTAACATTGCCATGCAGATTTAGTTTGAGGATGCTAAATTGAAGAAGACACCGCTAGCTAGGCATGCACATAACGTCTAGCCAGGGAATCGTTCAAAGGTCAAAGGAGGTCGATGCTAGGAGATTCCCCATGCAAACCAAATGTAATTGCCTTGTAGTGGACTTTAATGTTGTTGAGTAGCGTAGGAATTACTGATGTGCTAAATCTACATTTGGACCTACATGTCTGATTGGATTCCATGCATGCATAATCGCTACCGCTCCACTTTCTCTATTTTCCTTAAATAGGTGTCCCCCTAGTTCGTGGAGTTGACCACCTTGTTTAACTGATAGGTTAAATAAGGATCAAATGCTCCTTCTCAAGGAGGTTGCACAATTTGATACTATACTTGCATTCTTGAGTTTCAGTAATACAGATATCCTACTCTTTTGTACTCATGATATATAGTGAATGAAATAAAGTTATGAGTTTGAGCATTTGAGTTCTCATTAGTTTTAGAGGATACTTATCCAAGGGGGCCCACTTGGTGAGTAATTTGTACTTTAGTTTAGTATTACTTTATGTTCAGTGATTAGTTAAGAATCTGGCACAAACTGTTCCTACAACCACTAGAATTCCATTTTGTGATTGTTCCTACAGCCAAAGCAGATAGAGTAGTGTCCTGTTTGTTTGCTAAATTTTTTATCTTTGTTATGCATTTCAGCTTAGTTTGGTTGTTGATTGATGATTAGAATTTATGACATTCCTTTCCAAGCAATTTACTTTCAGCATTGTGTCTTTCTTAGTTGTAGGACAAAAATGGCTACTTTGAGTTCCTAATGCACATACTGTGCTGGCCCATTTCAAGCTCACGTCCTTGGGTTGACAAGTTAAATGCACCTTCATGATGATTGAATGGCTATTCAATTTAGATGTCCAATATCTGAATCATAGTTGTAAGAGCTTAGTTGTTAACTTATTGTAGGAGGCATACATTTTTGGCATCATTGTCAGGGATGGTGTCAAACTAGGAAGTTCTTGGGAGTCATTGATAGTTTTCTTGCTATAGTATTTTTGAAAGATATTCTTAGTATACCCCTTATTCTTTACTGATTCTTTGTGTGAGCTGGCTGATAGTGAGTTGATAGAGCATGCATAGAGGAAGGAGAAGGGATGCTTATGGGAGATTCCTTCCTAACAATCCTAATCCATTCCAATTAGTTGAATATTAGAACCTACCAAGAGAAGAAGAAGAAGATCCACAACCCTTTGTCGATGCAATCCCTTATCTGACTAGCTCTGAAGTCTCCTCTAAGGACCAAAATCAACTTGAGAACAACTTTGCCTTGGAGCTACATCAAGTAGGCATGGGTGATGCAAACGGAAACAGACCTAACCAACCAACTCTTCTTTTCCCCATTTCCCATCAAAATGAAGTTGACAACATAAAAAATATCCCTGCTTCAACACTCCCCAAGTTTTATGGACTTGTTATAGAAGATCCTAACACCTTTTTTTTTGAGTTTGACATACTTTGCAAGAGGGATGATTATACCACTAATGCCCATAGTATTAAGCTATTTCCTACCACTCTGAAAGAAGATGCATTCAAATGGTTCATGAGCCTAGGAAGAGATACTGTGGAAATTGGGAGGACACGAAGAAAAATTTCCTTGAGAAATACAAGGAGTATTGCAAGGGAAGTGACATGAGAGGAGGTGACATTTTTGGGATGCAACAAAAAGAGGATGAGAGTTTGGAAGATTATATTTCAAGGTTTTTGTTTTTCTTACAAAAATCTCCACACTATACCCTCAATGAGGAATCATAGAAGCTACTTTTCTTGAGAGGAATCAATGAGAGTTCCATTGATTCCTTGGACCTGATGGCAAGAGGAGATATCACCCAAGTTCCTTGGGAAGACATCAAGAAAATATACCAAAACTACTCTAGGGTAGCTTCAAAGAAAGGGAGATCTTACAAATCTTCCATGGGTAAGTCATCTACCAGTGGATTTTCAAGAATGGAGATTACTCATTTGCTGGCAGATTTTAAGCAAGACATTATAAACAATCCAGCTACTCAACTAGATACACATCAGGCCAAGAAGAAATGAGAGGAGGCAGAGGAAATGTTGGTAGAGTATTGCCCCCATTGTAGACAAAAGAAGGACTGTAGATGCAAGATGATAGCTAATATTGAAGGCAAGTAGATTGCACCTAAATTCAAGTCAATCCAAATTGAAGAAGATCAAGTCTACTATGTTGCACAAAGGATGCCTTGGGCTCCAAGACAAGGTATGCCACCAGATCCACTCTCTTATGTTGGGCCATATTTTAGTTCCTATTCATCTGGAAGCCAATGGCACCCCCCATATCCATCTAGCTATGGAGGATATCCACCAAATCCTTGGAGTAACCCTCCAAATGTTTGGCCCAATCATCAAAACTCTCCACCCTAGTGGCAAAAACCTCAAGGGAATTGGTAGCCACCTTCAGGAAATTAGAAGAAAACAAATTAATGGAGAGGGGGACAACAATGGCCAACCCAGCCAAATAGTTGCATGTAGCCACCTTCTCAGCCCCAATAACCTGCTATAATGCCTCGACCTACTAATTCAAGCTCAAATGCACTTAAACCTATTTAGCCCACACCCAATCCAAATAACAGACCACAATAATAGCCTGCATACTTTGCTGACTCAAATCAATTCCCTGCATATGCTATGAGTGTAAGTAACATCCACTTGCATTTAGGAACTACTCTACCAACCCCTTCCAAAACTATTATCATTGAGCTTCCTATGGAAGAGGAAGAGGAACTCTGAATGATCCCATTCAACCAAGTGCACCTAGAAATATAGAACTAGTCCCAGTCAAGTAGATTGAACAAGAACCACCATTTCCTCAAAGATTGGAAGTTGCCAAGAATAAGGAAGAAAAGGAGGATACAAATTTTGACATCTTGGATCAAATGAAGCATATATGTGTCCAGATCCCTCTATTCCAGGCCATAAAGGATGTCCCAATCTATGGCAGGGAAATCAAAGAAGCATTCCTCAAAAATCCAGGTAGGAAGAAGGACCCCACTATGGTTCATGTGGTGGGAAAACTAGCTAACATCATGCTTGGAAAAGTGACTATCCCTAAGTACAATGACCCAAGTAGTTTTGTGGTAGCAGTTGTTATAAATGGGATCCAAATCAAGAATGCTCTGATTGATCTAGGGGAAAAAATAAATGTAATGACCAAGGACATTCTACAACAACTAAACGTTGCAAGCATGAGATCTAATCCTACTATATTGTAGCTCATTGATAGTTCTACTGTTAAGCCTGATGGTATAGTGGAGGTTCTTGTGGTAATTCTAGACTCCTGGGAGTACCCAGTAGACTTCATGATTCTTGCTCCTAAAGCTACACTAGGCGGGTATCCCATTATTCTTGGAAGGCCATGGTTAAAACTACAGATGTATATATTGGATGCCAATCAGGAGACATGGCCATTTTTTATAGGAGAAGTACCAAAATTTTTATTCTTTATCCTCCTACTCAGCCATCCTATGATGAAGATAACCCCATATGGCCACATGTTGGTGAAGAAGTCGAGGAAGTTAATTTTGTGGCGTAGCTTATGATGTTAGGAAGAAGCTTCATCATGCAGCTTCAAGATGAAGATGAAGTATTGGTTAACATTATTTAGAACCATTGTGAAGTGGAGGAAGCATCATCTTCTCATTCTACTACTCTAGTCAAGACACTTCTACCTGTTCTTCTTGCAACCAATGTGCCTACAAATGTTCTTGCAATCACTCTTCCTGTAGCCACTAATCTTGCAAATGGACTTCTTGTAGCAATAGGTATGTCCCATACATTGCTGCCATATGAACTCAAGGTACCATGTGTTAATGAAGCAACCATGATAGAGTCAATTACACAAGTACAAGTGTCAAGGAAAGTATCTAAATGTTAACAACAAACTGAGTGAAGAACAACAATTGTTATTGGAAAACTTATTGAGGACCCACCAACATGCATTTGCATGGAAATGTCATGATATGAAGGGATTGGATCCTAAGCTTTGCACCCACAAAATTTATATCAGAGATGATTGCACCTCATTGAGGCAACCACAAAGAAGAATTAACCCTGCACTAAGAGAAATTGTAAAAGGAGAAATGTAGAAGTTGCTAGATGCAGGATTTATCTACCCCATTTCAGATAGCCAGTGGGTGTCTCCATTAGTGATTGTGCCTAAAAAAGGAGGAAAATGGTGAGTTTTTGTTGATTATAGGGAACTTAATGCTACTACCAAAACGGACCATTTTCCCTTACCCTTCATAGATCAAGTTTTGGACACACTTGCAGGAAAGCAATACTTTTCCTTTCTAGATGGATTCAGTGGCTACAACTAGATCCAAATTGTACTGGAATAATAGGAGAAGAACACTTTTACTTGTCCATGGGGGACCTATGCCTACTTAGTACTCCCATTTGGCTTATGCAATGCACTTGCAACTTTTCAAAGGGAAGTCATTAGCATATTTTTAGACATTTCTCATGATTGCATGGAAATTTATATGGATGATTTCACTACCTATGGTGCTGATTTCAATGAAGCATTGGAGAATCTTAGAAGAGTCCTATAGAGATGTGAAGATCACAATCTCTCTTTAAATAGTGAAAAGTGCTTCATGATGATGTAGGAAGGTGTAGTTCTTGGACACTACATCTCTCACATAGGAATTCAAGTAGATCCTACAAAGATTGAGGTAATCACAAATCTGCCCACACCTACAAAACATAACGATGTTAGGAGTTTATTGGGCCATGTAGGCTGCACCATTGTATCCTCTCCTCAATAAAGATGTTGAGTTCCTATGGACTGAAGATTGTAACAAGGCATTTTATGATTTGAAGGTAGCCTTGACTCATGCTCCTGTACTCAAAGGACCTAATTGGGAGCTTTCTTTTCACATCCATACAGATGTATCAGATTATGCCATAGGAGAAGTCTTGGGACAAAAAAAAGGATCTATTGAAAATGCCATTTATTTTGTCAGCAAAAAATTGTAAGGAGTTGAATTCAACTATACAATGATAGAGAAAGAAATGCTAGCAGTAATCTTTGCCCTGAACAAATTCAGACATTACATAACAGGTTACCAAATCTTTGTGCACACTGATCATGCAACCATTAGGTATCTCATGAATAAACCTTTGATCACATGTAGATTAGCAAGGTGGTTATTTTTGATGCAGGAGTTTGACATAACCATTGTGGATAAGCCAGGGAAGGCCAATTTTTTTGCAGATTTTCTTTCAAGGCTGACTACATTAGAAGATAACCAAGCCATAGATGACTCTTTTCTTGATGAGAATCTATTCTCTATCAGTGTACAAACACCCTAGTATGCTAACATAGCTAATTATCTAGTCATAGGAGGAGTTCCTCCTAAATTCTCTCCAAAAGAGAGAAGGGAACTCATTGAAAAATATTTTCCTTTCTCATGGATTGCTCGATGTTTGTTTTATACTAGACCAGACCATGTCATGAGGAGATGTGTGAGAGAAGATGAGACATATAACATTTTGCATGCATGTCACAATGAACCATGTGGAAGACATTTTGTAGCCAAGAGGACAACAATGAAGATTTTGAACACATGATATTACTGGCCAACACTCCACAAGGATGTAGGGAGGTATACAAGAAAATGTGACAAATGCCAAAGAATGGGAAAACCAACCAGATTTGATGAGATGCCACTTTTCCCTCAGGTAGTAATCACTCCCTTTGATAAGTGAGGATTGGATTTCGTAGGACCCATTGACCCTCCATGAAATGGTAAGTTCTATATTCTCATATGCACTGATTATGTAACTAAACTGGTAGAAGATAAGGCCATGAAACATGCAAGAGATAACAAAGTTGTAGAATTTCTTTATGAGGAGATTTTCACAAGGTATGGAGTTCCAAGAGAGATAGTGACTAATCAAGGGGTTCAATTCACATAAACCCTTGTTACAATACTAGCCAATGAATACAACATCAGACATAGGAAGTCTACTCCTTATCACCCCCAGGCCAATGGCCAAGTTGAGGTAGCCCATAGAGAAATTGAAGCCATTTTGACCAAGAAAATAGCTATCCACAGAAAGGATTGGGAAAATAGATTACCAAAAGCTGTTTGGGCCTACAAAAATACCTAGAAAACAACTGCAAGCTTCACTCCATTTGAGTTGTTTTATGGAAAAACAACCATGATGCCCATTGAATTTGAACATAAGACTCTTAGGATAGTGGTAAACTTAGGAATGGATATATCTGAGGCACAAAGAAGAAGAATCATGCAGCTGAATGCATTGGATGAGATAAGGAGAGCATCCTTGCATCACACGGAGGTGGTACAAAATCAAAGAATCAAGTGGCATGAAAAATTCATCAAAGACAAGAAATTCAAACCAGGAGAGTAGGCCCTGCTCTATGACTCAAAGTATTAGGAAAATGTAGGAAAATTGTAGACAAGGTGGCTAGGACCATATGAGGTTGTTGAAGTATTCCCTAATGGTGTTGTACAACTCATTACTATTGACCCAGTTAGACTCAAGCTACTTTTCAATGGTCATCGCCTTAGATTGTATCACAAGGTAGCTTCCAAGGAGGATTTCCTACAACAATTCACTCAGCATGCAACACCCAAGCATCATGCAGCTGAAGCAAGTGGACCTAGTGTCCCTCCTTCTAGCTAATTAAGGTTAGTACTTTTCATAATAAAGACTTCCAGTTCTGTGGGAGTCCATTTATTCACCCATCCACCCATCTGCCCATCCTTTTCCACCTTTCTCTCTCTTCCATCACATCACTTCATCTCATCCCACCTCATCTTCATTAATTGCTCAACTTATTTCCTAAAAAGGTGAACATAACTTTCTCCACAATCTTTGCAATGGATCCTCCACACATTTAGGTATGTGCACATTAATTGCTATATCTTTATTGTATGAAAGTGCATTTCTTTTAATCATTGTACATTAGTATGAATGTTCACCATGGCCTGCCAATATTCCCTACCCTGTCAAATCATCATTCCACATGTGAGGACACATGCCCAAATTTAGGTTGGGGGGAGGAAAAAGATGTGAAATTTTTTCCCACGTGTCAGTCCATGCTGGTCTATGTCAGCAAAAATTTAAAATGAGCCGATTTGAAATATGAATGAGAGGATGGCTCGCATGTGTGAAGTGACACCAACTACCATTGACATATATCTCCATCACAACTTTCCTTTATTACTCCTTCATTTCCATTATTGACCCTGTCATATCTCAAGTTGTGTTGCAAACAAAAGGTAAAAAAGGAAAAATTCAGTCAACATTGGCATTGGAAAGTTAGCAAGTGTTGTAGGTAGGTGAATTTGATTTTCAGATGGAATTGCAAGAAGGAAACCACAAAATGTTTATTTGATTGTAGAAAATGGGAGGTGGGTTAATTAAAAATGAACCCACAGTGCATGACACATTACTGTAGCATGCACAATGCATGGCCAAATTCAAAAACTATGGATGGATAGACTACTTCTTAAAACTGGATGATTTTGATGAAGATATTGCACTAGAATTCACCTAGACATTGTTTGAGGGGAAGGCCATGGTAAAATGGCTAGAATTATTAGCAACTGAAGAAATAATTGTAGAAGTTATAGGGTTACCTGCTGATGGTGAAAATTACCATGCTTCCAGAGATACCATGTCAGCTATGGCTGAATTTATAGAGCCAAACAACCCTCCATTGAGCATAGATAAATAGGGAGTGAAGAGAATGTATTTACCTAAGCCATGGAATTAGATAGTTGTCTACTTCATAAAATACATCACGTGTGAAGGTCGCCAGTTGAATTTGTACTCCGTGCATTTTAAGCATTTAAATCATATGAGGCATGGAAGAAGGATGAATGTGTTGAACGTGCTATGCAACCTTCTCTCAATCATGGTGGCTAAGATTAAAAAAGGTAGGGACAAAATTTTTTTGCCACCATTTTTTGATTAAACTATTAGTTGAGAAGTCTTTGCATGATGTATCTGGAATGACCTAGGAAGAATTCATAAAAGTTGATCAAATTAGACTTGAGCATTTGCAACCCAAGGTTTTACCTCAACCTCGTAGGTCTATCAGGAGATTGAGCACGACTAAAGCCACTCTTGGTGCTTCAACCTCTAGCTCAGGCCCTAGTGTAAACCCTCCTATAGCAGAAGAAACCATAGAAATTAGTTCTTCTAGAATAGAGCACTTAGAGAAAGAAAGCTCTTCCTCAAATTCTAATGAAAACTAGGGCATATAAGAGAGAAGTAGAAATGAGGAAAGGAAAATCGAAAAGGCAGCTGATAGAAAATAGGTGTCAAGCTCTAAGAAGAGAAAGGTTGACACTGTTCATCCTACAGCCAAAGAAAAACATGAGAGCCCTCCTAGGAAAGAAAGACCAGTCGGGCTAGCCTTTGTTATGTCTCTGTAGGAGAGCCCTAAGTCTAGAGGAATATCACAGGGGGATGTAGAAGCTCCAATGGGGCAGGAGAATGTTGAGGAAGAAGATATATTTAAGATGTTAGCAAACATAACACTGGTCCATCTTGCTAACATTATAGGAGAAATGGAAAACCAAGGGTATGAGAAAAATTAGGATTTCCTATTGCAAGAGGTCCTGCAACAAGATATCCTACAAAGAAAGCTAGAACAAGAGCAAGAGTAGGAGTTCCTACAACAACAACCCGAATTGGGAGAACAATCAGTACCCCTGTAGTGAGAATTGATGGGATAGCTTGAATCCTTGCACTTAGCATTAGTGCCAGAGAAGATGTTGGTATTAATACATAACCCCCTAATTTTTCAATGAATAAGGTTGCCATGCATTTATGGAAATATATGCAAAGAAGAGAAGAGGAATGGAAGGAGGAAAAACACAAATTGAAGAAGGAAATTCACAAGAGAGATGAGGAAATTGAAGATAAAGATGCAAAAATTGGCACCTTAAAGAAGAGGGTGGATGATATGGCAACCTTGGTACCAAAGATTTTGGAATGTAGGACCCCTCCAAGGGTCTATACTCTACATTTGAAGTAGAAATATCTCTCTTTTAGACTAGCAAGAATTGTCTCAGATTTGAATTCTTCTATTGACACCCCTACTGAATTTTTCAATGCTTATCGGATTGCTTGCCCTGAAATGAAGAATTTTTTGTGTGAGTTTTATTTGCATAACTATGTTGTGACTCAAGACCATGATTGGAATCTGTTGTTGTATGTTGGGGATGTCCAATTAAGGGCATTTATGTCTTGGGTGCAAAATGAGATTAGTTGGGGACAATAATATGGGGCTTATAAGCAAATGGAATCCAACAATCCCTTGTCCATTAGGACTGAATCAAGGAATCCAGGGGATATTTCTAGGGAATGGCACAAAATGCTTCTTAGACCTAGCTATGGTAATAGGATTATTCCTTGGATAGAAGCGGTTTATAGTGAATATGAGGCAAAGGAAAAAGCAAGAGAGGAAACTGTGAAGAGATACATCTCACAAAGATGGAACAACTTAATTGATGATCTCAAGCAGGCTGAACCTCATTCCATCCAGAATTATGTAGCAGCTCTTAAAAAAATTGACAAATATATTCACATTGGAAGGAAAAAAGGGTGATTCTATCTTCCTTTGACTTCTCAGCCACCCATCCCAATGTGGCTTGTACTGAACTTCAGGTTCTACCAATATGATATTGCTATAGAGAAGCAGAGATGGAGCATATTGGATAGATTGGGAGGATTCTATTGGGATCCTGAGACACACACAACACATTCTAATGTGGGATAGTTGTTAGTTGCGAATTTTAGAGCCTTGACCAAGCAAAAGAACCCTTCCCCTATTGGATGACCAGCAAAACCTTAGGTTGGGGGGAGTGATGAGCCTAGTTTATGGTCTAGTTTTGGGTAGAAATTATGTTTTATTTAATAAAGTTATCATGGAATTTGACATTAACTGTTGATAATTTTTATGATATTTCCTCAGTACTATTGACATTGGGCTTAATCTTATTTCTGCAAACCTTTAATGATGATGGCATGTTATACAAACTATCCATATTAATTTTACGTGTGGTTAATGAATGTTCTTTGAGGTGGTTACAGATATGCAATTATTGTGTGTACGAACATTTCCATGCAGATTTAGTTTGAGTATGCTAAATTGATGAAGACACTACCAGTTGGGCATGCACCATAACATCTAGCTAGGGAATCATTCAAAGGTCAAAGGAGGTTGACACTAGGAGATTCCCCATGAAAACTAAATGTAACTGCCTTGTAGTGGACTTTAATGTTGTTGAACAGTGCAGGCATTATTGTTGTGCTAAATCTGCATTTGGACCTGTATGTCTAACCGGATTCCATGCATGCATAACCACCGTCGCTCCACTTTCCCTATTTTCCCTAAATAGGCATCCTCGCAGTTTGTGGAGTTGACTGCCTTGTTTAGATGATAGGATAAATAAGGATCAGATGCTCCTTCTCAAGGAGGTTGCATGATTTGATATTTTACTTGCATTCTTGAGTTTCAGGAATACAAATATCCTACTCTTTTGTACTCATGACATACAGTGAATGAAATAAAGTTCTGAGTTTGAGCATTGAGTTCTCATTAGTTTTAGAGCATACTTATCCAAGGGGGGCCACTTAGTGAGTAATTCATCCTTTATTTTAGTATTAGTTTAGTATTACTTTATGTTGAGTAATTAGTTAAGAATCTGGCACTAACTATTCCTGCAACCACTAGAATTCCATTTTGTGACTGTTCCTGCAGCCAAAGCAGATAGAGTAGTGTCTTGTTTTTTTGCTCAGATTTTCATCTCTGTTATGCATTTCAACTTAGTTTGGTTGTTGATTGATTATTAGCATTTACTTCATTCCTTTCCAAGCAATTTACTTTCAACATTGTGTCTTACTTAGCTGTAGGATGAAAATGGCTACTTTGAGTTCCTAGTGCACATATTGTGCTTGCCCATTTCAAGTTCACATCCATGGGTTGAAAATTTAAATGCACCTTCATGATGATTGAATGGATATTTAGTTTAGATGTCCAATCTCTAAATCATAGTTGTAAGAGCTTAGTTGTTAACTCATTGTAGGAGGCAGGCAGGGGGTGAATTAGTATTCTATATGACCAATTACTCACAAACCATCCAATTAACAAAGAATATCTAACTGTAGGAATAAATGAAAGCATGAAAGTAATCATAAGATCTCACAACACATGAACACCAAGATTTTTATGTGGAAAACCCAAAAAGGAGAAAACCACAATGATGATTAGCTCGCAATATATTATAACCGGTTATAAGATATTATAGGGGCTCACTACTAGGACACACTTTCCTTATAAGGTTCACACCGTAGATTGATACAAAAAAAAATAGAATGTCTTCATAGCCATAGTTTGAACTAATACAAAGTGCACCTTCAGGTAGTGCTGATTTCAATTCCCTTTTAAGCTTTGAACACAATACACTACTCAGCTTAGGAGTCACTCAATGCTTACAATAATTATGCAATTATTTTGATCTCACACATCTAAATTCACATGTTTGGAATATTAGATCATATCATACCATGTCATGTAACATCTTCCTTCTACCATTTCAAAATCATCTTACATATATACCCAATTACATTTGCATACATCAATTAGGTCAGCCTAATTGGATTCAACCCTAATTTAATTCAAGATAGCTTTGTTAGCTTCATACACAATTCAAAAACATCTTCACGCTCCACCCAAATGTGTAATCACTTTATTTAAGTCGACAGAGACCTAAAATAGGTCCTATTAACATCCACAATATATACTTATCCTTTACAACACAACATTTATTAGGTCATTTGGGAATTAGACCTAATCACAAAATAAGCCAATTAATAACACACTAATCGATTCAAATGATTATATAAGTTCATGCTATCTAAAATATATATAGTAATGAAATTTGTGAGAAATCTCCCAAAATTGCTAAGATTGATTCTTAATGCTGGAGAAATCCAGACCATATTATAATTGTCCAATCACACTATATAAGCCAAAACTGAATGTTGAACTTCTGTCATTTGAAAATTTCAATCTGCTTAACCAAAATAGCTGAAATCTTGATCATAGATGTATCTAGTAGAAAGAATAACATATTGTAACTTCTCGAGCCAAACTAGTTTCATGAGAAATTTAAAAATAAAATTCCAAATTAAAGTTTACAACATTAGACAAAACTATCAACAATTGATGTTGGCATCAATGAAAACACATTGAGGGGTTTCTCCTTCATTCTTTCAGCAATCTCCCCCTTTGTCATTGATGGAAACATGTGCCAAAAATGAGTTTCCAAAGACCAATTCAAAACTGTCTTCAAAAACTTGTATGAACTCTGCCTTTCAAACATACATCACAACTTCTCAAAACATAAAAAACTTCTCCAACCTTCAAAACTTCTTCCCCTTTGACACCAAGGACAAAGGGTGTGCTGGTAATATACTTGTAGATTTCAAAATTTTGATGCATATGTACAAAATCCAATTTGAAATGTACTCACCATATGTATATTGAAAAATTGAAAGTAACTAAAATAATAAAATAAATATTCATAGGAAATATTCATTCTGAGGAGGAGGCACCTTCTAGCTCCATGAGAATGGCTTCACAAGTATATTTTCCCTCATCCCAAGTATTATTGGCTGTAGTTCTAAGTGCCTTAAACATTTATTTGAATTCCACCAAGCTCTTCTCTCCCTCTTCCAGAGTGGTTAGGTAAGGGTTTATCTTTTCAATATTTTTAGCTTCAATGAGAGCACTTGTTATTTGTATATTCTTGCATTTTTCTAGGACTTCAAGCTATCCAAACCATCTTATAACATCTTCTTTCTGCCTTTGTAAGGTAAGAAACTTATTTTGCAAGTCTGAAATTGCATTCCAAGAGGCCTAGTTTCTATATTTTGCAAGGTTGTAAGTTCTAAAAGAATTAGCTAATTGTAACTCTATTGATTCCATTAGTTCCTTAATACCTTGGGTGGCATCCAAGCACCTCATGCAATACAAGAATAATTTCTAAGCTTCATTTTCACATTCCTTCACTTCTTTCAAGCATCTCATCACCTTTCTATGTGTATTTGCACATCTATCATGAAGTTCAAGCAATCTCTTCTCAACAATCCTTGACTCAACTTCTTTTATAGTCTGCTCTATTAAGCTAGAGTTATCCTCTTTGAGTGAATTGACCATAAGCTTTAAATTCTCTATAGGTGTTAAAGGATCATCAATAGTGGTGTCAGGGATAGTGTCATGTAGTGCCTTGATGGCATCATTGATTAGTTTCTATAATCTCCCTTCTTTTGGAGGTAAGGAAATTATCTCTGAGCTCCTTCCTCTAAATAGGTGAGATCTTATTCAAATATACATAGCCTTGTTGTGACAAGAGCTGAATTAATTGGGGAGGAATGTCCGGTTGAATCCTTATTTGTCTTGTCAGAAGATCCTTGAGTGTATTATGAGAGGATTCTTTGAATGACTTTGATGGCTCCATGGTCTTTTGGGATTCTTCTTCATTTCTTTCAACTTCAGTTTCCTCTTGGTTCTCTTCTTTCTCTTCTTTTTTCCAGAGGGGTTTTCCTAATTTTTGTCTTTTTCTTCATATTCCTTTTTATCCTCATCCTCTTTCTTATCATTTTTCTTTTCTTCTTGACCTTTTTCTTCTTCTCCATTTTTATCTTCTTCACCTTTATTTCCAATATCCTCATTCTCCTTATCATGGTGGTCTTCTGCATTATCATTGGTATTATTCTAGTTTTCATTATTTTTACTAGTTGAATTCTCAGTATCTTCTAAAGGAATGAATTTCTTTGGGAAAGCATTTTCATCATCTACTAGTTGTGGAGAGATCTTCACATTCTTGGTGTCATAAAAAAATAGAGTTTTCTCTACAATTTGAACACTTACATATTCTGAAACTACTTTGAAAATAGGTAAATTGGTGACTAGAGGAGTATTTTCCTCTGCAATAATAACCTTTTCACTATCATACTCCTTGACCTATTCTAGATGAAGAAGATGAATCATCCCAAAATTTTCTGCAATATCTCTAACTGTATTCACTATATCTTGTTTCATTTTTTCTTCATGGTCGTCTTCTCTTCCCATAAGAATGGTTACTCTTTGTTTAACCTTGAGATCTATGGTATATACTTCAATTAGTGTGGATTTTTCATTTTTAGATAAAGAAGATCCAATATTCTCTTGTATAGCATCTCATTTCATCTTATGTTCCTTTTCAATAGCCTCATACCTTCTTTCCACTAATGCATTCCACACAACTGTAGGAACTATGTATTGAATGTTGTTTATGTCTACATCTAGAATGATAATATACTGAATGATTTCTTCAATGATTGTTTTATGACATTCTTCATCCATTTCTTCATATAAAATTGTAGTGGCTTCTAAAAAATTGTCATAATTCAACATATTGTTAACAAGAACATCTACTCTCATAGGAGAGTTAACACTTACCAGAGGAGTTTTTGTCTTCTTCTTCTTCTTCTTCTACTCCTTGAGCTTCTTGTGGATGTGAATTGTAAAAGCCTTCTTTTATTTTTCCATGATATCTTCTTCTTTTGAATTATCTATAATATCAACCTTAGATTTCTTTGTTCCAGTGCTAGCCTCTTGTGAGGCACCTTCACCACTCGTAGTGGCATTGCTTCTCCTTTTCCTTGTAAGCTATGATTCTTCCTCCAATCCATGTTCAATTTATTCTTCTATTATAGCACTAAGGTTTCTTTCCCTAGATGCCTTTTACTTCTTCCTCCTTCTAGAGATAGCAAGGGGTGCTACTAGAGGTACAACCTTTCTCTTTGAGGTCTAGGTGCTAGACCCAAAGGGTGAAAACACATTAACTATTACTAGAGCACTAGGCTCCACCTTCTTCACTTTAACAACATTTGTAGCAGTAGGCTTTGGGAGTGCATAGATAGGAGTGGAAGCTAATCTTTCTGATCTACATGGGCTAGAGGACTCGCCAAATGTACTAGATTATTTTGTGTCTCTCTCTGTAGCATTTTTTCTTAATCTATCAACTTCAAGTTTAGAAAATCCATGCAACTCAAAATATTATTCTAGCTTTTTGTTCAATCTTTTGGTTCTTGTAGGTGCGAAGGTTTCCAAGTGTACCTCAATTTATTTCTCTTCATATGTGTCATGTATTAGTAGGGAGGGGTCCTTAGGACTACTTAATAGTAATTCAATGTATCTCTCAAGATCATCTTCAACAATCTCATATTAAAAAGGCTCAATCCATATTGTTCTGGGTTCAATTGCCTCTATTAGGCATTCATCAGTAGATATGAAAAGTTGTATCATTTGCATACTTCTCCACTAAACATTTTGGAATTCTTTCTCTGTCATTCATGTTCTTTTGGAATACTACAAAAAATGTAGTTAACACATTATATTGTGCTTTATAGTCTCCAATTTTGTGTAAATAATCAAAAATTTGGTGTGCCATTGTTCTACTTCTATCCCACACAATGTCTCTTCTTCCAGGTAGCTCCTTCAAAAAGTAGATTAACAAGCATATAATCTATAGAGACTTAAAATTGTCCTAAATGATATTACACACTTGAATATGGTCACTAACATCATTTCATCCTAAAATTCATCTTCTTTTCAATGATTTAATTAAATAAGCCAAGTTATCTAATTAAATACATCATTTTCATCTATTAATCTAATTAATTATATTAGGTTAATTCATCCCCTTTCACATTAACATTTCATCTTGTTTAATTGAATATAATGTAAATTATTTAAATTAAATGACCTATGTCCTCTCATTTAATTGAATAATATAAATCATTTAATTAAATGTCACTTAAATCCTTTCATTAAATAGGTTAACTATTTAATGATAATCCTAATATTCCTCAACTTACTCAATTTAAAATTTGTTTTAATTAACTAATTCCTAATTTTCATTACCCATCCACTTACATGGAAATATTCCCTTTGAAGAGTCTCCCATTTTGGCTCCAAAAATGGAATATTATTTCCTAACAAACTTTGTAAAAAACTTTCTAACAACTTTGAAAGTGTGTTTGTTTGAATCATTGTGAGCTATTGATTGATTCTTTGATCCATGTGGTCTTGCATTCTCATCCATTGATGAGAATCCTTGATCCATGTCTTCACCTCTGAGTGCATCTTTACCATTGATTGATCCATTTGATCTTGACCCTTGATTCACCATTTTCTCGTATAAATACCTCACATTTTGGAGAAATGGATCTACTTCCATCAAAGAAAAGTTATGTTGCATGTTTGAATACTATCTTTATTCATCCTTGCATCCATTATTAATATTTTTCATGCATCCTTAGCATAGTTTCATCCATTTTTAGCTCAAGCTTTCATCAATGGAGTTTGATTAGATGCTCATTTTATCCAAGGGATTTGGAAAGGGTCATTATTCCATATCAATACGACAACAATCCCCCAATGGGATGAGGTTTGGAGTTCTAGATTAGGTTTATTTTATGCTTTCATGGTTTATTTCATGCTTAGTTTAATGGTTGCTTGTTTTGAAGCTTTCAAACATTTCATTTGGATTGTGACTTAATTAGTTAATTATATCTTAAATTCATTTGAATCTGGTGTATTTAGCTCATACTATGATTACAATCATATTTTGGTGCTAGAAAGAGGGATTTACTAACCAAATCTAATGAATTTCTCTAGAGATTCCTATGTTTTATAGTCTACAGCTGGGTGCTACCACAATAATGGGTTACACTTTTTGGGACTTCCCGATTTTTGCTTGAAATCACATATTTCTAGAAAATATAATGATTTAAGACTTTAAAGGTTCCATTTAAAGGATTTTACCTAAAAAGGGTTTGATCAAATTCCCTTAGATCAAACCCCCTTACATAGAACCCTGTTAGTTTTAAACCATACCTATAATGGAGTCTCCTCTACACCTATCAAAATGATGATAAAAAACCACTTTTGATTTACCTTTTGGGGGGTCAAAATTAACTCATTTAAAATTTATGTTTTGTAAGTATGTATCCCTTATTATAAGCTTCCCAAAAATTATAATTTGAAATATATTAAATTTGATTATCATATTTATTTTTAATTTCTTGTGAATGTAGGTTTTTCAATGAACATCAAGGTATTTGTTTCACACATACAAAAAAAAGGAAAATAGAGAAAAGATTCTAAACAATATATGTGCACTAGGTATTGATGTCCTTATTCTAACAAAAAGAGATTAAGTTAATTCAAATGCATACAAAAAAAGTTGTGGTACGAAGTATGCCTCTATCCAAATTATAATTACTCTAACTTGGAAAATTAATTAAAAAAATATTGAAACAAAAAATTATGAAAAAATATCCATCCACTAGATATTAGTGTGACAAATTTGTATTTTAAAATCAGAGTTATATCCTTTCTATAAAAAAATTTATGTGGTACAAAGTAAGCATCACTTTTTAAAGATTTTGTTTAGTAGAAAAAATAAGTTATTAAAAGTACATAAAAGGATTCACAATTTTTTTATAATTTTTTTAAAAAAATATAATTAGAATCTACACACAAAATCTCACAAATCACTAGTTTACTTCATCTTCAAATTCTTAATGGTTTAGCTACTATAGGTGTAAGAAAGTGAAGATCTAGTAAAAAATGCTAATTTCAATGTCAAGTTTGGCCAAAGAGTGTAACCCATTATTGTGGGATTACCCAGCTAGAGTGACGCATTTGATAGCTAAAATGATGCATTTCATTATAGCAATACCTTTGATTCAAATATAGTGACAAATTTAAACTATGAAAACACCTTTTAAATATTACGACACTGTTATCTTTTTGACTAATATTGTGATTTTGAATATGGCGAGGTGGTCCATATAGTGATGCTATTGATGTCACTATTTTTTTGAAGATCGATGCTATCACATTTCACTAGAGAAACACACTTATCTTTCAATGAAGCATTTGATAGCTCTACAACAATGTTATTGTATAACAATGATGCTTTTGTAGGTAAAGGAGAGCGTCAAATTTTCATGTGTGCTTTAAATTTTTAGTTTCATATACTCTCTAATCTTTTACTAACCATATGGTTTATCTTTCAATTGGGCTTAAAATTCACAAATTCTTTAAGTCTTTTCAAAGTTGGTTAAAATTGAACCCATACAACCTTATTTTGTGATATTGGTTAAAATTGAACAAAAACAAACATACACTTCAATTTGGTACTTAAAATGAAGTCATTATTGCAATATGGGTTAAAATGACATGCTTTATTTTCTTGTGTAGACTTGTAGTGTGTATCCACTCCCCTTGCACTTCGTGCGATCTTGGGTGAAGAGAAACACTCTAGTGTACTTTCTTTTTTTGATCACCCTAAGAAATTGTTATGTATCCTCTCCCCTTGCACTTTGTGTGATATTGGGTGAAGAGAAATAATATTTTTCTTATTAAGAAAGGGCCTACTAGTGAGATACATCCCACAATGGAGAACTCATATAAGTTACTCTCACTAAAGCACATTTTAAGTGACTAGTAGCTTCAATTTGTGGCGGGATGACATATTGTACCTAATCCAACTCTAGAGTTATGGGTCAGAAAGAAACCGTTTAATGCCTTAAGTGGCTTGCAGGTGGGCATACATCTCGTTGTTCTTGGTTTGTGTCATTAAAATCCTTTGTGTAATATCCAACCAAGTTTTCCAAAACATTCTTTGAAAGTGGTGCATTGTAATTTATTTCCAAGAAGTTACTTACCAAGTCTAATTTATGGTTTAGGCATAAAAGCTTAAAGAGAATGGACTCTTTTTCATTTGGTACCTCCATATGTTGCATGTAAAATCATCCCTTTAATGCATGAGGTAAACCTACCAAGAATAACGTACCCACTTGAGCTAGGTTTGTTATTGCTTGTTGAGTTAGTTTGACACTTTGCTTGGTTTCAAAGCAACTTAAACAAACATCAACATGTTCATCAAATTTCAAACCCTTTGGATTTAGTGTGAACATCTTTGAGAAATCCTATATTTTTGCTTGTCCCTAAGGATTTTATCTTTAGAGGCTTCTAATTATTTGGACTTATATCTTAATTCACACTTTCCAAATTTAAAATAGGGAACTATGGCCTTAGCTTCTTGATTTTCACATATTGGACTTTGTGGAATGAAGGTTGCTTAGAAAATATACATTTAGTTTGAAATAATTAAGACTTCTTGATGTGGTAAAATAAATCTCACTAAATCAAAGTTTAAAACCAATGAACACACCACACATTGGACTTATGTTTGAAACACATTGACTACCAAGCAAACAAGTAAAACAAGGAAAGTACTGCTAACATCACATCAAAGTCTCATTATCCAACAAACATTGAGTCCCAAGTTATTTTTTATCAAAGCATTGGGTTCTTAAGGTTTTATCACTTTAGAGGTAAAGCATGTTTCTCACCATCTTGATATTGTAAAACAAAGGTCCCTTTTAGGTTCGCACATTTTACATTCCACTTCACAAACAACTTTAGAAACTTTTGGACACATTGAACACTCTAGATTTAGGCTATCATCAAACCAATCCCATAACTTAGCTATTTTTATGTAAATGAATCCTTTTCCATACACTTAGTTGAGTCAATCATCATCCTTTTGAACTAATTTATCTTAAAGGTCACAAGTCTACCTTTAGATTTATACATTTATTAGCACCTTTTTATCCAAGACATCAAAATATCAAACCTAATTGTCTAAAGTGTTGTCCAAAAGTTTAGAAATTTCATCCCCAATATCACTCACCATTTATCATCAACCACTCACATCATTTGTACAAATCAACTTATATGGTCCCTTTTATCAAAATTTGAGTCAACTAGAGAGTTTGAACACTATAAATATTAGCATATGTCTCCCATAGCTGACCCACAATTTATGGTTACAACGAGATCACAAAACAAGAGAAACATGAAGCAAACCAAAACCACATCTACCACAAGTGATACTATCCCACAAGAGTTCAATCCTAGGAGTCATTCTACAGCCTCACAACAACCACAAAATCCATTAGACAAAGGGTATGAGGTAGAAGATGTCATGAACAATCCACATGAGCTCACTAAGGAAGAACTCCTTTAATATCAACAAGATCCTAAGATAAACCACATCATTAACACTTTGATAAAAAAGAATCCCACCCAATACATGCTAGCTTTAGCAAAAGAAGGGGATAAACTCCCTTCTACATTTGATTTTGACACAATTAGGGAACAAAACTTAGAGAATGTGGCTTCAATTCCACCAACTTTCATTTCACAAACCTTGGCACAAGGATTGACTAAATCTATAAATCAACCTACTCCACCCTTTATGCCAAGTCAAACATCAACTCCTAATCTTGCAACTACGATTACAACAAATCTTGGTCTCCTACCTAATGTAGAAGGAAACACACTTTTGGGTACACAAAACACCAACCTTCCCCAAAACATAAATTGGACACCAACATTTGGTGCACCATCCCATTCTTCTACCACCATTCCTGAACATCCTCTACATCCATACGTACCCCTCACATTCCATAACAAAGTGATAACCTTGACATTCTGAGCTCAACCATATTCTTCCATCCCCATCATAAGTACCCAAAGTGTGCTCAATGTTATAAAAAGTAATGCAAACCAAGTTCCTCAAGTAGAAAAACAAGGGCAAGTAAAAACCCTCACACAAATTCAACCCTTAAGAAGTGGTTCCACAAGCCACTCAAACCAATCCACCAACCACATCAAACTCCTTTGTCATGAATCCAAATCAATGAAACACATTGATCACAAATCCCATCAACCAAGGTAATACCTTGGCCCCAAATCAAACATAACAATGGAACCCACAACACATTATTCAAGGGAACCCTTCCAATCTATTGAATCAAGGTCAAAATGTGCCATTGATATCGGAACACCAAATGGAACCATCATCTTAACCAATGGTCCCCCAAGCCATGTAAAATAAAATGGGGCCCCAAACCTATATTCCTCCATTGCAATTGATAATCTTAGAAGGAATGATAGCATAAAACAACCCACAACCACTACGAACACAAAAACCATCTCAAATCAACCTACAACCCACTCATACCATGATCACTCAAAATCCATCTCATAAATCCCAACACCAAAACAATTCCATATTGCAACCACAACAAGCTCATGCTCTATCTTTGCAACAAGCACAATAGGCTTACCAACAAGCGTTGCAAGCACAACAAGATCAAGATCAATATTTTCAACAACAAGCCCAAAAAAAATCTTTGAAACAACAACAAGCTTATCAACATGCACTGTAACAACAACAAGCTCAACAACAAGCCTTGATTATGCAACAACAAAAACAAGCTCAACAAAAAGCCTTGATCATGCACCAACAATAACAAGCCCAAAAACAAGGTTTGGTAGCACAATAATATTCCCAACAACAACAAGTTCTTGCTCAACAACAAGGTTTGTACTATAATCCGTAAGAAAACATTGTCAATATAATTGCACAAGGAGAATATACACCTCCACCTTTATCACCCTCACCTTCCTAGTATCAAATCCACCCTACACACCATACAACACTCCACCATATCTTACAACTCATTCACCATCCCATAGTACACAACATATTCTTCTCCACCAAACCCACAGTACACAACATATGCTCCTCCACCAAATCCACAATACACAACATATTATCCTCCACCAAACCCACAAGATGATGTGTCATCATAGCTCAAGATGCCCACGCAGCAGATCTAGGAAATTGAAATAGGAAAAATGAAGAAGCCACATACACAACAAAAGTTGTGTCCATACCCCTTTGATAGGAACATCGTGATGGTACCTTTCCCACCTAGTTTCGAGGTCCCAATGTTTGATAAATACAAAGGGAAGGGAAATATTTTGATCACATCAAATAATTCCACGTAATGTGTATGGAGGTTTCCTACAATAATTCCTACATGATGCACCTTTTACCACATAGTTTGGCGGGACCAAAAATTGATTGGTTCTCACAGTTGCCTCCTGATATTAAAATCTTCCAAGAAATAATTGATAGGTTCATTGATAATTTCTCTTTCAACCTAGATAGGGATGTAATATTAGAATATTTGTACACTCTAAAGAAAAGAAAAGAAGAATCCTTCACAAATTTCCTACAAAGGTGGAGGAAGAGAGCTAGTAAGAGCAAGTGGCCTATTCCTAAAGAACATCAAGTAGGGATCATCATAGAAAATGTTGACACAAATTTATCCTTACAATAAAAAATGCAATGTGTAACCACTTATAACGAGCTTATCTCTAGGGCCCTCAAAATTGAGAGAGACCTAATCGCATAGGGTACCACACAAGCATATAAAGACAACCACCCATCTACAAGTTCTAATGAAAAGCCTTGCATATGGGCTAAGAACAATAATGTAACAAATAAAGGTGTCATTGATGCTAAAGTGGTCATAAGTGCTCCTAGATAAAACACCAATCAACCAACCAACACATAAAAAAAACACACCACAAACCACCACACCACCATTGAATAACCAAATCAATAACACTAACAACCAACAAAGAGGACCCCCCAATAGGAATAACTACCCAAAACAAAAATATACACCATTGGGGGAACCCATCAAATCCATCATGTAGAAATTGGTACACTCAAACCTAATTATGCTCCCCAAAGACCAAAACTATCAAGAACCTCAAGTTAAACCACCTTGGTATAATGAAAAGGATCTTTACAATTTTCAAAAGATCAAAGGACACAAAACATCTAGTTGTATGAGGCTAAAGAACATTATCCAAGATCTCATCGAAAATGGGGATGTGACTATTGATCTACCACTAGGTAACCAATCCCTCAAGATATACAAAAACCTAATGCCAAACCACAACAAAGGGAATGACAATAGCAAAGAAAAAAATTACACTAATGTAGGGCATGTATATTCTAACATGGTCGCCTCTTGTGACAATGTCATAATTGTTACAAGGTATGGCCCTTGGTGTCCTCTTCCTATGGTAGGCATAGTCCAACATGATAGTTGGGATTTATGACATGGTTTAACTGCCTCCTATGGATCTTGATATTGTATAATTCCAGGGGTTGTATCAGGCATTAACAGGTTGATCTTTTGGTGCAACGGAAACTTCCTGTGCAACAATTGGTATCAGAGCCGAGGTCACAGGTTCGAACCCCTTGCTTGAACTAGGGGGATTTTTGCAAGGTGTTACCCTTGGTCTCCTCTTCCTATGGTAGGTGATGTCCAGTGTAGTGCTTTGGCTTTGTGACATGGTTTAACCACCTCTTGTGGATCTTGATCTTGTATAAATCTAGTGGTTGTATCAGGCATTAATAGGTTGATCTTTTGGTGCAACGACAACCACCCGTGCAACAGTAATATTCGTCACCATCTAAGGACCTAGGGAAGAGTGTGAAGTCACCACATATATGGAAAGGTCACAATACAAGGAACTTCATCGCAATCTAGGGCACAACCTACACTGCCAATGTCAAACCCTAGTAACTACACTCTCCTAGACCAGTTAAAGAAAACCTTTGCTCAGATCTCCATCCTAGAATTATTGAAGCTATCCCCCACACATTGGGATATACTAGAAAAGGCTTTATCAGATTCCTCCATACCTGAGAATATTGATATTGAGAAATTTCAAGACATGATAGGGCATATCGCCACCCCTTAGCTCCTTACCTTCTCGGAACAAGACCTCCCAACACAACCATCACATAATCATGCTTTGCACCTAGAGGTCATTGTTCATAAGAATAAAATTAAAAGAGTACTAGTAGATGTAGGTTCTGGTCTAAACATTTTCACCTTTCAATTAGCCAAAAACTTGGGTTACTCAGAGGATGCTATTGAAAAAACAAAGGGTGTAACCATAAGGGCACACGATGATCAAGAATGGGTGTCTCAAAGAATCATCAAACTACCTATCCAAGTGGGAACCGTCATTGTTGAAACCACATGCCAAGTGCTAGATCTTGACCTCCCCTACAATATTCTTCTTAGTCGACCATGGATTCATGCCATTCACACTGTAGCTTCCATGGACCACCAATGTGTCAAGTTTCTCTTTGAGGATAAAAAAGTTATGATCCATGGTGATCCTGAGCCCTTTTACTATTGTAAGAACCTTGAGGATAAATTCTACAAGATCACCCAAATACCTAAGAATGATAAAGAGACCACATACTCCTCCTCATTTGTTCACCCATCTTCCCTTGCATCTACCTTAGAATATAAAACACCCATTGTGTAGAATATACCCGACATTAAGGTATTAATCAAGGATAATGATTGTGGGGATTATAATCTAAAGAAAGATACTTTTGTGTTGGGAGAGTTACCTCTTTCTCCCAAATCTCATGGAAAATACCAACCTATCATTGAAGTAGCTAAAAAAATGAAGGCAACATATACCACCTTCATTGAGTGGGGGGACTTGAATAAAGAAGATGCCAATGAAGAAGATATATCTAAATTTATATATCAAGACAACTGACCCATGGCCATTCTTCTGATGGAAGATGATAATAAAGTCTTATAACTAATGATGGGATCGGGGTATAACAAGAATGAAAAGCTAGGGAAAAATGACAATGTTATGCTTGAATGCATCATTCCTGAGAGACGTGCAAATAATCTTGGCTTAGGATGTACTACTAGCAAGGTGACCCTTATTGGAAAAGGTACTTCTAATAAACAAGATGAGGCTTCCTCTTGGTTACCAACATCATGTGATACTACCCTAGATGAATTTCCCCTTGACATCCCTAACTTATTTGAGTATATCTCCATATTTATGATAACCACAACATCCTTTAACCCAAACATCAAAAACTCTAAATTAAAACTAGTATACCCCAATTGATCTACTGGGACCAATGAGGACTATCAATTCTAGATATGTTTGAAAAAGATGATGATCTCATAATTTATGGGACTCTGCAATAATTTTCCATGTGGGGATTATAAAGTAGGATTTGACATAGAGCTAGACACATAGGCATACTATGGAGAGACAATTTAATCCCTCAATCACAAAATAAATGACATGAGAATAACATGTAGATATTTAAGTGAAAAATACACTATGACACTTTTAAATCATAATATAGTAAAAAGAAAGGATGCATCTAAAGGTGAAAAGCTCTTTTAGGTTCTGGAAGATGAGGTGTTCAATCTCCAACTTAGTGCAATATGTCTAGAAAAATCAACAGTATTGGAAGAGAAAACAACTCCAATGAATGTGGGAATGAAGGATGCACCTAAGATAACCTTCTATGCTAAATCATTGTTAGATGAAGAATAGAAAAATTTTGCAGCATTCTTTAAAGAGTGAAGGGAAAACTTTGCATGTTACTACATAGATATGCTTGGACTCAATCTTGAAGTGGTTGTACATCGCTTAGCAATTTGTCTTGAAGCAAAACTAGTGAATTTTTTTTTGAGAAAGATGCACCCTTAGATAGAATTATTGGTTAAACTAGAATTACATGTCAGATTTATCTGCCCAATCAACTATCTTGAGTGGGTTTCCAACCTAGTGCTAGTTTCCAAAGCCATTGGGGGTATCATAATATGCACAAACTTTAGGTACTTGAACTAAGTATGCTCAAAATATGACTTACCTATCCCCAACATCGACATCATTGTCTATCTAATCATAGGACATGATATGTTATCAAGGCGATAACCAAATCATTATCGCTAAGGAGGACCAACATGAAACTGCATTCACTTTCCTGTAGGGAACATACTGTTGGAACATGATGTTGTTCAAGTTAAATAATGTTGGAGAAATGTATCAGAGGGTGATGACCCTAATATTTCATGATATGTTCCAAAAAATATTCGAAGACTATGGGGATGATATTTTAGCCAAATAAAAAACAAGGAAAGAGCACATAGAGGTATTGGGAACAATCTTCAAGAGGCTTGAGGAATACAAGGTACGATTGAACCCAAAAAAGTGTCTTTGGGGTAACATCAAGAAATTTCCTTGTATACATAGTCTCACAAAGAGAGATAGAGATAGATCCAACAAAGGTTAAAGCAATTCTAGACATGGAGCCACCATAAACATTGAAATAGATGCAAGGTCTATAAGGAAGGTTATAATCCATTAGGAGGTTCATCGTCCAGCTATCAAAAAAGATCCACCCCTTCTCTCACCTTCTTCATAAAGGAATCACATATAAGTGGGATGAGAAATGTGATGTAGCCTTTCAAAAAATCAAGGACTACTTATTATCACCTCCTGTTCTCATGCCACTGATACTAAAAAAACCTTCGATCTTGTACATCTCAGCCACCTTAGTAGTATTAGGCACTCTTCTAGCCCAACATGACGAAACAAGGAAAGAAAGAACTATCTATTATATCAGTAGGACCTTGGTGGGATATGAAATGAATTACTTGTCAATCAAGAATGCATCTATAGCCCTGGTCTTTGCTTCACAAAAATTTAGACATTATATGCTTTCACATAAATCCAATCTTATTGCTAAGATTGACCCATTAAAATATTTGTCATTTAAAGAAACTCTCACTGGGTAAATGGCCAAGTGGGTAATGATCTTAATAGAGTTTAACATATAATATGTGGAGCAAAAATCTATAAAGGGACATTTCATTGTAGACCAACTAGTTGAGGCACCAATTTATGAAGAGAATCCTTTGGTATCTGAGTTTCTTAATGAGTCATTCTTTCTCCTCAATGCAATGGATGAATGGAAAATGTACTTTGATGGATCATATACGTAGCATGGATCAAGGGAAGGAATCCTTGTTATCAGCCCTCAAGGTGACTAAATTCCAAAGTCATACAGGCTATCCTTCCCGCGTACAAATAACATAGCCGAGTATGAAGCTCTCATAACAGGGTTAATAATAGTAGTCTAGTGGTAGATATAAGAGTTGAAAGTCTACAGGGACTCATAGTTGATTATTAACCAAGTCAATGATGACTACCATACCAAGGATGATAAACTCACTCCTTACAAAAATATGGTAGAAATTCTTAAGGACTTCTTTATTGATATAACCTTTGAGTAGATATCCCATGTTAACAATTGGGCAACTGATGCTATGGAAAAATTGAGTCTTTGTTAGACCTGCCACACAACATTTTTCAATGTGAATTCTTGGTAAAAGTTCTCATACCAGATTTCAAAATAATTGAATTTGAATTTTCATGTGTAATTATTGGTCCTAGTTCCCCATGGTATCACGATATATTCATCTATCTTAATAGAGGTACCCACCATCTAATATTACTTCCAACCTTAAGAAAACCTTCATTAAAAAGGAATCTTGGTTCATCATCTTAGGTGATACCCTATACCGTAGAAGCATCAAGGGGACATTATTACAATGACTCAACCAAGAGGAAGCCTTGACTACATTAACATAAGTACACAAAGGAATTTGTAATTCCCATTCTAGTGGTATAACCTTATCCAAGAAACTATTGAGGACAAAGTATTACTGGCCAACCATGGAAATAGAGGCTCATCAATATGTGCATAAATATATCCAATGCCAATGGCATGGAGACCTCATCTATGCTCTAGCTCAAGTGTTACAACCGATTGTCACACCCTATCCTTTCTCGTAGTGGGGAGTTTAACTCATAGAAAAGATTACCCCCACCTCTTCTAATGGCCAAAAATTCATCATCATAGCCACTAAATACTTTACAAAGTGGGTGGAAGCTATCATTATGACTTACATAACAAGGAAACAAATCTCCAAGTTCATCCTAAACTACCTTATTTTTTGTTATGGGGTTCCACAAACCCTTATCTCAGATAACATGACACATTTCAAAAACCATGATGTAAGAGAGCTATGCCAACAATTCAATATCCAACGTCGGTTCTCCACCCCCTATTACCCCCAGGGTAATAGTCAAGTTGAGGCTACAAACAAGACCATACTGAAAATACTAAAAAAGACGATGAATGAAGCTAGCCATGATTGGAATCTATAGTTAAACCCTACCTTATGGGCCTATCAAACTAGTATCCACACACCTATATGTGTAACCCTCTTCTCCTTAGTTTGTGGATCTAAAGCCATCCTACCTATTGAGATCAAGCTTCCATCATTGCGAGTGTCACTACATAATCTAATCACTGATGAAGAATATAGGGTATCTTGATTGAACAAGTTAGAGTTCTTGGATGAGTGTCATCTTGATGTCTTGAATCATTTAAAATCATACCAAATTTTTTTGAAATGAAGATACAACAAGAAGATCAAGAGTTAGTCCTTCCAGGTAGGAGATCTTGTCCTCAAGCAAAATCAAAAGAATGTTCCAGATTAGGACAATAAAGAAAAGTTTGAGCCCAACTAGTTGGGACCATGTGTTGTCACAACAAGATATAAATCTAGAGCCTATCAGTTGTTAACGCCTAATGGAGAACCCTTGTAGGAGCCCATCTATAGTCTACTTCTCAAAAAAAAAATTATGCCTAGGCTTGAAGGGTGTAAAGCTGGAAATACAAAAAATAAAAATAAAAACCAAAATCCAAAAAAATAAGAAAAATGATTGAAAATAGTAAAGAAAAAAATCACCCTCAAATGAAACTCACTTTGGTGGCATTTTGGGCAAGTTCCTTGGTGAAAACCTGGTAAACAAATTCCTTACATAAATAAGCACGTCCATTTATCATTGGCTCTTTCAACTTATCTTGCTTCACCATCCATTGCATCCATCCATCACCATCCACATTTGTATCATAGTTGGATGTTGCATAAGTATCATATTCCCCTTTAGTACTACTTGGCACATTTATAAGGTCATTTTGTCCTTCCTATATCGAGGTATTCTACCACATAAAACTAGGGGAATTTGTTATGCATTGCAATGGATTGGGTTCTTCAATATATTAATATTATTTGTAATTTTGTGGAAAATCCCAAAACATTTGAAAACCTCATCAAAATCCAAAAACACTTGCAAAATGTAAAAATCCAAAAAAAAATCAAAATCCCAAAAACTACTCAAAAAGTTGTAAAGCAAGAAATCCAAAACATCCAAAAGCACATCAAAAATCCCTAAATAGGTCAAAATGTCAAAAAATAAAAAACATTACCATGTCCAACTACATTTTCTTTGAGCTTGGACATAGGAAAGGCCATCATTTATATGCCCCCATGACACTTTAGGCCTGTCCTTTAGGAGTTCATCATAATAAACTAACAAATCCATCAAGTGTTCATATCTCATCAATAACTGGCTAGAGTTAGTTGAACTATGTGGTCTCTACATGCATAAATTAGGCAATGCTAATCTTTGATAAGCCCCTAAGGCCTTAGGTCAGTCTTCCCTTAGGTCTTGGTCACAACTCAAAAAACACAAGAAACACTATAAAACATTCAAAATCCCTAAAAAGCCTCAAATAATCTGAAAAAAACCTAAACATTCACATAAACCAAAACAAAAATAAAAAACAGCCTCAAAACATTACAAAATACCAAAAACATTGACATATTCCAAAAAAATCCAAAACCACCCATCTCATTTCACTTCACTAACAATAAACCTCCATTCATAATAAAACAATTGTCATCATCACCCTTTGGTAAAACAAGTAGAAAACAAGTGTGGCAAGTTGTGAAGTGTGAACCTAAATGTCAAAAATATAATGTCTAGATCATAGGTAAATGAGTTGGTAAAATTTGTATCAATGACCTATCCAACACTTAGTCTTAGTCAAAACATCCGATAAAAATGTCCTAGGATGTATCCTTCCTACAATGGAAATCATCATCAGAAATCACCTTAGCTATGCTACTTTGGCAAGATATATAGATAACATTGATTATTTGTTTTGATCTTTTCTTATGATTTATCTTATTGACCCATTCTAAGGACTTGTCGATGATGTCTAAATGATTTTGAGAGAAAATAATAGGGCATCAATCATTATCTTTCATTTTATGTGCTTGTGGGGTATTCTTGTAAAATAATCTTGGCACATACTTGCTTAGTGTGTGTAGGGATGTCATTTGGAGTAGATTGTTGACTACTGCATATGCTTTGGTCCAATATATTCTCAAATTCTAAACTACATTCTAATGAGGTTTTCATATGTCAAGTTTTGAATGAGGATTATCCTTGTTATCACTTGAATGTGCACCCTTTGTTGAACCATGTTCAACCATTCAGTGAAACATTGGAAGATCTCTCAAAGTGTGGGCTTTGAAAATAGAGATCAACCTCTGGAGAAGGTCAGCTTCCTTTGGTACTTACCTAAAACTAATCTACTAAACTTGTAGAGGAAAAGGGTAGAAGGAGATAACATAAACTAAAAAACTACTCCTATGGTGATGCACCTAAACATTACTTGGACTTGAAACTGGGTGATCCTACAAAGCTAGTTTACAATTTCTGGGAGATTTTGTTTTTTGCTGAAATCACATATTTTTAGAAAATATAATGATTTAAGCCTTAAAAATTCTCATTTAAAGCATTCCAATTGAAGAGGGTTTGATCAAAATACCTTAGATCAAACCCCCTTAGATAGAACCCCGCTAGTTTTAAACCATACCTATTACAGAGTCTCCTTTACACCTATCAAAATGCTGATAAAAACCACTTTTGATTTACCTTTTTGGGGACCAAATGAATTCATTTAAAATTTATTTTTTGTAAGTATGTAGGCCTTATTATAATCTTCCCAAAAATTATAATTTTAAATAAATTTAATTTTATTATTATGTTTATTTTTATTTCTTGTGAATGTAGGTTTTTCACTGAAAATCAAGCTCTTTGTTCTGCACATGTGGAAAAATAGAATATTATCAATTTTTTCTTTGAAAAATATGAGTGCACTAGATATTGAAGTCCTTGATCCAACAAAGAAAAATTAATTTTGATACATACAAAAAAAGTTGTGTTATACAATCCGCCTAGGTTTGAATTGTAATTGGTTTGACTTCGAAACTTGATTAAGGAAAATACATTCAATAAAACACTATGAAACCAATTGGAAGCACTAGATATCGTAGTTACAAATCTAAATTCAAAAAAAAAAGAATTTTATCCTTCATGGAAAAAATGTTGTGTTATATGGTGAGCGTTACTCCTTAAAAATGGTATTTATTGAAAAAAACTAGTTTTCGAAGGAGATGGAAAAATAAGTGCAATATGATTCCAAAAAAATTGAAAAAAATATATTTAGAATCTATAGACAAAATGTCACAAATCACTAGTTTGCATCATCTTTAAATTCCTCACAATTTAGTCGCTATAGGTGCCTGAAAGTGAAGATTTGTTAGAAAAAATCAATTCAATGTCCAGTTTGCCCAAAAATTGTAAACCAGTATTGTGGGATCACCCAACTCATATTGTAAACACTTGCTTACAATTATTGAAATCACAATTTGCACAACCCACTCACATATAATTTTGTATAAATGTTTTATAAGGAGGTTCTAATGCTCAAACTCCTAGGAGGAAGATAACTTCACAATTAGAAATGTTTGCATCTTTGACACATATTATAACCTACAATAATATGCCTTTTTGCATTTAAGGGTGCTAAATATGAGACAAAGCTATAAGGAAATAGATGATACCTCACAGATAACTTGATCAAGTCAATAGTACACACAATGAAACAAATAATAATAGGGAAAAACTTGAAATCACTGATATTCAAGGTCTTTACTGAATTTCATATCCAAAACTGAGTTACAAAGTATTCTCCAATCTGGCAAAGGAGTGAAAAAAATTCACTAAGTACAAAATGCATAATAAGAATTAAATACAATGAGTCAAATTAATGACTATATAATCAACTCCCAAGCAGTTGCAACAAAATAGGAACCAAAAACTTCCTTGGGTTGGATACCCCCAAAAAGCCTAAAATCTAGCAACTAGATTCCCTCCAAAAACGCTCCAAAGTGTGGAAAAAGATAAATTTGACTATGCCAAGCATTTAGGCATGCAAAACTACCCCCTATATTCTCTCATAACCTCCAACAAAGTTAATAAAATCCCCTACATTCTCTCCATATGTTTGACCAACTGCTTCAACCACCCCTATAGTCTTGCAAAGCATAAAGGCCTATCTAACCCCATCTTGCAATTATACAAATATTAAGGTGATTTATAATTACACCACTTTAATATTTGTTTTACATCTTCAAAATTGAATGCAAATTTCAAAATCCAAGACTCGGCCATAAGTGACAAAGCAAAGAACATAAAGGGAAATACATAAAGGGGAATATTGAAAAGCTCCTAAGGAATAAAATTAAGGCCACAGTATAGATAAGTTTTCAAAATTTGTTTTAAAACTTAAGGCAAAAATTCCATAAAGTTATCAACATTCATAGTTAGGGTAAAACCCTAAAGGTAAAACAAAAGAAAAAAAATGCACAAGGTGTTTTCATTTTTCTATTGAGCCTTTTGGAAACTTGAGGAAGCTGACTTGAATGCTCTCTATGAAAGTTTTTGAAGATCTTTCATGGCTATGTCAAAACTCTACAAGAAATCAAGGGTAAGTTGTATCTTCATCAATCTGGAACATTTTTAACTCCATTTTGTTGATTCTGGGACTTTTTGGCCATGGATGTCCCATTTTTCCCTAATGTATCCTTCTTTCTTTACTATCTCTGTTGATATTCTCTCCCTCAGGCTACCATGGAAACTTCCATCTTGAGTATCTGAAGCTAAACCCGCGGGTTCTTGATGAGTCTCTTCTACAACAAGTAGTGGGTAAGTTATTCATGGCATGAGATTTTCACTTCCTTCCTAAATAAGCCCGTTTCAAGCTCATTTTAAATAGAGCAAAAGCTCACTATGAATGGAAAGAAAGAAACTTAGTGTATTTCTTTTATATAAGCCATGGAATCATTTCATGCATTTTGGGTCTATACTAATCATTTTTCATTGCATTTTCATGCATATAATTGCAAAGAAAAATATACCTCTTGTGTATTAGCTTGGGTTGTCTGAAAAATCTTGTATTTCATGCATTTTATACATAAAAACAACCCTTCTAGTCACGGCCATACACTCTATTACAGGTTTATAGAACCCTAGCTTGTTCGTTATGGGTTTCTCCATATTTGCAAGTTTTGGGTTTCTCCATTCTATGTAAATAAAATGTAAACAAAATGGCATCCCTGCATTTCAATGGCCAAGGGTTTTGTTTATCTCTGCACTCTCTAAATATTTTAATTCATGAAACATCTAGGTCATGGCTCTACTTGTTAGCATTTTCTATATTCAAGGATTTAATACCCACAGCTGCTTGCAAATATTCAAAGGTTTTATTTCCTTTTGTATCTATAATTAAAACTATAGGCTATGGCATCAATTTATACCTTCTCGGCTTCAATTTAAAATGCATACTTCTATGTGATCTTACAAACCACTGTAAAAATGAAGTTTCATTTCTTTTATTAAACTCTAGCTTGAGGGTTTTCATATTGAAACACATTGACATGATTTATTTTCCTTTTCATTGCCTAAAGGTCTTTATGGTATTGCCACTTTTCTGAAGAAAAACCTTGAACATTGTTTACACTCTTGATGTCAAACTGGGATTTTCCATTTTTCCAGTAGTGTCATAATCTCCTTTACTAAGATAAGATCATGTAAGATAAAAAAATGATTGAAACTTTAGGGGAGGGTGAATAGTTGAAACATGAGCTATCTCAGTCTACAAAATGATGTAAAACCATTATACAATTCAGGTATAATTCAGAGACTCTACTCATTTTTTCCATTTCATCTATTGTGTACTACCCTTATTGATACTTTTGGCCCTCTTTCAATTTAGTTGATCATGCATTCATTATTTCATGTATACCATATCATGAATACTATTGCTAATTACCCATGGCTGGCATTTTTCTTTGAGGACTCCAAACTTAAGTTTTAGGTCTTCTTTTTTTTCTAGAAAGACATCATAACTGTCCCCCCTTGTTCAATGTTTATTATCTGTATAGTCTGTCACCTCGATCATTGCAATGACGAATGTCCCCTTTGTGAGATTTTATACTATTCTACAGTTTATCCTCTGATTGGGAGATACTTACCTTGTGATTGTGATTTCCTTTGTAATGCCTCTGTGGCTACTATTATTTACAACTATAACCCCCTACTCCCTCACTACTATAATCCTTGCAAACTCCCCTTGGATCTTGTCTATGAAAAGCTTATCACTATTCTTTATGCTTTGCTCATTTGAAGTGCCATTAACTTCAAGACTACTGTGTAGTTTATCATCCTTTGTCAATATATGATTGAACTTTCCCCAAACTATTCATTTTATGAAAAACAACATGGAATCATTGTCAACCTGTTTTTGTACCATGCTCATATTGATAACAAAGTTTCCTTATTAATAAGAGAGAACCCTTATTAACAAGGAACCTATCTTTTAACAATATCACCATGGTTCTGAAACTTGTCTTCAAAGGTTCCATACATGATCCAATATGTAACTATCCTTCTTTGATGAAACAAGAAGGCAATATGCTAGGCTCAACCCTTGTGGGAGAAACATTTTATCCGACATGCTTTAATTAGATGAATCAAAATAGAAATAAGGATTTCACCTATACTTGCACAAGAAGAAAACATGTTAGATAAAAACTGAGCATATGATGGATGTTTATGTTAATCCCTTTGTTTTCCTATACATTTGTGGTATGCAACTTGTTTTAATGTAGATGAAGGTCAAGCTATATGTTTACATATTTTTGCAAATATACTGATTGGTGATCCTTCATTGCTCTAACCAAACCTCATCTCAGTCATACAGGAATCCTAGGAGTAGCAAGGAGATCATCAACTAGAGACTGGACAAATGTGAAGGACTGAAGCTACTATAGCTCAAACAACTAGGATTCATCATTTAGGAAATGACGGGTCCCCTATATTTATATGTGCATTTATTTATTTTTTGTCTACAAATGTATAGTTTTTCTTTTATTTGCATTAAAACAGTCATTTCCACATCTTGTGTGGAACACCATACATCTATGTTATCAACGAAGAATACAATTTTGAAAATATTGTGCATTTCCTCCTATGTTATATGCATCTGCATAATACAATGTAGTATCGTAGTCTTTTGATTTTGTTCATGCACATGAATGTGACATAGCAGATTTAAAATGTACCCTCTTTTCACTTGTAGAATATAAACAACACTACCTGTTTGAGCTAGTAGCCAAAATAGGTAACAATCCTATCTATTTGGAAAGTCAAAGTCCATTGCACTAGATATAACACCATCTTGATTATCAATACCTTGATGCATCATGCCTATGTGTTATATCAAAAATAAGGAATGATGAAGTATCCTGATCCCTAAAATGACCATATCATCTATCTCACCACCATATCTAATAAAGTATTGATTACTCATGGACTTGTTGGACTTTTGAATCAATCTCAAAATCAATGGTCAATCTATTCATCTTATTCTTCTATCTTCTTTCCACACTAACATGGTATCATGAAAGTCAACAAAATCATAATGCATCCATTATTCATCCATAAACTATTAGCATACATACATCTTGCATAATCACAACATACTCATAACATCTCATAAAACATGAAATCCTCATATGGAAAATATGCAAAAATTAATACATCCATCTCATAGCAGTCATAGAAATATACTGAAAAAGAGAATAAAACATCCATTGCATTGCATCCACAACATACATAATACATCACATATCACATAAAAATCACATCATAGATCATATCATATCATAAGGGATGAATAAAGATATGCATTCATAGCATCAAATATTTTCATTCATCCATATACATAGGAATCCATACATAAAAACATGAAATAAAGGAAATATTACATCACATTAACATGATACAACATCACCTCATAATCAAATCGGGCCATCTCATATATATCATCAAAACTTGAATGTCATGATACAAAGTCAGAGTCCATGTGTAGATATCATCAAAATTAAATATACAAGAGGCTATCAAAAATGAGTTGATGAATGTATATACATATAAAATTAGGGTATATATCAAAAATGTGTCTACAAAAAAAAGTCATGGGACATCCCCTACTCTATTGATTGTCATGCCAAGACTGGTCCTAATGACCACCAGGTGGCTATCTCTAACTACCCTCACCCATTTTCTGACTGACAGCTGACCATCTAAACCCTTGGGAGTAGCCTCGCTCCTTTGAGAGTAGTCCAGATGCCTCTGCTCTCATAGGGCATCCTTATGGTAGAGTGTCCTGTAATATGCCACCTCTGAAATGACATCTTTAAACATGCATGCAGACACCACTTGACCTTTTCATGCCACCACAATGGCCTCTAACTATTGTCACCGTCTAGTCTCTTGTGCTTTATAAGTCGAGCTGCTACCACAACTATCGCTCATAGTCCCTATCGGCTGTCACAATTTGTAGTTGTTGCTACAAGTAGTCTCTCTTAGTCGTAAGGGATAGAATCTGTATATCTCAGGGATCCTACACTGCTTTTTGTTGCTATGGATGGTGCTAATGTTGATGCCTTGGTGGTGGTGGTGGTGGTGGCGATGGCCCTAGTACTTTTCCCACTACCTAGTCCTGATGCACCAGGTCCTAATGACCCTCATCACAAGGAGGTTGTTGATCAACCTGTTATCATCCTCTACCTACACCTTGATCTTTGGCTCTACCCTATGGATACCCTCCAGTTGGATTTTTCAATTGTGTGGGGGCCACCGACCATGCATCATAAGCTAGGGCAGTACCCACATCCAACTATCCTCTATCATAAACCCAAGGGAAAGCCACAAGTTGTTTGAAGTTATCTATGGCTACCTAAGGTAGAATTTGAGGGCCCTAGGCTACCTCTATATATTCCCATGTGAAAATTGTTATATAATCATCTGGGGGTACATCCCGTGTCTCCCTAAATTGTCAAGCTTCGTGGTCTAGAAGGTACTGCTCTATCATAGTATTCTCTCGACCTTGGATGAATCAGGTCTACCTAGCATAGAACAACTATTGATGACCATCATACCATGTTGGTACCTAGATCCATGGCCACCAATTGAAGATGGTCATATCATCCATGACCCTCCTCCAATATGGAATCCTTATCAGCCCTATGTGTTGCAAGGTCATCACTACTTGATACCTGTAAACAATGGGCTCATCCTGATCAATGTCTGTTAGGAAAACAATGGTTCTCAACATAGCAATGTGCTAATATTCCCATATATGAAGAAAAGTGACCCTAGCTCCAATGCTCCTCCCTTGGCTATACACCACTTGATGTATATCATGGTATAACGATGCAGGCATAATGGGACCCTATACATATTGAGTCATCATGTACAATATTTCATGCCATGGTAGTTCCCAACCTTGACTGAAACCTCTAACTCATTAGTCTAGGGTAATCAAACCAAAGATCAAGGAAACTAAAACAAATATGAAAATTGGCACCTATCCTCAAAACTGCTCCAAGTCAATCTAGGAGCTCACTAAAATGATGTCATTTGTCCATAGGCATCCATCCTAGAATTTTTGTCATAAATAACTTGCTCCCTATGGATGGGAAGCTGCAATTTCCACCAAATGTTGCCTCACTGGTGGGGAGGTGGAATGAATATGTCTTGCTATGCTAGTACTCCACCACCACCATCATCATCGCTAAGTGAGTTTGAACCTTGGGCATGCAAGCAATGAATCCAAACCTGATGACTCCCATGAACTCCTACTGCTCCACCTCGAAATGCTATACCTCCATAAGAATTTCAAGTTGATGCTCCCTAGACATGAGATGTTGAATTTCCTCTTGCACACATGAAGCAAACAATGTCAATTTGGCTAAAACTGATTAAAATATGAGTTTCCAAGTCCTTAATCTGTAAAAGTGTCGCTGTTTTTAATAGCATCACTTTAACCCTTTTGCAAGTTCATCATTGTTTGGCCATTGTGTCACTATATTTTTAATAGTGAATCAACATTTTTACGTGTCGCTTTAGCCAAATCCATCATGCATCACTCTATGGTAAGTGTGTCACTATTTTGAACATGTGTCACCCCAAACCACAGGCATTGCTATACCTAAATTGCATGATGTGTTGCTAGACAACAAGTTTGTCACTATAGAATCAACATCATTGACCATTTAAAATGTGTTACAATATAATGACACCCTACTAATTCAAGCTCTCATAAATGGAGTAAAAATGTAAAAACTAAGGAAAGCTTTGAAACACATACCTAGGGTCTTGTGTCTAGAGGTTGTCGGTACTCTCAAACTCTTTTTGCAAGGTGTGTAGAAAGCATGTGTTGCACCATATTGCCAAGGTGTTAGAGCGAAAGTGCAACAATTCGCTAGAAGACAAGAGTGCAAATGAATCGAAAGTGACCCTTTAACCTTAATTTATGCCTAAAAATTAGGGATTTTTTCCCTAATTTGAGGGGGAAACTAGGTTTTTCATCCTTTATTGAATTTTTTTGAGCTATGGGGCATATTTTGAGACATATTTTGCATTTTGGAACCCTTTTTGGTACCTAAATCTATGTTGCACCTTTATCGCAACATTGACCCAAAGTTTCAAATTTTTGCTCGCTTAATGTGTACTAGCTTTTAATGTTGGAAATTGGATTGCATCAAATGGTTTTCATTAATGGAAACTCAGTACCAAATGTATGAGACATTTACCAAAAGCTATTTCCTATCAAAGACATTCTTAATCATGAATCAATGTGCTAATTTTTGGGTCTAGATTCTACCACAAGACAAGCTAACTCTGATATCTTAACTATGTCAGTATGATTCACTCAGAAAACTATATTTGATATCTTGAGATTTTTTGTGTTGGGAGCATAAAGTTATCAATGATAGAGTTTAACTATGTATGCTATAGTTGTTTTTCTATTTGGTATAGTTGCTTTTTGTTTGGGTCCCAGTCTTGGCTGACCTAACAGATGTTATGTATTAAGGAGATTAAATCTACCTTGGGGATGTTTTGTATAGATATTATTTGACTTAATATAATGTAATACTTTTATATATATGATGTGTTGAGGAATAAGAAAGGTGTGTGAGAATGAAGGATGTGAAAGGTGAAGTGTGAAGTGCTAGCAAGAAGTAAGTGCATGAGTGTGGAAGAAAGGTGAAAGAAAATTTGAGCATAAATATTGAATACCAAAACAAAATTATTGGGCGACTGCTAAGCGAAGAAGTACCACTCATATTGAGCTTTATTCAGAACATAATTCTACATGAGGAAGGTGTATTCCAGCAGTTCATACTTTTAGAAATGATCCATAACTTTCATACTTCTGGCAGTAAACTATATTTTGTATCTTCAAGTTGTAGCCCTGTTGGACAGTGAGTCCTTGTTCTAGAAAGTGAGTCCTTATTTTAGGTAGTGAGCCTTTTATAATCGATTTTGATATTCTCTATAGTGTGAGTTAATTTTCACTGTGGTTTTTCCCTCATTGGTTTTTCCATGTAAATTTGGTGTTATTGTATTTATAAGATGGTTTCCAATTTCTCCTCTTGCACTTAATGTCTAATGATCTAAGAAGTGTTAAGGTTATGTTCTAGTAAATGCTTTATGGATTTAATTTGGTGACAACTAATTCAACCCCCCCTCTTAGTTGTCTAGTTCAAAAATTGGTATCAGAGCTTGGTCCTTTGGAATGAGTTTAACAACTCAAAGGAGATCTTGGTAGGCTGAACAAAATGGTGAAGGGATCTGACTTGGATGAAAAATTAAGAACAGAGACTACAAAGTTTGAAAGTGAAGATCTGAAAGAAAATATCAAGAAAGTAGATGAATGCATTCAAAAACTAAGGAATCAAATTTGGAAGTTCAAATTGAAACATAAATAAGTTAACCAGGAACTAAAGGAAGCAAAGGAGTCTATTGAGAATCTAAGAATGAAACTTGAAGAAAGCAGTAGGATGGAAGAGAATCTAAAGTTGGAAATTGAACAAAGTAAGATAGAGGAAGGATGCTTAAAATAAATTATCAATCAAAATATAGAAAAATGTGATAAGCTTGAACAAGAGGTGGTAACCCTAAGAGTTGATCTAGAAAAAACAAAAGCTCATGAAGAAAGGTTCAAGAAAAGTTCTACAATGCTTGATGAGTTGATTTCATCTCAGAAACCTGCAAAGGATAAAGGTGGTCAAGGACTTGAAGAAGGAAAAATCTCAAAGACTAAACCTATTTTCAACGAAGTGGACAATCAAAAGAAATCTCAAGGAAACACTTATCAAAACAAGAACCGAATGAACAACATTGGAAGATTTACCATTTGCAATATAATTCTCAAAGGTAGCCATCTTTTAATTGTTTTTGTCTCTCATGTAGTAAATTCAGACATAGAGCAACATAATGTAGAAGGATGATGAACCATAATAGAATGAGTCAGAATATTGGATTCTTTACTGGACAATATCATGTATACAACAAGTTTGGACATAGAGCTACCGAATGTAGAAGCCAAATGATGATGAACAAGCTCTATACTAGTAGAAGGATTTAATCTTTTCAAGGCTACTATTACACATGCAATATCTTTTGACACAAGGATAATCAGTGCGGAACAAGGATGAATGCAAATTCATTTGGTCAAAGATATGTTGTGTATTATACTTGCAACAAACTAGGACATATCTCAAAAAAATTTAGGAGCAAGGTTGGGAAGAAAACTAATCTGAAATAGAAGATCAAACCTATGAACAAGATAGATCCTAAAGAAGTAAGAAGAGATATGGCAAAAATTTGGAGGAAGAAAGAAGAATCTGAGAACAAGGATGAATCAAAAAATATTGTATCTGCATTCAGTACAGATACCCCCTCCAAGAATTGAATCCAACAGTGGTTTCAGGGGGAGCAGTCATAGAAAAATATAACATACCCCCGATAAATGAGGTTTCATGGGATGACACAAGGATAAGTGCTAGAAATATTTATTTTGAAGGAATTGGAGAAAATTCTGGCAGAAAAGAAGTAAGTGAAGAACAAAGATCAGGTTGAAACCTTGACTTGAGTGACAAGAGATCAAAGGGAACTTCAAATTCATACTAAAGTTGATCATGCGATAAGGTATGTGGCATATGGTGTTTCATATAATAAGATTTATTTTAGAAATAGGGAAGGTATACCTTGGCGATAGTTGTTTATATTACACATCAAATTGTTGTAAAGAATGTGGATTTCAACTTGTGTGAGTTATTGAGGAATCAATTAATGGAGAACATTACTATGACAAAAAATGACAATTACCCTTTTCATCTTGGATATCTGGTTATATGTTTGATGATGTATTTTCTGAAGTCATTACCATTGAAAGAGATTGCTGTGTGGAGGATAGTTGTACCGATTGGAAAACAGATCTACTGGTACCTAAAATTTCTTGCAGAGAAGGAAAATATTTGTAAAAATTACTTTGCAAACAAAATAAATGCATGGAGCTCTGGTATGATTTTCAGTCCAGTTGGGACGTCTAAGATAGGATCTTCCTCCGGGAAGAGGATAGCAAGAAGGATTATTTCATGTTCTCCTCTAGAAATAAAGAAGTTGAAGACAGGGGAGAAGAAAGATGAAAAGGAAGTAAAAAATGTAGAAGAAATTGATTTGGTATCAACAGATGATGATGAAGAATATTTTACTAAAGAGAAGTTGTTGAAGATTCTTGTGCGATTTGATGGACTAAAGAAGATTGGATATATTTGGTTGTCTCGATCAACATATGAATAGGATGAGATCACAGACGCCTTGGTTTTTTATATAATTCATAATGATATTTATCCAAGTGAATTGACAAATATTTTATTGGAAGTATTGATTGAATAGATTGAAGATAGACTAAAGGTACTGTCACCTAGGGAAACAAAAGAAAAAGATGAGACTGAATTGACTATGGAAGAAAGATATAGAAATGCACAAAAGAGATTGACTAAGAGCATAAATGAATTAAATACATGCATCAAAAGCATAAATAGTGTGTATAGATATTGTCTTCAATGGGCTAATGCTATCAAAAACTACAGAGAAAAAATTGATACTATTGAGCTTGAGCTAGATTCTATTGGAAAAACATATGATATCCTTAATGATAGGGATGAAGTGCAGAAGAAAATGATCAATTCCTTATTGTCTAAACTTGCAAACACTCTGGTACATAGGGATAGTATTGTGAAGGAATTTTGGAAAGTCAAAGAGATAATTGAATTGAGATTTGAAAAAATCTTCGGTCTTCTAATGGAAGCTGAGAAAAATGAACTAAATATCATTTTACTAGATACCCTTCTAGAAATAATTGATTCAATAGTAATGAACAACAGTACTTGTGCAAACATCAAACTGGCAGTGGATTCCTAGAACACATTTCTTTTGGAACTAAAAGAAAAATACAAAGAGATATTTTAGGAAAAGAAGGATTGAGGTAAAAGAACCATTTTTTTATATCACTTTTTGAAGCCTTTTTCTTTGAAAATTTAGGTGCAAGGGGGGATAAATCTTTATTTCTTTCTTTTCCATTGATGTCAAAGGGGGAGAGAGAACAGGTGAAAAATGGAAAT
>VDFB02252616.1:202017409-202200455 GCA_007258455.2 Sequoia sempervirens
ATCCAAATCTCATGAGCTGTCTTCAGACCTATCACATATGTCATTTTTGAATTTTTTTATAGCACTCAACAAAGCTTCAATAGCCCTAATGTTAATCTCAGCATCTTTAATCTCATCAGGAGTGGAAGGACCATTCTAAGGAGTAATATATATGTTGTTTGTAATCTTACAGAAGGGTTCACCAATACACCTCAAATGACACTCCATTTTGGATTTTCATAGAGAGTAGTTTGTTCCATCGAATCTAGGATTGTCCTTCTTGTGTGATGCCATCTTAGATCACCTCAAGCTTTTAAAATTATTCAGAGGAACCTACTTTGATAAAAATTGTTGGAAAAAAAAGAAGAGACAATTGAGAGGGGGGGTGAATCAGTTGTCACAAAATATTAAACTTTTCAAACTTAACTTAACTTAATCTTAGATCTAATGAATGAATAATAAACCATAAACAATTAGTACATCAAAAACACATAGAGCACCAGTATTTTTTTACATGGAAACCCTGTTAGGGGAAAAACCATAGTGGATTTTAGTCCACAATATTATACCCTATTAGAAGTATAACGAAGAATAATGGGAATGCACATGCATTCAGGCACATTTCCTAGAGCTCACTGCTCAAATATAAGAGGAATCACTACCCAAAGAAGACACACTTTCTTAAAAAAAATTGGATTAGATCCATAGGGTCTGAATTGAGAAAATAGCTTCTACAAAAGCCTGATTACAGTTTTGGTTAAGGACAAAAACACTCCTTGACACTTCGCTCAAACTTCTTCACACTCTGCTCTGCAATTGAATGATTAGATCACTATTCACACACTTTCACTTTCTCTGGCTCTTCCTCACTTCACACACACACTAGTTTCACACAAAAAACCACTCTTATATATCCGCAACATGGATTGACATCAACAACTTTGTCAACCCAAATTTACAAATAAATTTTCAATGTGAATAAGACACCGTCGGCTACAACATAATGAAGACTTAAAAAAATATGCTGAAACATTCCAAAAATTCAAATTTTAATCTCCAAGGATCCGCAACATGCTACAACCATCATGTTAGCGAAGAACATGAAAACTAGAACATACAAGAGAAAAATCTCTGACCACGAGCACACCAGTCAATGCAGAAATGTAACAAAGATAGAGAATGATCTAGAAGCATCCATGAAAATTAAGAATCAACAGAGAAGATCCAAAACAACTGAAATCACTAGGATCACATCAACTTGAATCAGGAACAAAAATTAAAACTAGAGAAAAACTATTAGAACCCAACTATTCATAACATGATCAAATCTTCATGCAAACCTCTAAAAATTTTGGTGGATAAACTAGATACTCTCAACAATAAACCCTTTATTCCACAACAACTGATCATCAACGTACTGAGAAAGAAACCTTCATGACCTTCAGTATTCCACTGTCAATCTGGAACTCTTCCTTTAACAATTTTCTCAATATCCTCGACATATACAACCTTCAATACATCAATGCTAATACTATTGAAATCAATGACAACCACATATCAGTAACACAACCATAACATCCAACACATTTCTCAATCCCTCACTATCTCTCCCTCCCTCTCTCCTACCCTCTCTAATTTTCTCTATCTCCCCTCTACCTCTTTCTACATACCTATCTCTCTCTCTCCCCCCTACTTAAACCCTTATACCCTCAACCCTAAACCCTCAAAACTTAAACACTCAACCCTTATCCCTAAACCCTCAACACTCAACCTAAATCCCTCAAACCCTAAACCCTCAATGGTAAATCCTCAAACCTAATCTCTCAACCATTAAGCCATTAAACTCTAAACCCTCAACCCTCAACCCTTAACCAAATACCATAATCCCTCAACCCTATATCTCAACCCTATACCCTCAACCCTTAAACCCTTAAACCATCAACCTTAAAACCTCAACCCTTAACCCTTAAACCCTAAACCATTAATTTCCCAAACCTCTAGCCTCAACCCAATACCATAAAACCTCAACCCTAATACCTCAACCCTTTAACCCTTTAACACTCAACCCTAAACCCTCAACCCTCAACCCTTCATCCCTCAACCCTTCATCCCTCAATCCTTAACCCTTAATCCCTCAACCCTAATCCATCAACCCTTAGCCCCTAATTCCTAATACCTCATCCCTAAAACCTTACACCATAATTCCTCAACCTTCTACCCTCTACCCTATACATTAAACCATCAACCCTCAATTCTCAACCCTTTTCCCTATACATTGGATCCTCAATCCTAATCTCTTAACACTATACCTTGAAATGTATACACTCAACCCTATACTCTCAACCCTTTATATTAATCCCTCAACCATAAACCCTTAAACTATCAACATCATATGTCAACCCTTAAACCCTTGAAACCTCAATCCTTAACCCCTTAACCATTAATCAATTAATCCTTCAACCCTCTACCCTATACATTAAACCATCAACCCTCAATTCTCAACCCTCTACCCTATTTATTGGACCCTCTACCTTATTTTTTGGACCCTCAAACCTGATCCATCTCTCTCTCTCTCTATATATATATCTATGTATCTCACTTCTCTCTCCCTCACCATATATCCCTCCCTCTGTCCTACCCTCTCTAAATGTGTCTATCTCCCATCTCCCTCTTTCTATGTATAGCCATATCAATAGCTCTCTCTCTCTCTCTCTCTCTCTCTCTCTCTCTCTCTCTCCCTAAACCCTTAAACTATAAACCCTTATCCCTACACCCTCAAACCTAATCCATCAAACCCTAAACCCTCAACCCTAAACCCACAACCATAATCCCTCAACCCTCAACCCTCAACCCTTAACCCTCAACCCTTAACCCTTAAACCCTTAACCCTCTACCCTCATCCAATAACATAGACCCTTAACCCTAATCGATCAACCTTACATCCTCAACCATTAAACAATTAAACCTTCAATGCTAAACCCTCAACCCTAAATACTCAACCCTTAAACCATAAAACATTAAACCTTCAACCCTCTACCCTCAACCAAATAACCTATACCCTAAACCCTATACCTCAAACCTTAAACCTTTAAACCCTCAACCCTTAATTAGTTAACCCTCAACCCTTAAACTCTAATCCCTCAACCATCAACCCTTAAAACCTAATCCCTTAACCCTTAACCCTTAAACACTAATCCCTCAACCCTTAAACCCTCATCCATCTACCCTCTACCCTATACATTAAACCATCAACCCTCAAGTATCAACTCTCTACCCTATAAATTGGATCCTCAACCCTAATCCCTCAACCCTATAGCCTAAAACCTATACACTCAACCCTATACCCTCAACCCTAAACCTGCAACCATAATCCCACAATCCTATACCCTCAACCTTCAACCCTTAAAACCTCAACCCTCAACCCTCAACCCTCTACCCAATAACATAAACCCTTAACCCTAATCCCTCAACACTATACCCTCAAGCCTAAACCCTCAACCCTAAATAATCAACCCTTAAACCCGCATCCCTCCACCTTCAAACCAATACCCTAAACTTTCAACCCTATACCTTTAACCCTTAAACCCTTAAACCCTCAAATATAAACCCTCGGCCCTAAACCCTTAATCCGTCAACCATCAAACCTTAATCCCTCAACCCTAATCCCTAAACCCTCAACCCTTAAACCCTAATCCCTCAACCCTCAATCCTTAGATCATAATCCCTCAACCCTTAAACCCTTAAACCCTCATCCATCTACCCTCTACCCTATACATTAAACCATTAACCCTAAAGTATCAACCCTCTATCCTATACATTGGATCCTCAACCCTAATCCCTCAAAGCTATACCCTAAAAACTATACACTCAACCATATACCCTCAACCCTAATACCTCAACCCTTAAACCATAAACCTCATCCCTCAAGCCTTAAACCCTTAAACCCTCAACCCCTAAGCACCAACCTTTAACCCTTAATCCGTCAACCCTCTACCCTATACATGAAACTCTCTATCCTATAAATTAAACTCTCAAACCTCAATTCTCAACCCTACACCCTATACATTGGACCCTAAACCCTAATCCCTCAACTCTATACCCTCAACCCCAATCCCTCTCTATCTCTATTTATCTCACCTCTCTCTCCCTCCCTCTCTCCTACCCTCTCTAATTGTCTTTATCTCCCCTCTCCCTCTTTCTATGTACCTTTGACTCAATCACTCTCTACCAATCTCTCTCTCTCTCTCCTTAAAACCTTAAACCCTCAAACCCTCAACCATCAAACCTTAAACCCTCAACCCTATACCCTGCACCGATAAACTATTAAACCGTCAACCCTAAACCCTCAATCCTCAACCCTTAAACCCTAAATACTTAAACCCTATACCCTCTACCCTCAACTAGATACCCTAAACCCTCAACTCTAATTCCTCAACCCTATACAATCAACCCTTAAACCCTCAACCCTTAACCATTAAATCCTCAACCCTAATTCCTCAAACCTATACCCTAAAACCTATACGCTTAATTATATACCCTAAAAAATCTACCCTAATCCCTCAACCATAAACCCTTAAACCCTCAACGTCACCTGTCAACCCTTAAATCATTAAACCATCAATCCTTAACCTCTTAACCCTTAAAACCTTAATCCCTCAACCATTGACCCCATACATTAAACCCTCAACCCTTGAACCCATACATTAAACCCTCAACCCTCTACCCTATAAATTAAGCCCTCAACCCTCAATTCTTGACCCTCTACCCTTTATATTGGACCCTTAAACCTAATCCCTTAACCCTATATCCTCAACTCCAATCACCCTCTCTCTCTATCTATCTATCTCACCTCTCTCTCTCCCTCACTATCTCTCCCTCCCTCTCTCTTACCCTCTCTAATTATCTCAATCTCTTCTCCCTCTTTCTATGTACCTCTTTCTCAATCACTCCCTACAACTCTATCTCTATTTATCTTTATATCACCTCTCCCTCTCTCTCTTATGTCTCTACCACTCCCTTCCTCTTCTCCCTCTCTCTCTTAGGTCTCTCCCACTCCATCTCTATCTATCTTAAGTATCTCCTACTCCCTCTCTCTTTCTCTTAGGCCTCTCTCACTCTTCATCTCCCTCATGTATTTATCTCTCTCTCTGTCTCCCTATCTCCCTCTCAAGTCTCTCTCTCTCCCTCCCCCTATCTCTCTATCCCTTTGTCCCTCTCAAGTATCTATCTCCCTCTCTCCCACTCTCCCTCCCTCTATCTCTCCCACCCCATCTCTTTTAGGTCTCTCTCTCCATCTATCCCTCCCACCATACCTAGACAACTCTCATTTTCCCTCTCACAAGTCTCTTTGTCTCTCTTTGTCTCTCTCTCTCTCTATTTCTCTCTGTCTCTCTATCTCTCTCTCTCTCTCAAGTCTCTCTCTCTCCATCTCCCTCTTAGGTCTTTCTCTCTCACTCCATCTCCTTCTCAGGTATCTCTTTCTCTCCCTCTAAGGTCTCTCTCTCTCTCCCTCTTAGGTATCTCTCTCTATCACTCTCTCTCTCCATTTACCCTTAAAACCTCATCCATTATCCCTCAACCCTCAACCCTAATCCATCAAACCTAAACCCTCAACCATCAAACCTTAAACCATAAATCATTATCCATCAACCCTCAATGCCAATCCCTCAAACCATAAACCATCAACCCTATACCCTGCACCCTTAAACCATTAAAACCTCAACCCTAAACCCTAAACTATCAACCCTTAATCCCTATACCATTAAAATCTCAAACCTCTACCATCAACCCAATATCCTAAACTCATGAAACCCTAATCTCTCAACCCCATACCCTCATCCCTAAAAAAATTAAACCCTCAACTCTCATGCCTAATATCTCAACCCTATAACCTAAAACCTATACACTCAATGTGATACCCTCAACTTGGTGGAATATTCAAATTTTCATGTTCTAGTGGTCTAAATGTATTTACTTTGGTGACTTCTTGATCTAGAATGAAATAAGGGTTTAGGGTTTTATGCTATGCATGAATTTTTTACTTTGCATATTTTCTCTCCTTCACAATCCTTGTCATTTGGTTGAATCCTTTGTTGAATTGTTGTGGTCAGTTCTCGATTACCTAAGTTTTGTCTTATTCCTTTGAATTCATTTAGTTATCGACATCTTGTGCTTAGAGTTCCCTATTTACCTATTGCATAAAATCTTCATAATATTTTGGTCTGGGGATTTAATAGTTTATAAAGTTTAAAGTTTGAAATGTTTTTCCTTTACATCCTTTATTAAAATTGGTCTTAAGTCCTTTTAAAGGAATTGTACCTCATTCTCCCTAGGCGGTCCCCCTTTAATAACAACCTTTAGGCACATGCTTAAATATCACCACTTGAACTGTTGCATCACTCATCGCTAAAATATTTTGGTTCATCAATTTCATTATAGCAATGAACGATGAACTATCTTCCTTTGCATTGAGTATCATTGAAGACCTTTTTCCTCCCCATTCCACTTCAATGACAAGCGATGGCTTGTATTACCCTTGAATCATTGTTTCCTTTTATATTGTTGAAGTCATTATGCTTATGAAATCTTTACAACAATGTGATAGACTAAGATTTTCCTTTGTATTGCACTAGGTCTTGGCATCGTAGAAAAAATTTCACTTATTTCATCTTCAATGATGAGCGATAGGATATGTGAGGAACTGTGGGATACGATTGTGCCACTTGTCAGCATCTGGTGCCCTCACTCATATCACCCATCGTCGAAGGCCTCTTCACTTCTAAATCAACTACAATGAAAGGCGATGGACTAAGGTAGGCAATTTGCATCGCTAGGAGATTTCACATCACTAAAGTGTAAGTGTAACTTTGAAATGTTACAATGATCAATAATGGATAATGAGTGAATATTCTAGTGAATATTCCCTTCCATCAAGGATGTTCTTTGCATTGCTCTTCTAGTTGATAAAGTGATAGATTTATGGCGATGAGTGATAGTATTAAAAAGGACTATTGAGGCACATAGAGAAATTACATGGCATCCTCCTAAGATTCCATCATTGTTTTAAATCACACTTATGAAAGCAAAATATGATGGTCAAGGAGACCTGTAGATCATATTTTAAATAAAAAAGATCAATGACATGAATTCAAACTTGAATGGCTACTTGTCAATTCACTTGTGCAAGCTATCTTTCAAACATTAATGGTGAATATGCTCCATTTCTAAGCCATTAAGAGGGTTATTGAACATTTTATTTCACAATTGCAATTGTTTGAGAGTAGAAGAATTGGTCAAGTTTAGAAGAAAAGAGAAGGCGAGCTCCAAGCGAAGAGAATTTGAAGAAAAAACTGCTATTTTTTCTCAAGTGAGCTAAATTTTATGCCTCTATGAATAATTTTGTAGCACTAGGTGGTTTTGAAATTGAGTAGATTGCTAGGGTTTGTGCTTGGGGTTGTTATTTCTTTGTTCAAAATGGGAATTGCAATTATCTCACATAGGGTTTGGGGAGTAGGACAAAGTTGATTGAATTCAAATATAAACCCTATGAATTTAGAATTAAGACTGTAATTCTAGATTATTTTGAAACCCTACTTCCATTATATTGTGCAAAATGAGTGAGCCTAGTAAGTCTACTACTAAACCTAAGAGGAAGCCTAAGTAGAAAAGAGTGGAAAGGTCAAAACCTTAGGATGATAAACCCAAGCTAGAGGTTCTTGGAGTATTTGCAAAGAAGAGAACAGTGAAGAGAGATTACTCTCATTTTATAGAAGAAGCTTCTAAAGATCCAACTATAAAGGTTAAATTGATTGGGAAAAGGAAAACTTGGTAAGGTGCATTGACAAGCCATTTCCAAGATTCAGATTTTGGGGTTGGTGATGTGGTGTTACCATGGAGCGATTGGGACTTGTTTCTATATGCTTTCAACAGGAGGTTTTCTAGTCACCTACCTATCATCTTTGGACTAGTGATATTGGAAAGCTATTTTTTCCAAATGTATTTGTGAAGGTAGACTTGATTCTTGAGTTGGCTAGATGTTATGATACTACTGATAGGAAAATCAAGAGATTTCTATATTTTTCTCCAATGCTAGAAATTACAAGAAGCTAGATAGTTGAAGTCTTCAATTTGAACCCTTCTGCTACCGAGTCAATCAAATTTTGTGCATTGTACAATGAATATGAGCAGTAAATTTGCATATAGAAAAATAAAATTCCAAGCACATAAGGAATGACCTTAAAAATAATGGTGAACCGTTTAGCCCTAAGGAGTTTGAGCCATTTGACTATGATGATTTTGAAGATTATTTTAAGAATACATACTATGTATTGTTCCAATTTCTGTACAAGAAGTTTGACATCAAGATGGATATTTCTCTAATGGTTTTGGAAATTGATATACAAAAAACGTATTAGAACATGAATTTGATTATGCTTCCTACATTTCTCATAAAATTCATGAGGAATTGATAAAATTGAAAGACAGAACACCTCCATTGTCTTTCATATGTTACTCTCTATTGATGCATATGCTATTGTGGAAAGGCATAAAGGTTTGGAGGAATTTCATGAGATTGAGAGAGAGGGACAATCAAGATAACGAGTTTCCATTACAAATTTGGACCCATGTTTGGGATGCACATTGTCCTAATTCTAACTATGCTGCATTTTGCAATGGATTCAAGTTTAGTGTGATGGAGAATTTGGGCTTAATTTCTATTTATAAAATATCAAGTGGTGTGAAGGAAATTTTGAGGTGTTTGGAATTTGAGGAGAAAACTACACAAAAGTTCAATTGAGGGGACTGGTACTTACACATCAGGTATACTAAAATCAAGATTTATGGATCTCTAGTGCCACCTAATTGGTTGCCTATGTATGTATCTAATAGATAAGCATTTATGGAAATAATGTGGTGGTTAGATGCCATGGACAAAGAACACTTCAGAAAGTCAAGGAAGGCATCATTGATAAACCCAGTGTGGGTTTGCATATTTTGCATGTTTATCAAAGGAAGGTATTGAGAGGTTAGGAAAACAACATCAATTCCCATATCAAGAAGATTTAATCAGGAATTTGTCTTTTGATGCTAAGGTTGTAGAGAGGACGAGTGAATGGAAAAAATATGTGCCATTGAAAAAAGGATGCTAAAAGAGAACCCCTTTTATGTGAGTCCTTATTTTGAGATACATGACCTATATGTGCAAGCTAAAATAATGTTGGGGGATTTTAAGGACAAAATTTTATTTGATAAGATTAAATAGGCTGAGATAAAAGCCAAAGTTTCCAAGGAGCATTGTGATACACATGTGAGGAACCAACCATCTCAATACTCAACTCAAGGAATTCAAATTTAAATGAAGGAGATAGGTAAAGAACTTGTAGCCACTCCATTAGTGACTTATTCAGAAATAGAGTAGGGTGGTGAGGGTTATGTACCTAAAGAGTCTATATAGCATGTTCCAATGGAACAAGAAGTTGACTAGAGATTCTCATCCCCTAGAAAAGGAGGATGCTTTGAATGCTGAAGTTCCTATTAGAAGGATTATTAAATGGGAGTATAATGAAGATGAAGATGATGATATCAAGATTAAGGCTTGTAAGGAATTTATGAGAGATGACACTACAAGTAGAAGCATAAAAGGAGGAGGAAGACAAGATAATGAAAGAAATTGCTGAAATAATACCCCAAGAGGAAAGGAATTTGGTTAAAGGAAGTGGAATTCTATTATTTCTTGGGTGGGAGATTTCATCTGCTATTACATTGGATGCAATAAGAAAAAACTCCAATGCCTCTATTTCTAAAGAGAATTTTGATAACAAAGTGTTTGGTTTAGGTTTCAGCCCAATGTTGCATACTCTTGCTATTTCATCCATGACACAATATATTGGGAAACTTGAAGTCATTAAGTCTGTAGAGAAGGAAATTGGTGTTGTGTTCATAAAGCAGGCTACTAAGATGACTTCCACCACAACTACACATTTGACTATGGATGTTGTTCTAAGTGTTGATATAGCCTAGATCACACAAGACCGGTATGATAAAATGTTGGATAAGTACAATAAGTTGATGGATGAGCATAATAGGGTGCTTGATACAACACAAAAAGCTTTTCATTCTCCCACAACTTATTCTTTTGATTTGTCTGCATGTAATAGGGAGACCCTATTATTAATAATTGAGAGTTTTAAGCAGGAAGTGCAAGTAGAAAAGGATAATACTAAGAAAGCCAAAGAGGAAACTGCCAAGGTGGCAGATGACATTTTTGATGATATTTTAAAGCATAGGGTTACAAACATAGTGCAAAAATTTGATAATGTGTGGAATGTTTACAAAAAAAATTATAAGGCCCACAAAAAATATGTGCTACTTCAGAATGCATTCCAAAATGAGAGGAGCAAATGGAGTACCAAGGTAGGAGTGCTCAAAGAGATGATGTCCAATATGCAAGAGGAGCCTGAGGCTCCAACCAATATTCCTAATTTGATGAAAGAAATTGATGTGTTAAGTGAAATTACAACATTCCATGGTAAGTTGGGTATGCAATTGCAAAACAAATTAAATTTTTTTAGAGACATGGAGGGGCATGGAATGCAAAAGATATTGGATGTTGTAGTTGGATTGAATTAGTTTGTTGTATGTAAGGATGAGTTGGGAGGCTTACTCCCACATTTCAAGAAAATGATCAGTATCACCAATTATACCATATTGAATCTTGATGTAGATAACATGATAGGGATTTCAATACAAATGGACACATTTGTGAAGGAGGCCTGTATATTAATTGATGCTAGATATAACCAACACAATAAAAAGGTGAAAAAATTGTTGGACATGCAATGACCTACTCGGTAGGAGTATAACACACGGCTTCAAAAATATACAAATTAAGCCTTGGATGAAGTATTGCAAAATTTTATCTCTCAGTCATGAAGATTGCTGACAAAGATGCTAATGTGGATGGGGTCCATGCTTCTCTCTCTCTTTATTGCTTTCTTGTTTCATTTTATGTTGACTTGGTACACATGTGGAAGACAATTTTTGTCGTGGTAAATATTCCTTTCTCTTTGTTGGAATGAATACAACAATGAAAGATTCCTTTTGGAATGTAGGGAAGTCTTCTTCAACAAATGGAAATGTTTTTTTGTCTTATATGTTTTCCCCCTCATGGAAATGTAAATATAACTACTTGGGGACATTTTGAAATTGAAATTGAAATGTATGTCAAATGTAAAATGTGATTGTATGTGTAATTTGGCCCAAAGCTTGTTGCTCCCTTGTTCTTATAAAAGGGAATTCAAGGCTAATTGCATAGGTCTTTGGTTGGTTAAGCATTCAAACTCATGTAATGAATTTTGTAATTCAAGCACAAAGGAATAGAATAGTATTGAGTCTTAGGTTCAATTAGAGTCTGTAATAGACATAATGGTTTTACAATAGTGACATCATTTTAATGAGAAAACAAAAATTCCAGAATAGTTTCTCTCCTTGCGTATTTTTTCATATGGATTATTAATAAAATGGTCAAGCTCGTTTTATTGGTCTTCAATCATTTTTGTTGAATGTATGGTTTTATCTTTACTTTAATTCAAGGAATTAATTAAAATGCTTTGATGAGATCATAGTTTATGTGATTAGGTATAAGGATTTGATAAGTAGTTATTGTTCTGAAAGTCTTGAGTTGTTTTATTGTAAATGAATATTACAATAGACTACAAATGTTGAGTTTAATAATTGTTGTATTATAGTTTGTTTCAAATTGGAATTCGATTCCCATGGATAAGACATTGTTCTATTAATTTGGTAAACTTTGAATCCATTGAGTTGGCCCTACTAGTAAAAGAACACAATGTTAAATAAAATAATTCATACACCTTAATTTGTTGTAAAGCCCCATTTGAGGTTGTCCATTCTCTGCTTTAGATGAAGATTTGTTAAAAAATCAGCCAAATTCTTGAAGGATTTCATCTAATTTACAATTTATGAGAATGTATCTATTATTTACAATGTATGTGGTAATTTGGAACAAGAGTATCATTTAGCACATTTTAGGGACCACCCTCCTAGGTCTTGCAGAGCCTGAAGTATAGAGGGAAAGCCTAGCAAGCTTTCACCTAGTTGTTGGCCAATCCTCATGATTGCTAATCATTGAATTATGGAAAATTCATAGGAAATTATTGAGATTAAGTTTGGTTCATTAAAAACAACCAAAAGATTGGCAACTCTACTAGGGATAATGCTAGTCCAATGTCTCTAGGTCATATTTGGTATAGTTCGAGTCAGTTATTTTCATTGTTATTTATGGTGTGGAGAACAATTTATGCAAATCCTCATCAATAGCTCAAGTCTAGTTTTTTTTAGATTGCAGGAATTGGTTGGGTATTCTTCACCATATAAATTATAGTGTGCTTGGTAAAAAAATTTCATGTGACCAATGATGCTAGTGTGACAAGCCCTTTGGTACCACGGGGATGGTGGGGATACTAGACTTTGTGACCTCTTTCCTACAACAAGATGCTTTAGCCAATCAATCTAGGTCCACCTCCCCGACTCAAGTCTAGTTTTATGCATAAATTTTTGCTTCCATTTTCCATTTCATACTAGGTTATGTTCAAAGTCTTCTCTAAGATTGTGAGTGTATCTCCAAATTTTGTAATCAATTTTTATTTCCCAATATTGTGGGTGGAAACTTTGAAGTCTCTTGTGCTAGTGCAATGCTATAATTCCAAGGAGAAAGTGAGAAGAAGAACTATAAAGAGAAGTATGAAGCCATGCATGGAACTAGGAGCAAGATGAAGAAGAATCTTGAGAAAAAGCTAGAATCTGAGCTATCAAAAGGAAAGAAGTCATCTTGGTTATAAAAGAATGATGAAGCGGGTAAGTGTACTGAATATCTTGCTGATACATTGTTGGCCCACATTTTCCATTGCACAAAAATATTGACCTATTAATTCTTGATACAATTTCTAGATTTAATGGATCCAAGGGAGGCAGTTATTCCATGTCACAAATCTCAAGGGGAGTGTTGACTAGCTACAAAAAATCTCCCCCTCAACATTACCTGAGGGGATTCAAACTCGACACCTTTGGCTTTGATACCAATTGTTGGCCCACAATTTTCATTGAACCAAAGGATCGACCTATTAATGCCTGATACAACTTCCAGAGTTAATGGATCCATAGGAGGTGGTTAGTCCATGTCACGAATCTTGAGGGGAGTGCTAACCAATTTCCAATATACATCTCCAAATTTAGATAAAAATGTTCATAATAAAAATTTAAATGAAGATGCACATGAATTTGGTGTGCCAAGTATAAATGAGGAGAGTTTACCTACTAATGAAATTATTGATAGTCACCTTAAGATGTCAAAGGAAGAAGAGAGGTGGTAATTATGGGAAAAGGATAACATATTCCCAACTAGAAGTGCAACCTTTGGGAGTAATTCTATCTTTAATGATGATAATTTGAAACCAAGGGGGTAAAATCCATAGTGTAGCCTCACATCATTCTCCTAAGAGAGAACTAAAAAATCTTACATTCTACACTCCTAAGCCTAGCGATTCTAAAGATGTCCTAGAAGATGAAGATGACATCTATAAGAATATGCAAGATTTAGATGAAGAAGAACTTAGAATCAAGGAGTTGGAGGAGAGACAAGCGAAGGAAAGAGAGGAGAGAATCAGGAAAAGGTGTTGGAAAGAGATGCCTGAAGAAAAAGAATTGAAAAAATGAAAGAGGAATTAAAGGAAGAACCAATTCTTGAAGCTCCTCCTAAACCTACTTATAAGGAAACCCCTAATCCTCCTACAAGTACTTATATTGCTTCTATTGTAGCAACTAAAGTCACAGATCTTGATACTGCTACTAAGAAGTCACAACCTATAGATCATGGAAAGAAGCCTATAAGCCAACCCAAGAAAACCATCCTTAGTACAAACACTAATACAAATACGAACACTTCATCTATTAATACATCCACCAAAGATGCTAAGACTAACTCTATTCCATGAAATGTACCTCCTGACCCTAGAATCTTGAGGTTGTAGTTGGTTAATGAGAAGTTCCATCAAGAATTGAATAAAATAGAAATTGAGGCTACAAATGCAAAAATAGCAAGGAATATTTCATTCCTCAAGACTTCTATTCCTGATCCAACATCTTCAAGTTTTGGTCATATTGACTTTGATCCACATGTCTAAATCAGATGGACATATTCCTGGTGGAAGTGGTGGTTAGGGTGGAGGAGGTGGAGGTAACCATAAGAATAAGAACACCTACTCTAATGATGAAGAAGGAAGTGGTGGTGGTGGAAAGAAAAGTGGAGGTAGTGACAATGGTGGGGGTGGAAATGGAAAAGGTAATAACCAATCTAATGATCAAGAAGACAATGAGATTCAAAAATATCATAGAGATCAAATTACCTAGAGGCCAATGCAAGTGGATAGGTACTGACAATTATGCTTCACTAGTATTCCTAGTTATCCAAATCAATTCACCGAGGACATAAGGTCAGCCTTGGTTAAGTACAACCCAAACCCCATTTATTTTTAAATCAGAAGTCAAGCAAGATATATAATTATGGGAAAAATACTAATCATATTTGATGACCTCAAGTTTATGATGCTATCTTGTGCACACCATATGTAGAATGAGGAAATGGTAGGTACAATCTAGTCTAATAACAACCCTTCCTATAACTTCTAACCTTGAAGGAATCTTATTAATTTAAGAGAATTGACCTCAAGAAGAGGATGCACATCCATGAATAAGTTCCATTCTTAACTATAAATTTATCACTAAAACTAAAGGTAACAAGGAAATTGATAACAATATATGTTCAACTCATTCTAAATGAATAGATTGTAGTGTTGAAAGATGCACTCTTTTAGATTTTCACACTATGTTTGCACCCCATTAATTAATTGGACTTAATTAAGCTTATAATTCCATAAATTACACATTCCAAAGCCTCATTATTCTTTTTTTTAGAAAGGGAAACCTATATTAAACAATTTCCATCATTATTTTCAAAACCTTGGAAATTTTGTGTCCTGAATTTAAGTCTCGGGACCCATTTGCCCAAGGGTGAAGGGGCCCTCCTTAGATCCTAGGTACAAAATTTTAATATATTTTTGGTGGCATTTTAATGATTCAAATTCAAGTTTCAAATGTTGGCTTATAGAATCTAATTTTTGGGAAATTAGACAAACATCTATAAATACATAGTTATTTTATCAATTCAAAACATCTAGCATTAAGGAAAATTTCACAATGAAAAATATTATTGTCAAGAGCATTGAAGAGTTCCTTTATCAACAATCTACAACAACAATCAAGATCACATCATAATTTCTAAGTTATTTTCATTCATGCATGTTTTTGGAGCTAACATCGTGATGTAGGTTTCAAACATTCAAGCATCAAATCAAGTGTCAAATCAAGCCATTTCATATAAGATCCAAGCCTTAGAGTGATGTGTTAGAATTTATTCCTCTAATGGTATTCATTGATGGTTTGGTGAGTTGTGACATAACATTTTTCATTCATCAAATTATTTCAATTTTATCATTATTTTATCATCAAGGTTTAATTACCAAACTAGGGTTTGACCAAGGCCAAACCCTATTCACCCAAAGAATTTTTTTTTTTTCCCTCTCTTTGTGTATGTGTAGATTTTTAGGTGAAGAAGGATTGAATATTGATTGAAAGATAAATTTTGCAAAGTTGTCAAAGTTGTAAACATTATTGTCAAGCCACGAAAACTCAGATCCCAAATTTATTTCCGAATTTTTGGAAGTGAAGCCTAGGGAAGATAGAAGCTCAAAATTTTGAGAAATATCATTGTATAAATGTTTTCCTCTCTTCCACTTTAAGAATATGAGAGGTAATATGGATTTGACTAGCAGTATTTTAGATCTTAACAAATTTCTTTTAGCTAGTGGTTTGTCTAAAATTGAGCTTGAAGGTTTCTCTTTCACTTGGTCCAACAAAAGGGTTGGAGCTAATATTATTCAGGTTAGAATTTTTTTTTTTGGTGTCCTCCAATTGGGATGTGTCTTCCACTCTCTCTTTATCCTATCTTCTAAGGATTAAATTTGATCACACTCCTCCTCCTAAAGCCAAGAGTCCATTTTGGTTTGAATTAATGTGGTCTCATCATCCTCTTCTTAAAGATCCCACAATGGATTGGTGGAATATCGAGGTTTGTGGTTCCACTATTTTTAGACTTTCCTTATAACTAAAATCCGTCAAAGATAACCTAAATGGTTGGAGCTAGAATTGTTTTGGTAACATATTTGAGAAAAAAAATCCCTTAGGGAGAAACTTAGAAAGGTTCAAAAGGATATGGAATTAGGGGCTTCGATAGATTTGGTTGATAAGGAAAAGACTTTGTTAAGTGACCTTCATAACATTATTGAGAAGGAAGATATTTATTGGAAGTAGAGGGCTAGAGATCAATGGCTTTGTGAGGGGGACAAGAACATGAGGATTTTTCATATGATTGCATATATACATTGAAAGAGGAATTCCATTTCTAAATTAATTTTTGAGGACAATTATTCTTTGAATTTTGAGGAGGATATTGCTTAGGCTAGTGTCAATTTCTTTCAAAATCTTCTCAACTTGGCCATGACTGACTATTTGGTTGATAATATTTTTGAGTTTATTCCTCACACTATGTCCCCATAGGATGTTATGTTCATGAAAATAGGTGCTTTAGTTGATGAGATCTAGGAGGTTGTATTTTCTCTTAGCCCTTTCAAGGCTCTAGGCCCCGATGGCTTCCCCCCTTTCTTCTTTCAGAAGTATTGGGATATCATTGGTCATGATATTACCTTGGAAATTAAGGAATTCCTCTCCTCTAGTAACATTCTCATGGAGTTTAATAACACCTTCATTTTTCTCATTCCAAAACATTCTGGTGCCAATAGGTTGTCCAATTTTTAGCCTATAATCCTTTGTAACACTTTCTAAAAAATATACTCTAAATTGTTGGTCAATCATATTAAACCTTATCTTGATAAGCTAATCCACCCTGCTCATAAAGGTTGTCTTAGGCTATCAAATTACTGATGTTGTCATGTTGTTCCATGAAACTCTTCATTCCATGAGTAAGATCAAGAAAGAAAGTATGGCTCTCAAGCTTGATATCTCCAAAGCCTAAATAAAATGTCTTGGAATTTTTTGTTTGAAGTTTTACGAAGATTTGGGTTCTCTAGCAAAATCTTAAAGCTTATTCAAGGTTGTGTTACTTCTCCCATGTTCTCAGTGGTACTTAATGGTAATCCATAGGGTTATTTTTGGAATTTGGTGGGATGCAACAAGTGGATCCTTTATCCCCTTATCTCTTTATTTTGATGGATGAAGTCCTTGGTCATAATATTGTGAAAGGGGTCCTGAATGGTACTTAAGCTATCTTCATGCCCTCTTTGTTTCACATCCGATTTCTCATTGAAACACTTTGTGGATGACATGATTATTTTAGGGGAAGCCATGGTGGTGGAGGAGAAGGGATGAATCCATATTCTTAAAAAAATTGATTCGCCCTTTGGCTAATGCATTAATCTTACTGAAAGTTCTATTTTTTTCCTGAATGTTTCCCCTCAACTCCAAAATAAGATCTCTACGATTTGTAACTACCAAATCCTTTCCCTCCCCTTGACCTACATGGGAACGCCCCTCTCTATAAATAAGGTTTATAATTTTGTGTGGTCCAACTTACTGGAAATATTTCAAAGAAAGTTGATGACTTGGAAGGGGGTCCTTAATAACACAAGTAAAATTTGTCTGCTAAAATTTACTTTCAAATATTTGTTGTGTACCTGATGTCCTTATTTTTTATGCCCTCTTCATGGTCTAATAAGTTAGAATATATTACAAGAAGGTTCCTTTGTTCCAAAATAGAAGAAAAGAATTGTTACTTCCTCGTAAATTGGGACAATGTGTGCTCTAGGAAATTGTATGGTGGCCTACACTTGAGAAAAAATAGATAGATAAAATTGGCTCTTATCACAAAAATTAATTATAAAATTATGAATAAAAAAGTTGAATATATTTTGATCCTCAAAGACAAGTATCTGCATGGTAGGGAATGCATCTCCTTCCTTCATGATGTTGAAACCCCCTCAAGGTCCATCATCTACAAAACTAAGAATTTTATTTCTTAGGGTATTAATTGGTAGGTTCAGAATGGTGTTTTGGTTCAATGTTTTTGGGATGATAGATGGATTTTGAAGCATTACCTTGGTCTCCATCCGATCTACTCTACTATGAAATTGGGCCTCTGTTCTAGATTAGGTCTTAAGGTCTCAAATTATTTGGACCACTCCTTATACCCATTGTGCTAGAAGATTGATCCCAATTGGTATGACCCTCCTCTTTTATTGACCACCTCATAGATTCTTGAAACTATTGAGAATTAAAGGATCTTTATATCCAATCTTCCTAATTCTTTGGTTTGGGATGAATATAAGGATAGTAACTACTCGATTAATTCTGGATAAAACATATTATCTAGTAATTGGGTACCTTAGTTCAATTGGTTGAATATTTGGAGGAATGACTCCTTACCCAAATTTGAGATCTTTTGGTGGATTTCTTGCTAGTAACACATTCTTACTCTAGATAAATTTTAGAAGTGTGGTCATCATCTTAGCAATAAATTCTTTCTATGTGAATAGGAATCCAAAACACTTCTCACCTTTTATTTCATTATTCCTACTCCTAGAAGGTTTGTCAAAGGATTCAATCTTTATTATAAGTTAGTTGGGTTTAACATAGGGATACTAAGTTGGTTCTTGATGGTTGGCTTTCACTGGTGTCCCATCCTTTTCTCATTGAGCTATGGTGGTAGGTTATTCTTTTCACAAGGTGGGAACTTTGAAAAGAGCGTAACAATAAGATCTTATGGGATAAAAAACCCCCTGGAAAGTTGTGGACAACAAGATTATTCATTAGATTGTTGAGAACATCATCACAACCTCTTGTAAGAAAAAAAGGAATCTCTCTAATTTAGAGTCCTCTATAGCCTAATCCTAGAACCTCTGTAAGGCCCTCACTCATATTCCTTTGGATAGGAGAAACAATCCCTAGTCCTCCTCGAGCCCAACTGGATTAAGCTCAATGTTGACAGCTCAACCAAAGGTAACTCGAGTTAGGTAGGTGGGGGTTATATCATCAGAGACCTTCATGGGAAAATGATGTTGGCATATGTGATAAATTTGGGAGTTAAAAATTTAAATTTTGTTGCTCGATGTAAATTTCCTATGATGGTATCCATATAGCCAAGAACGTGGGTATATCCAATCTAACAATCGAAGGTGATTCCATAAATACCATAATGATGTAGAGTGGGATGACAAATCCTTATTGGTCTCTCCAAGACCGTATCCTACTAGATCATAATATAATAATGAATTTTGATAATTTTAGATCTAATCATGTGTTTTGTGTGAGGAATAAAGTGGTAGATGCTTTTGTAAACTTGGGAGACTTCACTTATGAAGTGACTATATGGGATAATAATTCTCATATCCTTGGACATTTACATGATTTACTTTTTAATGATGAAAAATTGTTGTAACCTTGAGCTTGAGTTGGACTCCTTTTCAGCTCCTTTGAATGGATAGAATGGATCGCATTATGGCATTTTTTCTCTCTCGACTAGTATTTTTCATAAGTATTCTCATCTTTGGTTTCTGCATTATTCTAGGTGATTCTATTGAGTTTTGAGACTTGATTTGTTTGGTGTGAATTATACTATGGGAGGTGATCTTGTTTAGGATGAACCCGCCTCCTACAAGGTGTGGAAAAATGATAAGGATATTTGTACCATCCTCTAGCAAGGAAATATGGATTCATATGTTGAAGGTATGATGTGGCATGACCCAATATTTCAATGGAGTTTTCTAACTCCTAGAATGAGGGAAATGTCACCAATTGTGAGAACTCCTTCCATGTCAATATGGGTCTCATTTCAAAATTCATTGGGGTTTCCTTGGATGGGGATTGCATTCCTCAAAATTTAAAGGGTCACTATTAGGACATGGAGAGGTTCCCGAAGGAGGGTTAAAAAAAGTAAATCATTTGAAAAATGGGTTTTACAGAGAAGACCTTCTTGGGGTGTGGAGTAGGTTGGTGCATGTCTTAATGATGTATGTTACTTTGGAGGGCCAGTTTAGACATTTCCATGCCCATCTCTTTCCTATGTTAAACCATTTTTGATATAATGTCAAGATGAAATTTTCTTTCTAGATTTTTTCCCTGTTGGAGTAGTCTATTAAGGTTGTGAAAGTTATCAAAACCCTTCGTATGCACCAGGGGTTAATATTTTGTTTATGTCACTTTTAGGTCACTCCAATCCCTTGCCTAGCCTCTATCAAAAAAATTCCCTTGTCATTAGAGACTCTTCAAAACCTTTGGATGACCCTCTTTCCATTACTGGCTTTGTGTTGACTTCTTCCTCATGTCGCATTACTAGGGTGAGAGGTAAAACCCCTGCCATTGAAGACTCCTCTCTCGACCCTAAAAAAAGCCTTCGTTGACCTTACCCTTATATCTACCTTGGATTTTGGTATGGATAACTTGGACGGTGAGTCATGGAAACCCACCCCTGTTAATTCCCTATTGGTTCCCCTAGCCATGATGATGTTTCTGAGGTTTCCCCTATTAATCCCCCCAGTCCTTAGAGATCCCCAACCTTTGTGTTAATCTAGAGGGAACCTCTATTGAGCCCTAGTTGGACAAAGAGGTTTGTAATTAGTGTGTACATTGAAGAATAAATTGAATGATGTCTCAACAACCATCAATGTCTAGAATGATATCCTCAAATGGTTGATGGCCCAACTCATCACAACCAAGGAAAAAAAATAGATGTTGGAGGAGAAGGTGTTAAAGTAGAAAGTGAACTCGCTAGGTGAGGTTAAGGATGAAGGGTGTTGGATTTTTATTTCTATTCTCACCAAGTCCTTTGAAAAATGGGTGAACTGGGAGAGGAGGTTGAAGAGCTCAAAGCACTAGTGGGTATAAAAGATGAAATTTCCACCATGCATAGTAACTAGGCTAAGACCCTGAAGTGCCTCTGGGATATTGTGGACTTTGAAAAAGAGACTATCAAAGACATCATGATCACTATCCAAGTTTTCTAGCAAGAACTCAAAAATAGTCACGGTAAAAGGGTTTCTACTTGGATAGTCATGATGCTAGTCACTCCAAGAAAAAAGGTAAGAAAGGAGGCAGCTATGCCTCATCCAGTACTAAGGAGACCCAACCCACTCACAAGGGGCCTTTCACCATCTAGGAGAAAATTCAATTCTTGGCTAAAGAGTGGCAAGCCATTAGTGGCCTTAAGCTATTAGGTGACCTGTAGCAAGTTTGGTCCCATGCTAGTTTTGTCTTGTGCTCTTTCTTTTGTTTTCTATTGTTGGTTAGTTTGTAGCTGCTTCTCTTTTTGTTTTTGGGTGTATCACTTCTCAGGAGCCCCATTGTTGATCCTCTATTTATACATGGGAAATTTCCCTTCTAGATCTTAATCTAATAAAAACATAATTATATAATAATAATTTCCTATATATTCATCTTATATACTTTTGAATTATAAGACCATTTGTTAAATTTAAATTTTGTATTAATTTTAAGATTTGTGTTGGCCAATTTACTTTCCTTACATTTATCACAATTCAAATATCTCTATTTTGTTTAATCATTATTCAAATTAATACACTTGAAAAGATCTCAAGTCTAACTTTGAGGTTTGAATTTTTGAAAGTAATTAAGGTTGAATAATAAATCTTAAAGTTAATAAAAGAATTAAAGAGTATTTAATTTTCTTAAGTTGGTTTCTTCAAAGGAAAAGATAGTCTTTTAATTTTCACTAACAATAAAATAATAATTAAGCACAAATTAACTAAGCATTTAAATTTTCAACTAGAAACTAATTCCCAACTAACTTGAAACTCTATATAATTTGATTTCTTCTTAGATTTTCATTTACATTCTTTATTTTAAAATTAGTTCTTTAATCTATTGTCATTCATTTGTATTCTTTTCCACTTGATTTATTCTTTGCAATGAAATATGTGTGTGTGTGTGTGTATGTATGTTCATAAATAATTGTTACAGGTTGAAAAGAGGAAGAAGATAAAAGAAACACATATTTCAATTCTCTTCGCTTAATATGATTTCATGAAATTCTTACTTGGTTCTACTCCCAAATTTGTTTGTCAATTTGTTTTTAGGTTTAAAGGAGATGATTTTTTGATATGTTAGAAAAATATATGTTTTTAAATAAACCCTTTAAATAGTATCTTCTAATTATGTTTATCATTATGTGTAATCAAACATTGTAAGACTATTTTATGATATATTATTATTTTGAAAAAGGATGCCAATGATTTCTTAATAATTCATAATTGGTGATCTAGGTTAGTATTTTTTTTAATATATATTTTTTGAGATTAATAATTGCAAAACCAATTAAATTATATATTTCAATATCATGTATATTAGTTTCTATGATCAAATATTTGAAACTAATTTATAATAGTTTATTGGTTGGCATAGGGGCAATAGTGTTGTAACCTTAAAAATTGATTAATCAAGTGGGTTTTAAGCTGATTCTTTGATATTAGTTTTCTAAACTTATTATATTGATTATTTCTATAATAGAAACATCCTAGAATATACATTAGAAAATTTATTTTACTAAAATTAAACATTGTTGAAAAATGTATATATTAAATATTTACATAACATCTTATACAAAAAATCTTTCATTAACACTTGGTTCTTTCTATTAATTGTATCCCTTTAATTCTAGAATCTTCCAAGATAACAAAAACTAAACTATTGATGAGGGCTACACTACCCAAACCCCACACAAAATGCAATAAAAAATAACAACACAAAAAATGAAAGATAGAAAACAACCCACTTCAATTATTTTCTTAAAATGAAGTTATAGATTCATAAATTACAGGGCTACAGCCTCATGGGCTTGATTCATTACAACGAAATAAAATCTAAAACTAAAATTTATTATTCAAAGTGATAATTTGTACTAATTGTTAGAATTGTGAAACAAGCCCAAAACTGTGAGCCACAAGATCAAACAATGAACAAATACACCTTCCGTGCAAGAGATATGTAAATAATATATGTAATATTCCTCAACAAGAAAAAGCTATAGAGGCAAGAGACTATCAAAATATATGAAAGCTTGAGATAATAATTACAATGAGGGTTGAGTGCTTATAAGAGTAAACCCTAAATGAGAAGGGGATTAGATCATGAAAAGTGTCAACATCACATGAGATGAGACAATAATGATCTAATATTAGCTCAACTAATAAATCATAAAAGAACTCCTAAGTTTAGCTTAAGTGCATGAGAATAAATTAGATTAATAATCAATTAAAGATTAATTAATTATTAGCTCATGCATGATAAATCTAACACCCCCCTTAAGATGAACTTAGGGAGTAGCTAAAAACCCTAAAAAATAATGCATGATGGGTCCTAAAAAACAAGGCCATGTAAGGTACCCATGTACAAATAGAAGATCTCTATAATGTGGAGAAATAGAGAAAACCTCATAGGAAAAAATCCACTCCAAAAAGAGATGAAAGCCAAGTGAAGGATTGAAGAAGCCTCAAAACAAGACAATGTATTGAAAAAATAAGAACATAGGATGAACAAAAAAGAAAACCATTGAAGCATGAAGAAGCTACTAACTCTATCGAAGTATGACCGTTGTAATGCCGAAACAAGAACCTTTGCTGAAATAGATGATGATTAAGATCAAGAAGACAAGAATCTATATAAGTGCCACTAATGATACTAATTGAATTATATGGTTGCATTTTGGTGAGATTGCTTTGATACCATGTTAGAATTGTGATACAAGAATAATACTATGAGCCATAGGAAAAAAGTAAAAAAATACACCTTCCACACAAGAGATCTACAAACAATATATGCAATATTCCTCAATGAGAAAAAGATACAAAAGAAAGAATTTCAAAAGATATGAAAGCCCAAGATAATAATTACAATGAGGGTTGAGTGATTATAAAAGAAAACCAAAAATGAAAAAGGGATTAGATCATGACAAGTGTCAACATCACATGAGATGAGACATAATGATTTAATATTAACTCAACTAATAAAGCATAAAAGAACTCCTAATTTTAGCTTAAGTGCATGAGAATAAATTAGACTAATAATCAATTAAAGATTAATTAATTACTAGCTAATGAATGATAACTCTAACACTAATGGAGCCACCTTCTACAACCTCTGGTTAACCCTTTTATTTTTATCAATAACCACCCTAGAATTTTCTAGAAAGTGTCACTTTCCCTTTTGTTTTGGTGCCAAAGGTATTGTCATTTGATTTGTTTCCTAGGAAGATATTTTAATGAGATTCAATTTTTAGTGGGATAGCTTCATGGGGCCATAAATTTTGATCTATGTGTTTGATTCGCTATTATAATATATTGTTAGAAAGCTCTCATAGAGATCTACAATGAGAAAATGATCAAAGATTGTTTCATCCACTTTTTGAGCTATTTCAAGGATTCTAAGGTTTTCATATTTGAATTTGAAGCTGCATTGGATAAATTTCTTAGGAATTTTTTTTTAATATCTCCCAAACCATATAGCATATTGAGATGATTCTTTCACTGCCAGAAAATTTTTTCAATTCCACTCCTCGAGGTAAATTTTCAAGTCCATATGATCCTGTTTAGGTCGACTTAATAAAAATAGTAAGTGACCATTTTCAATTTTTTTGACTTCTGATGTCTTACACCCCTTAAGTGCCATTATGGGACTCAAAACAACTAAAGAAAAATAAGGAATTTTTTGTTTTAGGTGATGCAAGATTTCCCTACACCACTGAATGCTCCTACATCAGACACCCAAGGTAATTTGAAAAGTGACCTTGTCACTTTTTAAAAGTTAGAGGGAAATCAAGATGGTTAACCTCAACCTTAGCCAACCATGATGAATCTTCAACATGCCTTCCTCTCCATTTCACCAAATACTTTGCATACTACCTATTTCTTGTACTTCTACTCACACGACTATCCAAAATTTCTTCTATCTCCTCCTTTTCTGAAGTAGGTGTTAGAATTTTCCATTGTGATTCTATTATTTCTTCATCAATTCCCCCTTCATGATATTCTATTAAATCTAAAATTTTAAACATAGATGAGATATGAATTTCATCAAGTAACTTTACCTCATATGCATTTCCTAAATCATGCTTCTTCAAAATTGATTAGGGGGAAAATAGGGTTTACCAAAATCCAAATGATAGACCACTAATTCTCACCATAAAATCATGTGATTTTGTGAGTGATATGGTGCCAATAACAATTAGAAACTAACCCTAACTATTATAGCAATTACGAGGGGAGTTTTTAGAGCTCAAAGTGATGTGTACCTTACTACAAGATGCCTATTTTTAGGTCACAAAGGATTCATTCGCCTTTAGTTGCGAATGGGTCCCTATTAGGCTTTCTTAAACTGAGATCTAGGTTCTTTTTCTTTATTTTTGCACTCTCAAATCCTTGGTTGTTAGATCCCCAAAACCTATAACAAATTTTGTAGCCTTGATTATGTGTTCTTATACTATGAATGACAACTTTGCAACTTGACAATTTTGACAAATTTTCTTCCAATTTCTTCTCCACTTGATCTTCAACCTATAAATTTACAAAGAAAAATTCAAGAGAAGAAAATATTGTTGATTTTTAGTGAATAGGGGTTTTCCTAAGTCAAACCCCTTGTAGGTAATTAAACCAAATGATGAAATAATGTAATTGAAGCATGAAATGATGAAATGTTGATACATTGGAAGTTGTCTTAGAGTGTAAATTTGTAAACTAACATGTGGTGGACATGAAGAATGTAGATCTTGATCTCAAATAACATGTGAAACAATTATTTCAAGTAGATCTTCAATGCTACATCAACCATCTTAACACAACAACATGCTTGAATGCATTATGCCTTAGACATGATGGAATGATCTTGAATTTATGCAATAAACTCTTGATAATATACCTTTGAATGCCTTTGAAATTCTCTTAAAGAGATTTATAATGCTATTGTGAATGTTCTCTTATGATAACTTGAACTTGCTATGAGAATTAATGTGAATTGACCCCTTATTTATACTAAATCTAGAGATTAACCCCGAAATTCAAATAATGGAAGCCGAGACCAGATCTAGAATAGAAACTAATTAGAATCCTACCAAAATTAAATTAAAAAATAGGTGTCCTTGTAATACCCCTCCTCCTTCTGTTGGATTTATTATTTTTCTATGCGTTCATTGCTTCTTGTGATTGTGATGATACTATTATTGTTTGATTTGGTTAGTTAGATGTTAGGTGATGCTGTTATTTCATTATGGACATGATTATTTCATATGACATTGTGGTTGGTGATGTTAGTTGATTTTCATAATTATGATATGATGCAGTGATTTAATTAGATATGTTACAAGATGATTGTTAGTTAGAAATGTTGATTTATTGGTTATATTATAATTGTTAGAATAGGTGTGATGAAGGACAATATAGCATCACTCGTTTGCGAGTGCCCTGTTATGTTGCGATTCCTTCTCACAATGCAGTACTTTAATTTAATGCTTCGATTATATATATATATATATGTGTATGCACATGTACACAACTTCACTTGTATGTAGGTATTGTAGGTACAAGTCTCGATTCCACCTGCTTCGGCAGGACAGGGCGAGCACCAATAGCCCAATGGTTAAATGTTGAAACGGAGGTGACGATGAAGTCATCCCGTCCCATGATGTCAGATCGTCTCGTTTGTTTGGTATTGTTCTTTTTTGTGTAATTGTCGTCATTTGTGTTTGTGTTTTGTGTTTTGTCGTATTTTACTTAAGGTGGCATTTTATAAGTAATGATTTATTTTATTTAAATGATTGAAATAATTGTTTATTTTTAATATTATATTTAAATTCTATTTAAATATTAAATGATTTAATTATTTTTGAAAGTCATGTGTTTCAATTAAATGATAATTAAATATTAAATGTGTTTTAATTATTTTAATCAATTATCGGGTGGAGGATAATTATTAGAATAAATTATCTTAATTAAATAGATAATGTGATGTGCAAGAAAAGTGGTAAAATAGAAATTAAAACAATAAAACAAATAAAAGACTAAATAGAAATTAAAACAATAAAACAAATAAGAATAAAGATCTGACTTAAAAAGCTTGCTTTTAAAGAATTAATATATTTTATTGTGGATTTTTGTGAGCTTTTGGAAGAAATGGAGAATATATTTTATGTAATTAAGAATTTTGTAAGTTTTTGGGAGACAGAGGATTATAGAGACGAAAGTTGTGCAAGTTAATGGTTCTGTACTGTTGAGCCTTCTGGAGTTTTGTCAGGAAAGATATTTCAATCTTTTGCTTGCTATATTTTGAGGAGAGTTTTAGAGAGGGTTTTGCAATCTTTTGTGGGTATTATTCTGTAGTCTTCTGAACAAAGGATCGGATTCGAGTTTGAGAACAAAATTTTTGTAGAGGAGATTTTGAAGCCGAAACGAGAAGCTCTGCGTAGAGGTCATCGGATTCAGGCAGTTTACATCAGTTTTTTGAGAGCGCAAGACTCCAGGTTCCACTCTCTCTCTCCTTGATTGTGTTGAATCTGTAAAGAATAGAAATGTGAATTAAATAAATTTTTGTATGTAAAAGAAATGTTTTCAGAGAATTAGATTTAAATGATTTAGTTGTGAAAAGAAAATATATAAATAATTAGGTCTTCTTATATGAAAATTCTTTTGAAATCTAAAATCATTTCTAGTGCAAACAAACAGAAGGAATGTCTGTCAAATTCCTTTTGACTATGCCCTATTTCTCTTAAGTATTTTATTGTGAAAAAGGTCAATCATTTTTATTGTATTGGATTTGAAATAGTCTTTAATCAAATATATTTATTTATCTTCAATGTGTATTTTCTGTGTTTACAAAAACAATGGTTCTGTATTTAAATATATATATATATATATATATTATATATATGTATATATATATGTGTATTACATATATATATTATATATATATATATTCTTAATCTTTTATATAAAAAAATAAAATCTGTGTTGAAAAAGGAATTCATGGGCGAACTGTTGTCGCACCTGTACATGGTAAAGGACGGTATATTATTTTATAATAATAGATTAAAAATAAAATAAAAATTTATAAATAAACTTTTATAAAAAAAAAAATTAATTTAATAGTATGGGAGAGGAGAGGGACGGTGCAGAGCCGTACCCCCTCCCCTGCCCCTGCGCCAGGCCACAGTCGGTCGTGGCAGTTCGTGGATTGCTGGTGTAGCAGTCTGTAGGACTGCTGCACGCAACAGTCATACAGACTGCCGCGCGCAGTCCGTAGGACTGGTGCCAGTGGTCCTGTGGATGGGACTTGTCTTTTTAAATTTTTATTTTATTTTATTTTATTTAAACTTTGGCTTTTATTGTTAAACATGTATATTTTTATTAATATACTTTTAAATAATTGTTTTTATATAAATTTATTAATAAATTCTTTATATTTGTTAAATGTTATATATATATATATATATAGATAGTGTATACTCATAATTTGAGTATAATTATATTCATTTTTGTTTATTTGTAAAATTTGAGAATTATAGAAAGAAAAATGTTAAGAGATATATATTTTATGTGTGTATATATATATATCTTAATGTATATAGTATATATTTGTAATAAATTGTATTTATTAATTTAGAAAGTTTGTAAGTTTAAATAAATTGTATTTATTAATTTAGATAGTTGTAAGGTTAGAATTTATTGACTCGGTTGTATTTGTGAAAATTATAAAGTGGGATTTTATGGGTTATTAAGTGAAACAAATTATATATAATAGTGAAATTGTTATTGTATGTTTTAATTTCAATGGTTTCTCGAGTTTCTTTGGTCGGAGGTTTTAATGTATTTTTAGATATTTATCGGATGTCTTTTGTTAAGAATTAAATATTTTGACGTAGGATTATTAACTTCTTGTGTTTCTTTATATCGTTTCAAAATTGGAGTGTTTTGTGTGATTGAGTTAATCGTTTACTTTAAGTTATGAATTTACGTGATCTGGTTATCATTTTCCATTGAATTGTTGTAACTTTACTCTTCGATGTGGGAACCTATTGTTGATTTTGTAATCCTTGTTCTAGAGGCTTGTTATGTTAAAATGTTATTCTCGGTTGGTTATGCTATTGGAGTTATGGTTTATGTTAGGAAGGGTTGAACGGGTTGTTAAGACTTTTGGATTATGAATTATTGCGAGAGGGTTAATGCCTCGCATGTTCTTGTTGTGGTATTATGCTTTTATGTTTAAGTTCAACCCTTGCCTAGTTTTGTTATATGTTAGGGGTCATAGGGAGAGTGGCTCTTCGTGGGCACCGGTGCCTAAGGATGAGGAAGGGCTCAAGATAACCCACGAAAGAGTAGTTAAACAAACGATAACCTAAACAATAGAATTTAGGGGGTTGGGTAGTTTAAAAAATACAAGATAATAAAACATTGGATTCCTCGGCTATGCACTTGGGCTACCATAGACTAGTGATAGACTGAGAAGGCCGTGGTCGGAAAATTCGTAGTCTCATCTTCATGAGAGATTATCGGCTCCGCATTAGCTACCCTATGGTGCCGGCGCCTCAGTTAGGAGGAAGGGCCAGGAGATCCATAGATGGGTGCCGACGCCTCAGTTGGAGGAAGTGCCAGGGGATCCCATGAGAGCTATGCGATGACACTCTCCACTTGACACCCTTGTGCTTTGTTTGTAGTTGCCTCTGGATATTGTAATCTTTATGTTGTTTTTGATTTTAGGGCTAGGGGATCCATAGATGGGTGCCGGCACCTCAGTTGGAGGAAGTGCCAGGGGATCCCATGAGAGCTATGCGATGACACTCCGCACTTGACACCCGTTTGCCTTGTTTCTTGTTGCCTCTGGAATTGTGTACTGAATTGTCGTTTCAGATTTCTATGGAATTGTATTTTGGATATTGTATCTTTATGATGCTTTTGATTCTTGTGAATTTGTCTCATGATTGCTAATTGGTGATACTTCATGTTATTGTGATGAGTTTCTTAGTTTTAACTTGTTATGTGATTTGTGAATGTTGATGGTTGTCCATTGTATGCCTTGAGTTGTACTTGTTTTGTATTATGTTGTTGTTGAGTCAGTTTGGCATTCATGGTCGGGTTCACTTCCTCGTCACCTCTGAGCACGGGGGGTGAGTTACTTGTAATTCACATGGTTGGGTGGAATGTGCTCCGCACCCATTGGGTTTCCCATCAGCATCCTGTCTTCTCAGCATTCCGCAGTGGAGTTGTACCAATGATCACTTGTATTTCATATTTCATTATTCTTGTATCAATTCCCATGTTGGGAAATTCAATGTAATTCAATTATCAAGAGATTGTAATGTAACATTAAAACAATGATGTAATAGTTAGGATCATTTGTATCTTTATTAAGAGATTTATCATGGATGTATTATGTGATGTATATTATTCTCGCATCATGGTTTATGGATGTGTCTTTATTCTTGGTTATTATTGTGTAAGTGGTTATGTTGTAATCTTTATCTTTATTTCCGTTAGTTGTTGCGATGTAACCTCGCGTGCCCCAGAAAACTAATTGTGTTAATGACATGTAATGTGTTATGTGATTATGGTTTAATGTATGTGCATGTTTAATTTAATTGTTTTAAAAAAAAAAATATTATTTGCATTGTGTGTGTTCTCTGGGGTTTGCACAACGGGCGTTACAACTTGGTATCAGAGCATAGGTTCATACACTGGGCACTATGTGTGCTCACTATGTAATCTTGCGTTTAGTCCCTAGAGTCTAGAGTTTCATTTTTTTGTTGTGTTTGTTGTGAACCTAAGTTTCTTCCGTTAGCTGGTCTGAGGGCAATGGTGCAGGAAATGGATGGGAAAGGATAGGACCCTCGGTGTAGTGCACAATGCACCAATATCCTTCCTATCAAGGATGCACTATGAACCCTTGTGTCATTGTGTGATGTGGTTTCCAGTGATGTGAGTTATGTGTGTGGTTTGTGGCGTGTTCTCTACGTGGTTGTTGTGTGCTTACTCTTATCTATTTAATGGCTTCCCAGAGTAAGCCATATCCTTGGGGGGGAGGATGTAATACCCCCATGTTACTAATACTTGTATTATTATTTGTTACTCTTATGTGTGAGCTTGATTCTAGTTGTAATGGTGATTAGTTCACCATCTTGGTGTGTGAGGATGCCTCCCATTTTAGAGAATCTTATTTCCTTTTGTTTACCGGCTTCCAGGAGTAAGCCGATTTTATGAGGGGGAGGATGTAATACCCCTCCTCCCTCTGTTTGGATTTATTATTTTTCTATGCGTTCGTTGCTTCTTGTGATTGTGATGATACTATTATTGTTTGATTTGGTTAGTTAGACGTTAGGTGATGCTGTTATTTCATTATGGACATGATTATTTCATATAACATTATGGTTGGTGATGTTAGTTGATTTTCATAATTATGATATGATGCAGTGATTTAATTAGATATGTTACAAGATGATTGTTAGTTAGAAATGTTGATTTATTGGTTATATTATAATTGTTAGAATAGGTGTGATGAAGGACAATATAGCATCACTCATTTGCGAGTGCCCTGTTATGTTGCGATTCCTTCTCACAATGTAGTACTTTAATTTAATGCTTCGATTATATATATATATGTATGCACATGTACACAACTTCACTTGTATGCAGGTATTGCAGGTACAAGTCTCGATTCCACCTGCTTCGGCAGGACAGGGCGAGCACCAATAGCCCAACGGTTAAATGTTGAAATGGAGGTGACAATGAAGTCATCCTGTCCCATGATGTCAAATCATCTCGTTTGTTTGGTATTGTTCTTTTTTGTGTAATTGTCATCATTTGTGTTTGTGTTTTGTGTTTTGTCGTATTTTACTTAAGGTGGCATTTTATAAGTAATGATTTATTTTATTTAAATGATTGAAATAATTGTTTATTTTTAATATTAGATTTAAATTCTATTTAAATATTAAATGATTTAATTATTTTTGAAAGTCATGTGTTTCAATTAAATGATAATTAAATATTAAATGTGTTTTAATTATTTTAATCAATTATCGGGTGGAGGATAATTATTAGAATAAATTATTTTAATTAAATAGATAATGTGATGTGCAAGAAAAGTGGTAAAATAGAAATTAAAACAATAAAACAAATAAAAGACTAAAAAAGTGGTGAGAACAAATAAGAATACAGATCTGACTAAAAAAGCTTGCTTTTAAAGAATTAATATCTTTTATTGTGGATTTTTGTGAGCTTTTGGAAGAAATGGAGAATATATTTTATTTAATTAAGAATTTTGTAAGTTTTTGGGAGATAGAGGATTATAGAGACAGAAGTTGTGCAAGTTAATGGTTCTGTACTATTGAGCCTTCTGGAGTTTTGTTAGGAAAGATATTTCAATCTTTTGCTTGCTATATTTTGAGGAGAGTTTTAGAGAGGGTTTTGCAATCTTTTGTGGGTATTATTCTGGAGTCTTCTGAACAAAGGATCGAATTCGAGTTTGAGAACGAAATTTTTGTAGAGGAGATTTTGAAGCCGAAACAAGAAGCTCTGCGTAGAGGTCATCGGATTCAGGCAGTCTACATCAGTTTTTCGAGAGCGCAAGACTCCAGGTTCCACTCTCTCTCTCCTTGATTGTGTTGAATCTGTAAAGAATAGAAATGTGAATTAAATAAATTTTTGTATGTAAAAGAAATGTTTTCAGAGAATTAGATTTAAATGATTTAGTTGTGAAAAGAAAATATATAAATAATTAGGTCTTCTTATATGAAAATTCTTTTGAAATCTAAAATCATTTTTAGTGCAAACAAATAGAAGGAATGTCTGTCAAATTCCTTTTGACTATGCCCTATTTCTCTTAAGTATTTTATTGTGAAAAAGGTCAATCATTTTTATTGTATTGGATTTGAAATAGTCTTTAATCAAATATATTTATTTATCTTCAATGTGTATTTTCTGTGTTTATAAAAACAATGGTTTTGTATTTAAATATATATATATATATATTATATATATGTATATATATATGTGTATATATATGTGTATTACATATATATATATATATATATTATATATATATACATATATATTCTTAATCTTTTATATAAAAAAATAAAATCTGTGTGTTGAAAAAGGAATTCATGGGCGAACTACTGTCGCGCCCGTACCTGGTAAAGGACGGTATATTATTTTATAATAATAGATTAAAAATAAAATAAAAATTTATAAATAAACTTTTATTAAAAAAAAATTTAATTTAATAGTATGGGAGAGGAGAGGGACGGCGCAGGGCCGTACCCCCTCCCCTGCCCCTACGCTAGGCCACAGACAGCCGTGGCAGTTCGTGGACTGCTGGCGCAGCAGTCCGTAGGACTGGTGCCAGTGGTCCTGTGGATGGGACTTGTCTTTTTAAATTTATTTTATTTTATTTTATTTAAAATTTGGCTTTTATTGTTAAACATGTATATTTTTATTAATATACTTTTAAATAATTGTTTTTATATAAATTTATTAATAAATTCTTTATATTTGTTAAATGTTATATATATATATATATATATATATATATATAGATAGTGTATACTCATAATTTGAGTATAATTATATTCATTTTTGTTTATTTGTAAAATTTGAGAATTATAGAAAGAAAAATGTTAAGAGATATATATTTTATGTGTGTGTATATATATATATATATATATCTTAATGTATATAGTATATATTTCTAATAAATTGTATTTATTAATTTAGAAAGTTTGTAAGTTTAAATAAATTGTATTTATTAATTTAGATAGTTGTAAGGTTAGAATTTATTGACTGGGTTGTATTTGTGAAAATTATAAAGTGTGATTTTATGGGTTATTAAGTGAAACAAATTATATATAATAGTGAAATTGTTATTGTATGTTTTAATTTCAATGGTTTCTCGAGTTTCTTTGGTCGGAGGTTTTAATGTATTTTTAGATATTTATCGGATGTCTTTTGTTAAGAATTAAATATTTTGATGTAGGATTATTAACTTCTTGTGTTTCTTTATATCGTTTCAAAATTGGAGTGTTTTGTGTGATTGAGTTAATCGTTTACTTTAAGTTATGAATTTACGTGATCTGGTTATCATTTTCCATTGAATTGTTGTAACTTTACTCTTCGATGTGGGAGCCTATTGTTGATTTTGTAATCCTTGTTCTAAGGCTTGTTATGTTAGAATGTTATTCTCGATTGGTTATGCTATTGGAGTTATGGTTTATGTTAGGAAGGGTTGAACGGGTTGTTAAGACTTTTGGATTATGAATTATTGCGAGAGGGTTAATGCCTCGCGTGTTCTTGTTGTGGTATTATGCTTTTATGTTTAAGTTCAACCCTTGCCTAGTTTTGTTATATGTTAGGGGTCATAGGGAGAGTGGCTCTTCGTGGGCACTGGCGCCTCAGGATGAGGAAGGGCTCAGGATAACCCACGAAAGAGTAGTTAAACAAGCGATAACCTAAAGAATAGAATTTAGGGGGTTGGGTAGTTTAAAAAACACAAGATAATAAAACATTGGATTCATCGGCTATGCACTTGGGCTACCATAGACTAGTGATAGACTGAGAAGGCCGTGGTCAGCAAAGTCGTAGTCTCGTCTTCATGAGAGATTATCGGCTCCGCATTAGCTACCCTATGGTGTCGGCGCCTCAGTTAGGAGGAAGGGCCAGGAGATCCATAGATGGGTGCCGGCGCCTCAGTTGGAGGAAGTGCCAGGGGATCCCATGAGAGCTATGCGATGACACTCTCCACTTGACACCCTTGTGCTTTGTTTGTAGTTGCCTCTGGATATTTTAATCTTTATGTTGTTTCTGATTTTAGGGCTACGGGATCCATAGATGGGTGCCGGCGCCTCAGTTGGAGGAAGTGCCAGGGGATCCCATGAGAGCTATGTGATGACACTCCCCACTTGACACCCGTTTGCCTTGTTTCTTGTTGCCTCTGGAATTGTGTACTGAATTGTCATTTCAGATTTCTATGGAATTGTATTTTGGATATTGTATCTTTATGATGCTTTTGATTCTTGTGAATTTGTCTCATGATTGCTAATTGATGATACTTCATGTTATTGTGATGAGTTTCTTAGTTTTAACTTGTTATGTGATTTGTGAACGTTGATGGTTGTCCATTGTATGCCTTGAGTTGTACTTGTTTTGTATTATGTTGTTGTTGAGCCAGTTTGACATTCATGGTCGGGTTCACTTCCTTGTCACCTATGAGCACGGGGGGTGAGTTACTTGTAATTCACATGGTTGGGTGGAACGTGCTCCGCACCCGTTGGGTTTCCCATCAGCATCCTATCTTCTCAGCATTCTGCAGTGGAGTTGTACCAGTGATCACTTGTATTTCATATTTCATTATTCTTGTATCAATTCCCATGTTGGGAAATTCAATGTAATTCAATTATCAAGAGATTGTAATGTAACATTAAAACAATGATGTAATAGTTAGGATCATTTGTATCTTTATTAAGAGATTTATCATGGATGTATTATGTGATGTATATTATTCTCGCATCATGGTTTATGGATGTGTCTTTATTCTTGGTTATTATTGTGTAAGTGGTTATGTTGTAATCTTTATCTTTATTTCCGTTAGTTGTTGCGATGTAACCTCACGTGCCCCAGAGAACTAAGTGTGTTAATGACATGTAATGTGTTATGTGATTATGGTTTAATGTATGTGCATGTTTAATTTAATTGTTTTAAAAAAAAAAATATTATTTGCATTGTGTGTGTTCTTTGGGGTTTGCACAATGGGCGTTATAGTCCTACTCAATGAGGACCCATTCAACACTAAAGGTGAATGGGTCCTAACACAATTTTCTAGGACCTTTCTTTGGGAGGGTGAAAAGACTTCAAAAACCCATGTCAAATATGCAAAGAAAGGGGGGTCCTATGTGGAGAGGACCTAGTCACCCCTAAAGGAAAATGGGTCATGACACCATTTTCTAGGAACTTAATTTTTCCAAATTTAATGTTATGCAACTTGAATACTGGGTGTCAAGATGGATCCTCAAAAGGTGTCATAAATAAGGCTTAAATTTGAATTAAAGGGGCTAATTAAGCTCAATTAACCACAATTAATTAATGATACCCTAGATAAGTGTAAAAATGTGTTAAAACACTTTACAACACCTAAAATAGGGTACTTGAATTAGGTACATTTTATTAAAAATGGCCCAAGATTAATGTGAATGAGTACAACACATTACAACACTAAACCTAGGGAAAATTAGGTTAATTCAATGATAATTATTCCAAAATTACTGAAAAGGGATACTTTTTTTGTTACTACATTTTTCTCCCACTTTAACAAGAGTCTGTTCCCATGAAAAAATCACACTAAAGTAGACATTCAAGATACTTTGAAAAGAAAATAACAAAGATACATATCCATACCCTATCAAAGGCTGAGAAAAAAAAAGAAAAAAAAAGGATCAATCACAACTATTCCAACACAATGTGGAATGGGGTTGTTTGTCCGTAACATGAGCTGCTCACTTTGGGGTGGTGGAACCTTAGTTTTTCCACTAGGTGAGTTGTCCCAAATATGTATGCTCAGTCTAGGATAGTCGAACCTTAGTTTGTCCACTAGGTGAGTTGTCCCAAATATGTATGCTCACTCTGGGGTAGTGGAACCTTAGTTTTTCCACTAGGTGAGCTGTCCCAACAAGGTGAAAAATAAGAAAATCATATTAGCCTCTCATACCAAACTGAAGTTATCCTCTTGACAACTTTGATAAGGCACCAAAATGTAATGCTTTTGAATTTAAGTTTTTGCTAAAGGGGATTTTCCTTTTTCCATGTAAGGTCTTCTTCTTAGGGACCATTGTGCCTAATGTCTCCAAGAGAGGACAAGTCAAGGATATCATATCACCACTTATGGGATGCCTCGTTCACATCATGCCACAAAGGGATATCATAGGGTTAAAAATATCACACTCTTTGAGGACATCAAACCCAATGATGCCACCAAGAAAAGGACATGTCACAAGTAAAAAGAAAATCATGCCATGAATTTTTTTGAAAGATGTCATCAATGTATTCCCTCACTTTAAATCAGTTGTTACACCATTTTTGTGAGAAATTGCTTTAAAGTAGCCAATGTTTTGTCCTAAGACATGAGATATTTCCTCAAAAAACCCTATGCCAAGTCATATATTTCTTTGAATTATTTTTCATTTTTCTTGTTTTTTTCCTTTTGGGGTGATGCAAGGCATCATGAAATAGGAAGGATTTCCCCCACAAATACATAAGGGATCTCTAGATTTGGGGTCAATATGTCTTTACTACAATGTTTTTTTAGAGAGATCAAAACTATCATCATTCCCCAAATAATTGTAGAACTGGAAGAATGGCACAAAGAGAGTGAACACTACACATAGTCTCGATGAACATGCATTGCATTAACATGCTCTTTTAGAGGTGTTCCATCCATAGAGGATAATCCATAGGCACCCGAATTATACACGAAGATGAAAATGTAAGGGCCCAACCAATTAGGATTGAATTTTCCCCTTTGATCAGGTGGTGGATTTACACTTCTCTGATTCTCGTAGAGAACCAAGTCACCTATCTTGAAAGTTTGAGGAAGTACACTTTGATTGTATTTCCTAGATAGCGATCATTGATAAAATTTAAGATGATAGAAGGCCTACAATCAACACTCATCGAGCATCTCTAGTTGATGCAAATGATTATCTCGATAAGTTTTGTCATCAATTAACCCTTTAAGGGAAACCCACAAACACAAAATTTCTAATTCTAAAGGCATGATAGCTTTGGCACCATACACGAGGTTGTAAGGTGACGTTCCCATCACCGTATGAACACTCATGTGATAGGCTTTGGGTCAACATGTAAGAGACTTGAATGCCTCGATGCCTTGAGTCATGCCCAAAAACAAAACACAAGAAAAATGAAAAAGATAAAAAAGAAAATCTTTTGGGTCAACATGGAAGAGACCTAAATGTCTCGATGCCTTGCATCACCCCAAAAGGAAAAAAACAAGAAAAATGAAAATTAATTAGGACATAGAGAAGAATGTAGGTACATATAGAGGAATACAAAGTAAGAGAGAGATACACCAAATGAAACATCATGAGGGATCACATTATGCACATGCAATCACATAAAGAAACATGAAAATGCAAAATACTAGTCAAACACATGCAAGTCAACCTAAAGCAAGTCATCCGCATCCCAATCTTAGTTTGTATAAATGGAAGCAAAAAAAAATAGCCACATGGATAAGAGAAAGTGATGAACTAGGGGAAGCACTAGGTTCAACACTCTTTTTAGGTGATTTTTCTTTTAAGTTCATAGAAGAAGAAAACAATGTATTCAACTCATCATGCACTTCTTTATCAATCTTTGCAATGACAATGTCATCATCTAAATTTATCACAACAAGAGGTTGAATGAAAATTTCCATGGAAGGTTCTTGTTTATGTTGCAAAAAGGGTATAGAGTCATCATGCATTTATTTAGGTAAGTTCAGATTTTGATTTTCTATGTTATCTCCTTGAGTTTGTAACTTATGAGAGATAAAACATCATCTATGCCTACCCTATCTAGCACTTTGATTTTGTTTCTATTTATTATTAATTTATTATTTTTTTTGGTGTAAGAGTGGGTTTGTCAATCATAGGTTCCTTCTCTTCCTTGAAAGGAATAGAAGAAAAAATAGGAGGTTGTTCAACCGCTTTCTCTTTAACTTTGTAAATTTATCTAACTCTAGGAGGGATGATGAGATTGTGTCGATTATCTTGTGGTATCTTGTAAGAAATGGTAGGAGGTTTTTCTATAGTTTATTCTTGGATGTTCAGAAGGGATTTTAGTTCAATCATTGTTTCATCAAGGATAGGTGGTTCCATCATAGGTTGAGGCATGTTTTGAAGGGATAATTATACTATTTTCTTTGCCTTGAATTTTTGATATGATTTGAAAAATAATTCCTCACAAGGCTTGATAGGTTCCATAGGCTTGAGCCAAAATAAATCTAATGAAAAATTCCATCGAGCCAATGCAGGATTAAATCCACTATAATGCATAGTAAAGATATCATTTCCAAATGGAAACTTTAGATATTTGTGCACAACTAAATGGAAAAAATTCATAGAGCGAAGTTGTGGATAGCCTATCTACACATTAAATTGGTATGATTGTGGGATGATGGTAAATGAGATAATGTTTTCAATCCAAATTTTAAAGGGAGATCTATCAAGCCCATTGTAGGATAAGAAAAACCATTATGTGTATTTATCCATGCTTTTGGTTTGTCATATGTATCTTGATATAGTTCATGCACATATAAGAATTCTTCAGTTATCACATTCTCTCCATAGACAAGATAAATTAATATCCCATTAGTGGGCTTATCATTCATTTAGCTAGCTATGTACAGAGGAACATCAGGTGCACACTTAAGTATGTAATTTTGTGAGAAAGAAATGTTAAGAGTATTTTTAGTTGAGGCCTTACAGGGTCTAGCTTTGATAAATCTAATCATTTTAATCAATTATTCTTCATTTATATATTTTTTGTTTTCATCATTCGTGTATACTTTCATCACATCATTTTTTGTTTCACTAGCTTCAATAAGGTTGACCATGGCATATATATTATTGTGTTTGTTCAAATACTCATGATAGAAGAAACTATGGCTATAGACAATTTTTGTTTTGTTTCAAGTTTTAAGCACTTTCCTTAGATTTTATATAATGGAACCATGCTAATGTCTATGCTTGCACTAACAATATTATATTGGAAGTTTTCTAGTTATCCATCTAGTTTGTGTATGACATCATGCACATTAATTGTAGGAGGTGAAGCCATGGGAAATGAAGTATGCAAACTATGAGCCATAGAGGGTTGATTATCAACACTATTAGAGAGAGTTAGAAAACCAAAGATCCATGAAAAGTGAGATATTGCAAGATGACATGAGCCTTGAACTATGTCTTACAATAGTATTGCTAATAGGAAACCAAGTTGTAAAGCTCATTGGAGTTTTACAAAGCTAGTGTGCAATCCCTAAATGGAAAGGGGTAATGTAATGACCTAGAATGAAATATAGTTTTCAGATTCTACATAATGCAATTTACTGATCACACAATGCAATAAACTAAAAATATAATGTTTTAAATACAATTTTGATTCTTTAAAATGCACTGAAATGAAGTAATTTAAGCTAAATGCAATGAATTTGATGAAACATCAAATAAAAAACTGAAATAGGAAAGTATTAGTAGCATGTAGAAGTCTAAAGTTGAGATTTTGATTTCCAAAAAATGGAAATCAGTAGCTAACAGGAACTCATTCACCAGTAAGGGTGAATGGGTCCTAGTGAGGTGTTTTTGAGATGTTTCTATTGATTTTTGGGTGATTTTTAATGCTTTTTCAGATGCTAGAAGGTTTAGGTTTGACCTAATCAGGGACTCATTCACCAATAAAGGTGAATAAGTCCTAGTTAGGTATTTTTAAACTAGTTTTAAATGATTTTAAAGCTTTCAATAATGTCTTTCAATTCCAAGTCTATTATAGTAACTTTTAGTTTCAAATTTTCTAGAAATGCAATGTGAAAATGCAATGAAATAATGAATGAAAAGACCTAATTTGAAATGCAATGTTGTTTATATTTCAAATGAAAATTTATGAGATCTAAATGATATGCACAATGACTAGTTTGTTTTTGTATTTTCAGATTTAGAGAATGCAAAATAATACAATTCTAAACCCTAACTAAGATGCAAGTTTGAATAATTTCAAGCAAGAAACCCTAAATGAGATCTAATTCAATGCACGTTAAATGCAATTGAATACAAGAAATAACCTAGGATGCAATGAAAGACATCAAAATCAGAAAATTGCAATATTCAATAGATTAGATTCACCATTAATGATTAGGGGGAAATAGGGTTTACCAAAATCCAAATGATATACCACAAATTCTCACCCTAAAATCATGTGATTTTATTAGCAATATGGTGCCTATAACAATAAAAAACCAACCCTAACTGTTATAGCAACTATGAGGGGAGTTTTTAGAGCTCAAAGTGATGTGTACCTTGCTGCAAGATGCCTATTTTTAAGTCACAAAGGACTCATTCGACTTTAGTGGTGAATGGGTTCTTGTTACGGTTTTTGAAACTAAGATTTGGGTTCTTTTTATTGATGTATACACTCTCATATCCTCAGTTTTCAGCTCCCAAAAACCTATAACAAATTCTATAGCCTTGATTTTGTGTTCTTACACTATGAATGACAACTTTGCAACTTAAAATTTTTGACAATTTTGCTTCCAATTTCTTCTCCACTTGATCTCCAACCTATAAATATGAAAACGCACATTCAAGGGAAGAAAAAATTGTTGATTGTTAGTGAATAGGGTTTTTCCTAAGTCAAACCCCTTGTAGGTAATTAAACCAAATGGAAAAATAATGTAATTGAATCATGAAATGATGAAATGTTGATACCTTGGAAGTTGTCCTGCAGTGTAAATATGCAAACTAACATGTGGTGGCCATGAAAAATGTAGATCTTGATCTCAAATAAGATGTGAAACAATTCTTGCAAGTATATCTTCAATGCTACATCAACTATCTTAGCTCAACAACATGCTTGAATGCACTATACCTTAGACATGATGGAATGATCTTGAATTGTTGTAATAAAATATTGATAATCTACCTTAGAATTCCTTTGAAGTGCTCTTATAATTCTCTTTTGAATGTGTTCTTATGATAACTTGAAATTTCTATGAGAAACAATGTGAATTAACCCCTTATTTTTACCAAATCTAGAGATTAACCTTGAAATTCAAATAATTCAAGCCAACATTAGATCTAGAATAGAAAATTATTAGAATCCTACACAATTAACTTCAAAAATAGGTGTCCTGCTCAAGAAGGACCCATTTGCTACTAAAGGTGAATGGGTCCTAGCACAATTTTCCAAGACCTTACTTTGGGAGGGTGAAAGCACATCAAAAACCCATGTCAAATATGTAAAGAAAAGGGGGTCCTATGTGGAGAGGACCCATTTTCCACTAAATCCAAATGGGTCCTAGCACAATTTTCCAGGACCTTAATTTTTCCAAATTGAATGTTATGCAATTTGAATACTGGGTGTCGGGATGGATCCTTGGAAGGTGACACAAATAAAGCTTAAATTTGAATTAAAGGGGCTAATTAAGCTCAAAAAACCACAATTAATTAATGAGACTCTAGATAAGTGTGAAAGTGTGTTACAACACTTTAAAACACTTAAAATATGGTACGTATTAGGTACATTTTATTAAAAAGGGCCCAAGATTAATGTGAATGAGTACAACACATTACACCATTAAACTTGGGGAAAATTAGGTTAATTCAATGACAATTATTCCCAAATTAAGTGATGAAGAGGAAAATGGATACCTTTTTTGGGATATCATATTTTCTCACTTAACCATTCACTAATGTCCTAGGAGTCCTAATTGTATTGACTAACAACCTCACAAGGTGAGACAATTCTCAATTAGGAGGGTCCTAGGAAGGGGTTCTTTAAGTTCTAAGGGGTTCACCACCAAGAAAATGCTTGGAAAAGGAAATGTTTGAAAAAACACTATTATATGAAAAATGATCTATAACTAAAAATGAAAGCTAAATGAAAGACACAAATGATGAAATTATACCATAGGGAGATAGTATGTGTTCACCTAGGAAATATGGAGATGCTATGAGGATTATGGAAATGCAAAGAAGCTACCAAAATATGTTGTGGAGGACTAAGATGCCCAAGATCGTGTATTAGTCCCACTATTGTTTTTGGGGCCAACAAAGATTCTTTAGATCTCAGAAAATATCTGAAAAATAAGCCTAGGAGGACTAAGACACCCAAGATGGTATATTAGTCTCATTTTTAATTTCTAAAAACTTTGAACAAGATCCTAAGCTCCAAGGTCTACACTAGCTTCCCTTCTAGTCTCAGGTCTTGAAACTTTCGAATATGGCCTGTATATGAGTTTCCATGAAGATGACAACTTTGTAATGCAACTTTGCACTCCAAGTGATCTTCAAGTCTTCAACCTAGATCTGTAATCACAAATATGCAAGATGGAAAAACTTGTTGTTTTTTAGTGAATGGTGATTTACCTTGGTCAAACCCCTTGTAGGTAATTAAACCAAATGATGAAATGAATGAAATGAAGCACAAAACATGAAAGATGTAAATGATATCACCTTGTATGATGTATTATGGAGAAAATATGCAATATACCATGTAGTGGCCATGAATAATATAGATCTTGGATCTTGGAATATGATGTGAAAAATGTTTGTAAATAGATCTTCAATGATGCATCCTCAATCTTGGCTCAACAACATGAATGGATGCACTAAGCCCTTGACATGATGCTTAAATCTTGATGATGGATCCAATACTTGATGAATGACTCTTGAATCCATAAACTTTCCTTATGAATGAATACTTGAATTCTTGTTATCTTGTTATATAAAAAATGAGTGAAGGAACCTTGTATTTATACTTATTCATGCTTAATATCCTAAAATTATACCGCAACAAGCAGACAGGCAGAGTCATTAATTAAAGGAAGCTAAATCCCACAAAAAATTGAAATTGTATCCCAAAAATAAGCTGAGGACAAAAATTCCCTAGATGGCATCTTAGTCCCAAGGCTCAAATCTTGGGGTAGATACTCCAAAAAGGGACCTATTTTGATGGTTTCAAAATTAAGGTCCCAAGACCTGTGGAGGACAAAGATGCCCATAGTGGCATTTTAGTCGCAATCCACAAATTAGGGAAACACAAACAAAAAAACATTAAATGATAATTTAGGTTTTGATGTTTTTTGATATTTTCAATAAAAATATATAGTTTATTAGGATTTTGGATGGAAAATAGGACCAATTAAGCCATAAAGAAGCATAAATAAAGCAAGGAAGGCCTTAAAAAGTGTGAAAATACAAGGGTATATGCATTTTAATACACTACATTTAGCCCCCACATTAGTGAGAGGATGAACTTGCTTCAAAATCATACTAAAGTAGCCAACCATGAAATCAAGAGGGGTTAAAATGTACAAATGTTATCAAGATAGGATGAAAATAATCAAGAGGCTTGATCAAGCCCCCAAGGTCGAGATCCTATGAAAACCCAACATAGGAATAAAGGAACACACATGTGGATGATATATGAAGCCATAATTAGATCACTAGCATACACCATCAAGGATAGAAAAAGGAAGAAGAAGAAAAAAAGAAAAAAAATGAAGGAAAAATTAAAATGCCACAAATCAAGCTTTGACTGGTTGTCCAATGCGATGGACTGGGTCTAGGCTGAAAAAGGTTTACAAGTGGAACACGTTGTCCACTATGCAAACAAAACACACACTCACAAGGGCTAGTGGGAGCTAGGTGTCTACTAGGTGAGCCCCAGGAAGTCTATACCAACATCATACCCCCATGACTATGATAAGGACAAAAGAAAAATGCACGCTCACAAGGGCTAGTGAAGCTAGTTGTTCACTAGGTGAGCCCCAAGAAACTGTATCAAAGCAATACCTTCATGACTTTAATAAGGCACAAAAACACATGCTCATAAGGGCTAGTGAAGCTAGTTGTTCACTAGGTGATCCCCAAGAAACCATATAAAAGCCATACCTCCATGAATTTAATAAGGCACAAAATAACATAAAATGCAATGCAATAAGAAAGGGGTGATCCCACAATACTAGTTTATAATTTTTGGCCAAACTGGACACTAAATTCTAACTAAATATTCACTTTTAGGCACCTATAGTGGCTAAACCATGAGGAATTCGAAGATGATGCAAACTAGTGATTTGTGAAGTTATTTTTGCAGATTCTAAATATATTTTTTTCAAAATTTTTGGAATAAGATTGCACTTCTTTGTCCATCTCCTTCAAAAATTAGTTTTTTTCAGTAAACACCATTTTTAAGAAGTGATGCTCACTTTATACAACATTAAATTTTTTTCATGAAGGATAAAATTCTATTTTTTTTGAATTTATATTTGTAACTACAATATCTAGCACTTTCATTTTGTTTCATAGTGTTTTATTGAATATTTTTTCATTAATCAAGTTTTGAAGTCAAACCAATTACAATTCAGATATAGGCATATTGTATACAACATAACTTTTTTTGTATGTATCGAAATTAATTAATTTTTTTTTTTTTGGATCAAGGACTTCAATATCTAGTGCACTGATAATTTACATTTTTTTTGATAATTTACTATTTTTCCACATGTGCAGAACATAGAGCTTGATTTTCAGTGAAAAACCTACATTCACAAGAAATAAAAAATAAATATAAAAATTAAATTAAATTTATTTAAAATTATAATGTTTGGGAAGCTTATAATAAGGATTACATACTTAAAAAACATAAATTTTAAATGAATTCATTTGATCCCCCAAAAGGTAAATCAACGTAATTTTTTATCATTATTTTGATAGGTGTAAAGGAGACTCTATTATAGGTATGGTTTAAAATTAGCGGGGTTCTATCCAAGGGGGTTTGATATAAGATGGTTTGATCAAAACATATTCATTTTAAATCCTTTAAATGTAACTTTTCAAGGTTTAAATCATTATATTTTCTAAAACTATGTGATTTCAGCAAAAATTAAGATCTCCCAAAAATTGTGAACCAGTATTGTGGGATCACCCAAAGAGAGATGTTCAAAGGGATTTTGCTTAGTTCATGCAAGGTATTTTTTTAGGGAACATTGTGTTTAATGTTTCCAAGAGTGGACAAGTTAAAGAAATATCACATTCTTAGAGGAAATTAGGCCCAATGAGACTACCAAGAAAAGGACACATCACAAGAAGGAAAATCACACAAGGAACATGAAAACAAATGCAAATGAAATAATTCCAAAATGATGCCAATGTATGTACCCACTTTAAAGAAATTATAAAACCATGCTATGAGAAATTACTTTAAAGTATCCAAAAGATAAATTCTAACAATAAAGAGGACATGAGAGATTATTTGGAGAGCCCTATGCCAATTCATATGTTTCCTATAAGCTACATCATGGAAAAGGTAGTATGTCACATGCGGGACAACTTAAGGCATTTCGTCCAAATCCCAAGCTTTCTCTTATATGTACATGAAAGGAGGTAAACTAGCCAAAAGAGACAATGACCAGTGACATATGAGGACAAGGCTACCTAACCCCTTGCCCCCACTTAGTTTAGGACAAGGGTGAGTCAAAATGGATGAAAACAAGTATCACTTAGAGGAATTAGGTGATTCAACAAAAGGAAGAGCACCACACTCCTTGATATGTTAAATTTTGTTGTGTAAAGCCTTACATTCATTAGTAGAACACCATCAACTCTATGATATTCATAGAATGATTTATTGTAGTAAGATTTCTTTCATGTTTTTGGAGGGAAAGATATCAGATGATCCTGGAGGATTCTCAACAAGATATTCTCTTGATCAATAGTAGAAGGTGTTCCTTTATTTGGGCAAGATTTTATACACAATCTAAATGACAAGACTTTAGATGCAAGTGGAGATAAAGGTGGTAATCCTAGATCTTTCTTGAAAGAGTATGGTATGTTAGTTTGCTTCGTGTGTTCAATTTTTTCCATATGTAGGAGGGAGATTGTATCCAAGACCATCTCAAAGCAAGATGAATATCATCAAAGAAAATGAAGTAATAAAGAAAAAATGACACGTCAAGTACAAATGGATATTAAAGAAAAATGAAGAAAATCATCCCTAAAAAACTCCATTAGTCAAAGAAACTATGGGGAAAAATAAAAAAGGGAAATATATCCATCAAAAGAGTCCTTAAATACAAAAGAAATCTTCTCAAGCAAGGAAAAAAGTATATCTAGTGGTTAGTCCTAATTCCATGAAAAGCTCTATTCCCACCCATCATCACTCATCTTCCCAAGTTTGGAGAGTCAAAAGGTTCCAAATTATCAATCGATCCATCTCATATTCATTAATAAATGACACTATCCACTCCATTCATGATATCCAATTATCACATTGACCTTGTTTTGGTAGCTACCCTTCTTCATAAGGATTTTGAAGGCACTCTATAGCGATGTGTGCACATAGATAAGGTCAATTCCAATACTAACAAGGAATATTATAATTCGTCAAGGTTGCATTCAAGTGCTCATATCTTAGCAAAGAAACTTCTTCAATAAGGATATCATTCGAATATTATGATAGTGGCCTCCACATTAGTACCACTAGGTGGTTCAACATGAGGCTAACATTTCTAGAAAATCTTAAAAATTCAAAAAAAAATGATAAAAATTCAAAAAAAGGAAATAAAAATCAAGAAAATAGTAAAAATAAAAATTGTCCTCTAGTGAAAACCACTATGGTGGTACTTTGGGCAAGTACTATGATGCAAACCTAGTGAACAGGCGTCATGAGTAGAATTGAGCATCTATATGATCCTTCTTAGATAGAAGCATCTCGTCCTTGTCATGAGAAAACCAATGTTCCCTCCCTCCATCCAATCTAGATTTATCCAAATATTCCACTTTATCTTAATCTTGACAAAGAATCAGCGTATACTTCAAGTCTACTCATGACAAAATTTTGATAGGCTCTTTACCATTTTATCTCATAAAGTCCCATAGCCCATATCTAGCATGTTAAAACTCTGCCAAAATATTTGCATACACATTACCTATCTTGGTTATCCATTGCATTATGAAGAATTGCTACACTAGGGGCAGGCTATTGCACTCTTGTTTTTGAATAACTCTTGATCCATGTCTTTTATTTCACAACATGACATCGACATTGTGATCTAGGTATTGTTTGCCTCAAAATATTATTAGAAAACACCAAAAAAATTCATAAAATCTTATCCAGAAATTAAAAAACATTTGCAATATCTTGTACATCTAAAATACAAAAATATTCAAAAATTTGTAAAGGAAAAATCCCAAACATCCAAAAAACATCAAAATCCCTAAAAATGTTGAACATGAAAAATCCAAAAAATAATGTCTCTTTATTGAACTATGTTGTTTTTGAGCTTGAACATAGAAAAGACCATCATTAATGTGCCCCCGAGACACCCTAGGTTAGTCCTTTAGTAGTCTATCATAATTAGTTGTCATCTCTTGTCTATTCATTACATTGTCTTGTAAATGGGTTGATTCAGTCGAACTATGTGGTCTTTGTGTGTATAATGTAGGAAAGGATAATCTTTGATCAACCCTCGAGGCCCCTAGGATAGGTCTTTAGGTTAGGTTCTTTTTCAAAACTACAAAAACATCCAAATATTCAGAAAATCCAAAAACATCCAAATTCTCAGAAAAACCTTAAACATTTGTAAAACTCTTGAAAATCCAAAAACATCAAAATATTCAGAAAACACAAAAAAAATTGAAAATGTAAAATAAAAAAACAATAGAAAATTTTGAAAAGATCTAAAAGCCTCAAATATCTCAGAAAACCCTAAAACAACTTCAGAAAATCTTAAAACCTAAACATTCACAAAACATTCAAAAAATACCAAACATAGTCTCAAAACATTTCAAAATACCAAAAAAATTGAAATATTCTAGAAAATACAAAATCCCATGCATCCCATCTCTCTTTCACCTAAAATATACTTTCACCCCTAATAAATGATCATCACCTTCACCCTTTGGTGAAACAAGTAGAAAACAAACAATCTAAGTTTTAATGTGAGAACCTAAAAGTAAAAATCTAGTCTAAATCATAGATAAATGTGTCAGTGAAGTTTATAGCAATGAATCATCTTAGCATCATCATCCCAACATCAAACAACCCTCCGATCAACATGTCTTAGGATGTATCCTTCCTGTGATGGACATTAGTATTAGATATCACCTAAGCTAAACTTAAACCAGGCATGAGCTATAGATAACACTGCCTATTTGTCTTTGATCTTTTCTTATGATTTATCTTAATGACCCATTCCAAGGACCTCTTGATAATGTTTAAAAAAATGATTTAGAGATAAAGGAATGGGGCATTGATCATTATCTTTCATTTTCTGTGCTTGTGGATACTCTTGTAAACTAATTTTTTCACATACTTGCTTAGTTGTGTGTTGGAAGGTCATTTGGAGTATGTTGTTGACTATTGCATATGATTTGGTCCAATATGTTCTAAACTTCTAACTTACATTCCAACGACGCTTCTATATGTCAAGGTGTGAACAAGAACTATCCTATCTATTTGTCAGGTCAAAGTTCATTACACTAGATACAATGTCATCCTGGTTATCAATACCTTGATGCATCATGTCTATGTGTTATATCAAAAAATAAGGAATGACAAAAAATCCCAATCTTGAAGTGTGAGCACCCATCCTGCATTTTACATTATCTCATCACCATCTCTAATAAAGTCTCAATGGATCAAGGACTTGTTGTATATTTTGAAGAAATCAAAATCAACAATGGTTATTCATTATTTATTGTTCTATCTTCTCTCCGTGCTAACATGATATCATGACATTCAACAAAAAAATCATCAATGCATCCACCCTACATCCACAAACCATCAACATACATGTATCTCATAATAATATCATAATCATTGTGCATACATTAGCATAATCACACATATCATAATCATTTGCATATCACATCATACATTTTGCATTATCATTTGAGTTGTGATGAATAATATAGATTTGTTATTCTAAGCATCTTAAATTGTTGCATATCATAAGCATTTTCATCCATACATCCATACACATACATCATCATCATAAAATATGCATAAAAAATATACAAAAATAAATACATCCATATCATTTGCATCCATAACATTTGCATATCATAATCATCCATACATTTCATATTGTGAAAAGATAATGAAAAATAATATAACATTGCATCCATCCATATCATGATCATCACATATCACATAGGCATAAAATAAAATGCATCCATACATCATAAAGTAAATGCATCCATATCATCTCATCCATACATCATGAAATAAAGTCAACACATCATAGCATGAATCATTTGTATCCGTATCATATATATATATCAAAAAATGTGTCATGGTACAAAACTTGGATTAGTGTATGTACATTGATGATAAGTACAAATATCCATGAGGCTATCAAAAAGGAGGCCATGAATGTATATTAGTGATAAATAATGGGGAAAAATAAAAATGTTTTTGTACTTCAAAAAGATAGCCTTGGTGGCTTCCACCCTCTACAGTCTACCTCTCAGGATGATCCTTTGCATGGGGATGTGCATTGTTGTTCTAAGAAAAATCTGGCTAACGAAGAGCCACTGGAAAATATTGGTGATAATGTTGTCTATAGTATGTAGCCTTTGTGACAACCACTCTATACAACCATGTTGGCATAGTCTAATCATGTGTGGCTACCACCATAACCTTGATTTGCTATCACCTCACCACCTCATAATCTCTCTCTCTTGTGACAGCCTATACTTTGTACAATGCCACATAACTCTTTGTTGTCACAGTGATCACCTGTTGTTGAGTTTGGTCTCACTTGGTAGTAAGAGACAAAACCTATTGGTGGGTCTAGTCCTCTTCACTAGTCAATGCTTGCACTTGTTGCTGCAGTTGCTAAATCTGTGTGTCTCATGCATCTGGTGGTGGTCCTAGCTATGGCTATACCTGTGGCTACATCTATGGCTACACTTGTGGTTGAACCTAAGGCTACACAACTGGAGGATCCCCTAGAACATGTCTATCTTGGCCATCTTGGCCTCCCTATCCCCTTCCCCTAGCACCTCTACCTTGTGGTCTCCCTCTAGGAGGAGCACCTATTGGATCTGTAAGTCACCTCGATGGGATGAACCATGCATCATTCACTTGAGTGGTCTGTGCTATGGACTAACCTTGATCATATTCCCAAGGCTAGACAACCAACTATTAGAAGCTATCAATGGCCTCTAGAACCGAAATAGTCGATCCCCATATAAAAATCTCTCTAGTGGATCATGCAAAAATGGATTATTAGGCATCATTTGAACTATCTTGTATATCTCCAAATTTTCTAGCCACCATTTAGGGAGATACCACTTGATCATGGTATGATCTTGACCCTACATGTAATGGGTCTGTATGGTGAAGTATATCTACTGTATATCATCAAACCATTGTGATATTTGAAGCCATGGGCGCCAACAGAACATTGTCATATCATCAATAACCCATCTTTAGTATGGAAGCCCAATCTATCTAGTGTGCCTAAGTGTGATGGCACCTTAATGTCTCCAAATTATGAGATCATTTGGCTCCACATTTTCCATCTATACAATCAGCCAAAGTACAAAAATTTGCTCCCATGGCCAAATATGAAGTAGAGTAATCCCTACACCAAGGGCTCTCCCATCACAATAAACAAAATCATGTAAATCATGGTACAAGGAGGCTAAAATCATATGATTCTAGACAAAAAGAGTCCTCCTATACAACATCCATTTCCATGCTAAACCCCATCCTAGGCTGAAGAATCTACCATGTCTTTTTGGAGCCACCAAACCTAAAATGATGGCTGCGACAATCAATCTAAGTGTCGACACTTGACCTTTGTATGTCTCCAAATCAATCTGTGAGGTGACTAATACAATTTGGTCCATCTCCATCACCTTGAGGCATGCGTCAAACCCAACATCGATGTCATAAATCACATGATCACTATGGATAGGAAAATGCAATATCCACCACATGTACTCCAAGGTAATTGTTGCCTCCCCTATCAGAAGGTGGAAGGATGAGGTCTCATTGTGCCATCTCTTGCACAAAGCTATCATCATCACTAAATGGGTCCTAATAATAGGTGTATATGCAATGTACCACAATCTAATCTCTCCCAGGTTCTCTTGGAAAAAATCTAAAAGATCACCTAATCTCTCAAGAACCATCGGCCTATGCCCCATTAACATCAATGGTGGGAAGACTTCCTACACCCACAAAGCACATAATGTCAGGAATCATGAAAATTTGAAGTTATTTGGAATTTTTGGCTCAAAAATCATAGTAGCGTCTCTATTTACAATAGCATCGCTATATTCAAAATTTAAATAGTGACACTTAGTGCATTTTAAATTTCAAATTGGAAAGTGTGCCTCTAGACAATCTAGTGTCATGATTTATCTTCTGTCTTGATCTAACCTTTACTTTTAAATCATCAAGTGTGTTGCTAAATAAGCCCGCGTCACTATCTAAAATTATAAACCCTAAATTTAAATTAAAATAAGCCTCACCATATACATATGCGTTGCTATAAATCATTTGGTCATCATCGATTTAAGTTTGGGTGTCACTATATAGCGATGCCTCTAGAATCTAAATTCTAACACCTAATAAATGCATCAAAATTTCCAAATTGAAATAAGGTTTCAAATCACATACTAGTGGTCCTATTCTTGGAAGCCATTGAAACTCTCAAACCTTATCAGATATGTGTCTAGGAAGCTCTTGGTGCACCATTTTGTTGAAGGGTCACAACTCAAATTGCGAGAATTCCTTAAGGTGTGAATGCACAAATGAATTAAAAATGACCCCTCCTTGCCTATTTAAGCTAAAAAATTAGGGTTTTTTCCCTAATTTAACTTTAATAATGGGGTTTATTATCCTTTTCACCATTTTTGGTAATATAGACCTAATTTTGCATTGTTTTTTACATTTTTGACATTATTTTTGGATCCTAGAACCTTTATGAACCCTTAGGGTAGCTTTTTAACCTTTATCGAGAAATCAACCCAAAATTTGAAATTTCCACCTAATTTCTTGAGGGGGCAGGGAGTCAGCTTTATCCTTTCATTGGGGCATCTAAAAAAAAAGGATCTTTTTATTTTTTGATTTAGGTAGTAGTTTTGATCCAAAAAACATTATTCTTTGAACCGAAGGAGCAAGTACCTTGCTTCAAAGAGGGGCAAATTGTAGACACTAAAAAATGTCCTAATTGGTATAAAACATTTAAAACAAATTTGCTAATATCATTTCCTCTTGAACCCATCCTCTTTTAGCTTAATTGTTTTAATTAGCCTAGCTAATTAATTAATTGCATCATTTTCACCTATTGGCCTAATTAATGAAATTGGGATAATTCATCTCTTTTCACACTAACACTTCATCTCATTAAATTAAATAAATTAAAATACTTAATTTAATCCCCTAAGTTATCTTATTTAATTAAATAACCCTAACTTATTTAATTAGATATAATTTCACCCCTCCCCTATTTATTAAATCATCTAATTTAATAAATATCATCTAATTCTTCCAATCCCTTAATTGCATAAATTGAACCTTGTTTAATTAGCAATTAAACTAATTTTCCTCTAAGCAAAGGGAATATTCCCACAGAATATTTGTCATCCTTTTTTCACAATTAAAACTTTGTTATAATTTGTAAATTGCCTTTTTCCTCACCTAAAAGGAATATTCTCTCTCCTCCAATCAACTCACTTGGCTTCTTGAACAAGCTAAACCTTCAACCTCTTGAGCAAGTTACCTTTGACCTGTGTGAGCAGGTCAAAAGTGTGTTTGTTTGAGGCAAGTGTGAGCCTTTGATTAACTTTCATCATGCATTCTCATCCATTGATGAGAATTTATGATCCATGCCTATCATCTCCTTCATCTTGAATCGTTGATTAAGAATTTTTGATCTCAACCATCTATTCCTCATTTGTTCTCCTATAAATAAATTACTATTTGGAGACAAATGGATCCATCTTTCAATTGCAAACTTATTTTGTTGAATTCACTCACATACATACCCATCTTTTACTCACTTGTTAGCTTTTCTTAGTTCATCTTCACTGCATAATAGCTTAGAGAATCCATTAATGGCTTCTATGCATCCATCTCAACTTGTATATGAATTAGGGTTTCATCTTTTAGCACAATTTTAGCTTATATTAGCTTAGTAATAGCATAATTAGATCATTTGTAGCATAAAACCATGGTAACTTAGCTTGCATCATGTTCATTTTATCATAAATTAAGTTTTCATACATCAATCACTATGGTTTCATCAATTCTCTTCCATAGAATCGACTGAAACAAGCTCACTAATCATGGGATTAGGAAAGGGTCATCATTCCACATCAACATGACACCAATTACACAACAAGATAAGCTTTAGATGGATTAGAATAGATATTTTGAAAGCTTTCATAATTTAGTATGTTAGGTTTTGATGAAATTTTTAGTTTTAATTTTGTTTGATTGATTTTGTTGAGATTCAAGTATTGGTTGCTCTGTTATGCTTCAATTCTTTATGGATCAACCATAATTTGGTCAATACCAGTATTTCTGCATCACATTTTGGCGCTAGGAGGGAAAACCAATCATCTAACTATTTTTTAGCTCAAATTTCATGTTCATGTTGTTTTATAGGTTACAATGACACTCAAATCACAAACAACAATGCTATTTGAATAACGTCACCATATAGCGATGCTCAAGAAATTTGAAACAACAACACATATTTAATCTACCAACATTTATTTAAATATAATGATACATATTTAATTTGAAGATATCGAGAAATGAAAATGACAACACTGGAATTCACCAGTTCGATGCTTTCAAATTCCAAACAATGATGCCATCGTTAGAAGTGACGACCATCAAAATAGTAACACAATCATACTCATTGGTATTTCTATAGAGTGACATCTGTTTTCACTAGAGCGACGTCCAAATTCAAAACTACAATGCTATCGTGTTCAATGACACCCAACTAGGATAATAAATTTTATGTTTGTTTTTTTCGACATGTGACTTAATTTCTTTGGTTTATTTGATCATTGATACATGCCTAACTGTGTTTTGGTTGTTAGACTAACATGGTTTTGCAAGTTTTAAGGACATGGAGTGAAAGTGAAATAAATTGTTTTCTATCTCAAATTCTATGATTGTAACAAGCATTTGATGCTTTGGGGCAATTATAACCCATTTTCATGCTTTCTACTTTTTGCTTTAGGAAACACACTAGAATTAAATTTGGTTTAAAATGAACACTCAAAGTTGGATAAAATTGAACCCTCATATCACATCTTTCAGTTGGGCTTAAAATTTACTAAGGAAAACTTCATCTTTCAATTGGTGCTTAAAACGAAATCATCATTGCTTTGAAAGGTTAAAATTGACAATTGTTTGCTATGTTTTGTGATTTTCAAATTTGTTGGTGAATGTGTATGCAATTCTCTCATGCTGTTTGGAGATCTTGAGAAACAAAAACATTCTCTAACACTTTTCAAAATCACCGACATCTTTCAACTTGGGTTTAAAATTGAACAACCATGCTAGTGTGAGAAAAAGCCATAGCATGTGTTCTCTCTTTGTTCATGCAAGCAAAGATGATAAAAATATGGATGTACTTCCTTGCTATTGTTTTCCTTTAAAGGACCTTCCTTGGTGGGAAAAAGTACTCACCCCAAGGGAACGACCCAAGCAGTAATGAGCTAATGCCAAGCTCTTCCATACCGCTATATAAATTTGTGGTTGCGATGAAAATCATGATCAATGGGAAGCAATACATGATATCTCTCCTCTAGTATCTTGATGATGTGTAAATCCCTTTTTCTAAAGGTTGGGAGTCCTCTCACAAGGAGTTTATAATTGCACCCCCTAAACTAGATGCCCTTATTACGAACCTTTGTGTAGAAGCCAAAAATCCTTAATATTTGTTGATGTCAAGAACGGTCATTTTAAAGACGCCCCACGTTTGTACTATTCAATTGTAGAAATAGGAAAACTCCTTTTAATCTCTAGATTTTAAGGATTTTGAGATTTGGTGGTCCCGAGAAGAGTGTGCCATGGAGGGGAGCTAGTGTCTTCAAATCTCTAACTATTTAGATTGTCTAGTGTTTGGATAAATCCTAGTGGGGGTTCAACAAATATAACCATTTCTATCCTAGGATTGTAATGATTGTGAGCCATTTTAACACTTTTCTTGATTTAAAAATGATTAAAAACAAACATTCACTATCCAAATTTCAAACACTTTGGCTCAAGTATGGACTTCTTGAGTTAGGCTTGATATTACTTCTTGTCTTAAGGATTTATCCTTAGTGATTTTAAAATATATTGACATTAATCTCAAACCCATATTTACCAAAGGAAACATAAGGCAATTATGGCTTTAACCTCATTATTTTCATGAAATGAACATTGTGAAAGTTATGATGTTTTTGACATAAACATCTAATTTGGAAAAATAATCAAAGACAAATGTTTGTGGTAAAATCAATTCACTTAAGCAAAGATAAATTGACAAATGAACCCCACATGACTATTTGGAGACTGATTGCTCTTATTGAACAACCTGATCTTCTAGGTGGTATAATTCAGCCAAACTTTGAACTCATAAATGGTGAACAAAGAGATCTCATTAGTAGTTTGAGAACCTTCACTTGTGAAAACAAGGACAAAAAAACACAATGGAGAAATGCAACAACCATTCTAGACAAAGAAGAGGAACATGCCTATATTGAGGTTGGAAGGCCCCTATTACCACCACCCATGTGGCAATAAATATCTTCCTTTCTTCCATAAACTTAAATTGTTTCCACATGATCTCATGAAAAAATTAGGATACCTAAGCCAAAGTCTACAGGTCCTCATTTTAGACTTAGGCATCTCAGTCCAAAAGCTCTTAAGAAACACCTTTGAGTAGTTCAAAATAATGGAAATAGATTAGTAGAAAACTTTTAAATAGACGTGCTTCATGGTATAGTCCAAAATTGTATACATTCTTTTGGAGTCAAAATCTCGGTCTTTTTCATGATACTCAACTCCTCTAAATGATTAGTCAAGCAATCAAAATTCATAGGGGAAAATCTCCAACACTCTATTTCAGACATAGGAATCGTAGAACAAGGTATATTCAAAAGTGGGATTCAATATTTTACCGCAACCATTACACTTTGTTGAGAAAATTTTATGCCCAAACTAGAGAGCCTAGATAGGTTTGAACATTCCCCTCCATCCTCTCATTTTCTAGAACTTTAATATTGTAAGAGGTCCATTCCCACTACCTTGATCTTGTTGAAACAAAGTTTCACTTTATTAGATGATTTTGTACAAAGTAAGGATCTCTAAATGAAGGTCAACTAGTCATCACTTTAAACTTAGACATTGTAGTACAAAAGCAATCAACAACTACATTGAGGCACTCTATGAAAATTGAAACAAGTTGTTGATAAAATTTTATGCACACTGTGAAAATATTCTGACATGTACACGTTCTTTATGAGCTAGAACCCTTTCCTTTTTTAATATCAACAACTTTTCTAAATCATTGAGTCTTTAGGACTTGAAAATTTTAGAGGTCTAGCATCATTCTCACTACCTTGATCTTATCAAAACAAAAGGTTCACTTTAGGTCAACATGGGGTCAAACATTTCACTCACTCCTTCATCAAATTTCATCCTTCACCTAGTCTATCTTTATAAAATTTCAAATACACCAACACTTTGGGACTTAAACATCAAACCAACTGCTATCTTAGCTACCTTTTATGTGAAATGTATCCTTTTCCATGCACTTAGTTGAGATGGTTATCATATTTGAACTAGTTTATCTTGAAGGTCACAAGTCTACCCTAAATATTTCTAAGTTCATTAGCATACTTTATTCCAACATCAAAACATCAAATTCAAGTCAAAATTGTTGTCCCAAAATTCTTGCAAAGATCACTTCTTGCATCACCTATCTTTTCATGCCACATTATCATAATTTCTCCCAAAATACTTAGAGTCCCTCTTACCTAGGTTTTAGTCAACTAGAGAGTTCAAACATTACAAAACTCAACACAACTCTCCTATAGCTAATACCAAATTTATGGTAAATATGCGATCACAACACAAGAGAATCATGGAGAAAGAAAAAGTTACATTTACCTCAAGTGATCCAAATTCTTTAGAATTTGATCCTAGAAGTCATGTTACACTATCACGACAACCATCATCTCCTTTAGGACCATATGAAATTGAAGACATCACAAACAACCCATTTGAGCTCATTGGAGAAGAAATTTTAGAACATTAGTCTTTTGAAAGTGTAGCTCCTATCTCCCCAATGTTTGTAGCACAAAGTTTAAAAAATGACTTGAAAACTCCATCACAAAGGCTAAGTCAAAATTACATACCTACTCTTGCAACTAGCCTTGATAAAAATTTTGGTCACACCTTACCATTTGAAAATAGTACACTTGTGGGTACTCTTAAAATAAATCCTCCACCTCCCACCTCCATTTGGACACCTACCTTTGGTGATCCTCCCATTTCAAAAGATCCAAACCAACTACACACACCACTTGAACTTAATTATTCCACCACCGCTTGAAAATTTTAGGGACACCCTTCTACATCCACACCTATGAGTAACATAAGTATTCCTACCATCATGCCAAGTAGTATAGACCAAGTATCTCAAAATAACACACAAGGACATGTCAATACCATATCAGAAAATCAACCATTAATGCAAATAGGGACATCTTTATCCAACCCTCCGATAGGTTCATCCATTCCATCTACCAATACCACATCATCCACTATCAAATCACCTCAAAAAATTCCCTTCATTACAAGTTATTTCAACCCCAAGAGTACCTTGATCACAAATCCTTTGTTTACATCATTTATGCAAGGAAATCCTCAAAAAATAGGACAAGGGAATGTTTTCAATCAATGGACTCAAGGTCCTTGTTTGTCATTTCCATTGCAAAATTTAACATCATCTTTTCCAACAACTTCCTTTTCTGTTTCAAATCAATCAGGACCTCAAACTTACATTCCTTCATCTCAATCCACCATCTTGCAAGGAAAGTTGAACCAAGGGAACCCCCAACCTCTCATCAACAATCTGCTACCTACTCAAAAAATTAACACCCCCAGTCCATTACAAATTTCCTAACCATTAACTGATCCTACATTGCAAGCACAATAACCTTACTAGCTAAACCATCAATTTTGATGTGTTCTATGGACTTCTCTTGCACTCTTAGGATCTTTCACCTCAAAGGAGAGAGATAGAACACTAAAATTGTAGTGGTTCACTCAAAATAAGGTATGTAAGATGGAATTGAGACTAAATGCAATGATCTAGATGCAACTAATCAATAGAATTGATAGATTATAAAAGAAAAACTAATGGAAAGTGAAATATTTGAAAATGCATTATGTAATGCAAAAAAACATAGAAATGTGAAAAAAGATGAACATAAATGGATGAAACTAAAAGTGTGCACCTAAGATATGGATGGAGATTGGAAATGACTTCTGGAATGCTACTAACATATCTGCTAATTTTTAGACCTGGTGGGACTCATTCACCATTGTAGGAAAATTAGTCCCAGTTGTATAAAATTGTTTTAGAACTTGTTTCAAACAAATTGGTGTCTAAAAATGCAGAAAACCAAAAACTGGCCTAGAAGTGGAACTCATTTTCCACCCATGGTGAATGAGTCCAATTTTTAATTTTTGAATATTCAAAGGTGGGCACAGGTTCCTTTGGTCTACACTTTTTGCTTCTTCAGGTGTCTGGTTCTAAAATTGTCAAATTCAGGCCTGGAAGTGACTTTTTGTGAGTATTTTGACTTATCCAATGAAGAGATAACTTGAAAAACTTTGCAATGCAATCTTCAATGATTTATAAGTCTACAAGAGAGGACAATTTAAGGTGTCAGATTTTTATCCATGGGATTCCTCATTTGCATCAAGCCACTTCAGTTGATTGTTATTCCCTTGTCAGATCATTATCCATGAGATGCTTTGTTTTCATTAGACCACTTTAGTTGATCGTACACTCTTGGAAGGAATAAAACCCAATGACACCACCAAGGAGAGGAAACATCACAAGAAAAAGTAAATCACACCATGAAGTTTGTAAAATAATGTTATTTTTGTATGCCTCCACTTTAAAGTGGTTGCTACACACTGTTTTGTGAGCAATTTCTTTAGAGTAGATGAGGGCATGAGAGCTTATTCAAAATTACATATGCCAAGTCATATGTTTTTGATAAGCTGCATCATGAAGAAAGGGGGTATATCACATTCAATTCAATCTTAAGACATGTCATTCACATCTTAAGTTTTCTCTTATATGTTCGTGAAAGGTTAATGACTAGTCAAAAGAGACAATGACAAGTCACATACAAGGATAAGGCTTTCTAACCTTTTTCCCCCATTTAGTGTAGGACAAGGGTGAGCCTAGAATGGATGATGGTATACTACCCCTTGCAATGGATGAAAAACATGCAATAGTGAGTATGTGATGATCCTACAACTATTGCATGGCAAGGAGCAACAACTAATGTTATTTATGTGGATAAGGAAACAAAGTTTCTTCTTGATTGGATTTGATTGTATTTACTTCGTTATATATTTGAGAAATGTCATTGTAACTTGGTTGGTATGAAATGTTATTCTTAGGTGGGTAAAGGATGAGTTCGGGTTGGTTTTGAGTTTGTTGCTTATGTGATGGTGGGTAAAGAATTAGAGGATTATTAGGATGTCCCATGGGGTATGTATGCAGTTCATTGATCAAAGGGAATCCAATGGACACTTGCACATTCATAGCCTCAGTGGTCTTGGTTTGATGTATCCCTAAGGAATACATATCAATTTATTGCACGAGACTAGTCTCCCTAAGAGGAGAGTTGTTAGGAGAACTACAATCCAAATGTTTGTGACAGTCAAGGATTGGTTCTTCCAAAGTCTTGTCATTGTAAGGAAGGGAGCTATCTATGGTTGAATTGTCTAGTTCTATGATGCTTTCCCACATAATATTCTCATGATTCTCAGAGATTGGATCTTGTAACACCATAATATTGTCTTCAATAAGAGGGATATTAGGAGAGGGGAAAATTTGATTGTTGTCCATAATCTCATTTTCTTGTGCCATAACATCTACCCTAGGAGGAGAGCTTATAGGAAAGTGACAGGAAAGAGGTGCATCACATGTCATGGTTAGATTTTTTAAAGAATCTTCATCACAAATACGGGTGAGATCAAGGGAAGGACAACTATGATTTTTAGGTGTGTCCATAATGGGATCCTCTTGTTCAAATAGACCCTTCCAAATGCTAGGAACATTAGGAAGGAGAAAAATAATGCTAGATCTCTCAATCATTGGATTCCTTGATACCAACATATCCTCCTCACAAATGTGCTTGTCATGGTTGGTCATGATTGTATCCTTATTGACTAAAAAATGGCCACAAATAGGGGAGATGCATTCATCTTGTATAGTTATACTATCTTCCCAAGAGGAATGAGGAGAAGAACAAACAAGACCTTCATGATGCTCAACGATTGTACCTTCTTTCACCAAGATACCTTTGTCACTAAAAGGAGAGATATCAGGAGAAGTACAACTATGATCATCATGGTTATCTCTATTTGCATTCCCTTCTAACACATCATCCACACAAATGGGAGAGATAGGAGGGAGTGTAAGTTTAAGACAAGCATTTGCATTTTCACTCTCTTGTGCTAAGCGAATACCATAACTAGGGAATGCATTGAATGAAGGAATAGAATGCTTGTTAACTAGATTTTTATTTGAAAATTTGGAGAAGATTGAAACTAAAATTTTGAAATAACAATCTAGGCTAATTTAAAATGCAATGTAAAAGGCTGAAATGAAATGTAATTTTTAGATAACAATTGACTGATTATGCTATGTAAGGATATGAGAATGAAAATACAAAATTTAAACCATGCATTAAATGAGCTAATTTAAGCTAGATCTAATGAAATGCATGTTACAGAAATGCAACCAATTGATACAGTTAGGGAATGGCACCAAACAAAAGCCCAAAAATAGGGGTTTTAGCTCTATAAAAGGCAATTTTAGGGGTGAAAAGGGACTAATTCTCCCAAGGTGGAAAATGAGTTTTAGTGGGGATGTTTTTTAGAATTTTCAAAAATTTTGAACTTTTTTTTATGTTTCCTGAGTTCTATGATGTAGACCTAAGTTAAAAATACATAATTTCAAAAAAATTAAATGAATTTAGATGCCAACACTGCAACCTAAATGCACTTTTTATGAATGTAAAATTTGAAACCTAGCATGTGAATGAACTAATATAAACCCTAAAGAAAATTTAATGCAAGGGTAGATCTATGATGAAGGACTCCAAATCAGAAAAGAGAAGTATTTGAAAAGAAGGTTAACCAAAATTACCCATCAATTTTGATGAGTTCTATGGACTTCTCTTGCACTCTTAGGATCTTTCACCTAAAAGGAGAGAGATAGAACACTAAAATTGTAGTGGTTCACTCAAGATAAGGTATGCAATATGGAATTGAGACTAAATGAAATGATATTGATGTAGCTAATCAATAGAATTGATTGATTATGAAATCAAAACTAATGAATTGTGAAATGTTTGAAAACACATTATGTAATGCAAAAACACCTAGAAATGTGAACAAAACTGAATAGAAATGGATGAAATTGAAAGTGTACACCCAAGATATGGATGGGGACTATAAATTACTTCTAGAATGTTTCCAATGCTAATTTTTAGGTCTTGTGAGACTCATTCACCATTTTGGGTGAATTAGTTCCAGTTCTATAAATTTTTTCTAGATCTCGTTTTGGACAAATGGGTGTCTAAAAATGTAGAAAAGAAAAAAATGGCCTAGAATTTGGTCTAGTTTTGAATTTATAAATATTCAAAGGTGTGAATAGGAGCCTTTGGTTTGCACTTTTTGCTTCTTCAGGTGTCTGATTTTGAAACTGTCAAATTCAGGCCTGAAAGTGACTTTTTCTGAGTATTTTGACTTATCCAATGAAGAGATGACTTGAAAAACTTTGAAATGCAATATTCAATGATTTTCAAGTCTCCTAGATGTTTAAATATTTCCATGATTATTGATTTTGAATGTCTACAATAATAGTTGAAGAATCAACCCTTGAATGTTTGAATATTGTTATCTTAATGACTTGAAATGATGAAACCCTAACTTGCTTGACTTGAGATGGAAGAATGATGGATGAATAGTGAAGAATGGTTATGATTTAGGGTTTAGAGAGTTAACTTTATAGGAAATTCACCTTATTAGCCGATAAATTGGATCCCTAAGGCCAACATGTGTAAATAATAAACTTAAATTTTAGTTTTTCTTGCTCAAAGGTCAAAATTGGCCCAAATGGGACTCATTCGCCACCTTGGGAAAATCAGTCCAACCTAGTAGAGGCTCATTTTCCATAGGTGGTAAATTAGTCCCAGTGGATCCTATTTGATAGCTAAGATGCTAGAAATTAAGAAAATAAGGTTTTTATGGTGGCTTTGTCAGGTATTTCATGAAATATTTCCTTGGGATGCACAATATGGGGTAACAGGATCCTGTTAGTGATGATATGAAGGTAAATTAGGGCTTGGGGCATATAATTCAATGAGAAAGTGTGATTAATTATAGTTTACAACACTAAATTGAGGTCCACATAACCTAGGAAGGCACAAGAACCAATGTGAATGTGCAAGACATAGTACAACACTAGTTTAACATTAAGTTTATTTTACAAACCTTCTAGACTAGTGTGATAATGTTATTAAACACATTTTATAATGTTGAATTAAGGGAAGATTGGTTCATTAAGTGTAGAAAAGCATGAAATTCTTTTAGAACACTTTACAACACCTTTAAAAGACATTGTTAAATGCATTTGAAAGGGTCGAAGACATAGTGTGGATGTGAAAAACACCTCAAAACACCTCAAAAAACCAAATCAAGGCCTCATTAAGTCTAATTTATCATCAAATATTCTACAAATCAAGCAAGTTTCCTTTTTTCTATGGTACACTAGCAAGTAGTCCAACAAAAACAACATGTAACAACCTTAGTAGCGCAACAACAACATCAAGCCCAACAAGTAGCCCTAGCAGCACAACAATAATATGCTTATCAACAAGCTATCCAACAACAACAACAACAACAAACCACCTTAGTAGCACAACAAAAATAAGTTTGACAAGTAGCCTTAGTAGCACAACAACAACAAAAAGTTTCCCTAATGGCCCAAAAAGCCCAAGAGTATGCCCAACAAGAATAATTTAGTGCACAACAACAAGGTTCCTACTGTAGCCCTCAACAAAACATCATTAATCAAAAAAAATAGGGAACATATACACCCACACGCATCAACTTATCATATACTTCCATACAACCCATACAACACCTTATCATATCAAAACACATCCATCATCCCACCATACATTCCTCCATCAAACCCACAAGATGATAGAGCATCAAAACTTAAGGTGTTGTCACAAGAAATGCAGGACCTTTGGATGGGCAAGACAAAGAAGCCCCATATATAGAACCTATGTCCATATCCATTTGATCAAAACATTGTAGTGGTACCATTTCCTCCCGACTTTGAAATCCCCAAGTTCAATAAATACAAAGGGAGGGGAAATCCTATAGACCACATTAAAGAATTCAATGTCATGTGTATGGAGGTTTCCTACAATGATTCCTAGTTAATATGTCTCTTCCCACGAAGTTTAATAGGTCATGCCATGGATTGGTTTTCTCAATTGCCTCCAAGTATAAAAAATTTCCAAGAAATTGTTGAAAAATTTATAGATCACTTCTTCAATCTTGACATGGACGTAAGTCTAGAAGAAATATACACTCTTAGACAAAAAAAATGGGAATATTTCACTAATTTCTCGCAATGGTGGAGACAAAGAGCTAGTAAAAGAAAATGGCCACTTCCTAACAAAGAAGCCCCATATATAGAACCTATGTCCCTATTCGTTTGATCGAAACATTGTAGTGGTACCATTTCCTCCTGACTTTGAAATCCCCAAGTTCAATAAATACAAAGGGAGGGGAGATCCTATAGACCACATTAAAGAACTCAATGTCATGTGTATGGAGGTTTCCTACAATGATTCCTAGTTAATACGTATCTTCCCACAAAGTTTAATAGGTCCTGCCATGGATTAGTTTTCTCAATTTCCTCCAAGTGTAAAAAATTTCCAAGAGATTGTTGAAAAATTTATAGATCACTTCTTCAATCTTGACATGGACGTAAGTTTAGAAGAACTATACACTCTTAGACAAAACAAATGGGATTATTTCACTAATTTCTTGCAATGGTGGAGACAAAGAGCTAGTAAAAGCAAGTGGCCGCTTCCTAACAAAGAAGCCCCATATATAGAACCTATGTCCATATCCGTTTGATCAAAACATTTTAGTGGTACCATTTCCTCCTGACTTTGAAATCCCCAAATTCAATAAATACAAAGGGAGGGGAAATCCTATAGACCACATTGAAGAATTCAATGTCATGTGTATGGAGGTTGCCTACAATGATTCCTACTTAATACGTCTCTTCCCATGAAGTTTAATAGGTCCTGGCATGGATTTGTTTTCTCAATTGCCTCCAAGTGTCAAAAATTTCCAAGAAATTGTTGAAAAATTTATAAATCACTTCTTCAATCTTGACATGGATGTAAGTCTAGAAGAACTATACACTCTTAGACAAAAAAATGGGAATATTTCACTAATTTCTTGCAATGGTGGAGACAAAGATCTAGTAAAATCATGTGGCCTCTTCCTAACAAAGAAGCCACATATATAGAACCTATGTCTATATCCATTTGATCGAAACATTGTAGTGGTACCATTTCCTCCCAACTTTGAAATCCCCAAATTCAATAAATACGAAGGGAGGGGAAATCCTGTAGACCACATTAAAGAATTCAATGTCATGTGTATGGAGGTTTCCTACAATGATTCCTAATTAATACATCTCTTCCCACAAAGTTTAATAGGTCCTGCCATTGATTGGTTTTTGCAATTACCTCCAAGTATCAAAAAATTCCAAGAAATTGTTGAAAATTTTATAAATCACTTCTTCAATCTTGACATGGACATAAGTCTAGAAGAACTATACACTCTTAGACAAAAAAATGGGAATATTTCACTAATTTCTTGCAATGGTGGAGACAAAGAGCTAGAAAAAGCAAGTGGCTGCTTCCTGACAAACAAAAAGTGGGCATTATCATAACAAATCTAGACCCGAATCTATCCTTCCACTTGAAAATTCAGTGCATCACATCTTATGATGAGCTTGTCACTAGAGCCCTTAACATTGAGAGAACCCTAATCTCACAAGGAAACACACATGTGTATAAATATGACCACCTATCCACTAGTTTTAATGAAAATCCCCACTATTGGGACAAGAACAAGAATGTTACTAGTGATGGTGTTGTTGATGCAAAGGTGGTCTTAACTGCTCCTAGACAAGAAAACACCAACCCATGAACACACAAAAAACTATATGTGCAACCACCAAACAATCAACCAATGATCAATGCTATAAACACTCAACATGGACAATAGAGAAAAAAAATGCTCCTGAGCGACAATTCACTCCCTTAGGTGAACCCATGGAAGATGTGTTAAAAGGTTGATATAGTCTAACCTTATCAAACTACTAGATTTCTCAAACTATCAAGAGCCACAAATCAAACCTTGTAGCTATAGAGAAGATCACTTTTGTGAATTTCATTGGTACAAAAGTCATAGAACACAAAATTTTAGGCTCAAAAATCTAATAGAGGATCTTATTGAACAAAGAGACATTGAGGTTGATCAAGAATTTGGGAATAAAAATCTGAAAATTTACATGAACCCTATGCTTGATCATGGAAAAAAATATTCGATAAAGGAATCAACTTCAAAAAATACCCATGATACCGCATTGGGACATGTTTACACTATTATGACGAATAAGAGATGTATCAATGTTGGATATGACATTGATGAATTCAGTTATAGGCTTTGGGATTTTGAAAATAAAAAAATTGTGAGAAGAAAGGATGTCATATTCAATGAGAAAGTGTTGTACAAAGATCAATGGCAGCAGCATGAGAAGAAATAAAATGATTACATAGTGTTGGATGGTACACCAAATAGTGATGTTCCAGTGGTTCCTCATGCTTTGAAACAACAACAACAAATACCACAAACTCCAGTGAATGTTAGATGATCTTCAAGGATAAGTAGACCTCCAGAAAGATTTTATCTCTCTTTGTATTCCATTTTATTAATTGATGCTGGTGAATAGAAATATTATGATGAAGCTATGCAGGTGGATACCAAGGTTTAATGGGAGAATGGAATGGAAGAATAAAAGGACTCCTTGTTGAAAAATCAGACTTGGGAATTATGCAAGTTGCATGCAAGTAAAAATGATTTACCAAAAAAATAGGTTTATAGGCTAAAAGAGGAGGATGGAGGTAAGAAAATATTTAAAGCTAGCTTAGTTGTAAAGGGATTTGCATAGGAAAAGGGTATTGATTTTGATGAAATATTTTCTCCAGTTGTTAAAATGACTTCTATTCATACTATTTTAAATATCGTGGTTGCTGAAGATTTGCATTTAGAACAACTTGATGTTACAACAACCTTTCTCCATGGTGATTTGGAAGAGGAAATATATATGGAAAAACCACAAGGATTTGAGGTCAAAGGTAAGTGGAAACTTGTGCGCAAATTGAAGAAAAGTTTATATGGCTTGAAGAAAGCACCTCAACAATGGTATATTAAATTTGATAGCTTTATGGTTGAGCATCACTATAGTTGGTGTAATTAAGACCATTGTGTTTATTTGAAGAAGTTAGATGATGATAGCTACATTATTTTATGTTTATATGTTGATGATATGCTTGTAGTGGGGTCTAACATGAATCACATAGAGTAGTTAAAATGATAGTTAGCAAATTCATTTGCTATGAAGGATTTGGGGGCAACCAAGAAAATCCTTGGTATGAAGATTACAAGAGATAGGAAAAACAATTTTTTTTTTTTTATCTCAGGCTGATTATCTTGAAAAGGTGTCGTAGAGATTTCATATGGAGAATGCAAAAGTTGTCAGCACACCTTTATCGAGCCATGTTAAATTGACTAAGGATATGTGTCCAAAGACACAAGAGGAGGAATAAAAAATGTCCAAGGTACCATATGCTTTAGCTATAGGTAGTTTAATGTACGTCATGGTATGCACAAGACTAAATATTGCACATGTTGTAGGAGTTGTTAGCAGGTATATGAGTTACCCCAATGTTGAGCACTAGAATGCAATAAAATGGATTTTTAGGTATTTGAGAGGTACATCCAATAAATGGTTATGTTTTGGGGGCTCTCATACTAATTTAAAAGGCTATGTTGAATCAAATTTAGTAGGGGATATTGATACCAGGTGGAGTACCATAGGTTATTTATTTATAGTTGGTGGGCCAACAGTGAGTTGGATTTATTAGTTGCAAAAGGTGGTTCCTTTATTCACCATGGAGGCAAATCATATTGCTGTAATAGAGGTAGAAAAGGAGATGATATGGCTGCAACTTTTCATGGAAGAGGTGGGGAAAAAATAGGCTGAAAATTACTTGTTTACATACATCCAAAGTGCTATACATCTTGCAAAGAATTCCGTGTTGCAATCTAAAACCAAACACATACAGTTGAGATATCATTTCATTTAGTCAGAGTTGGAGGATGGACAGGTAAAGCTGGAAAATATACATATAGATTCTAATCTAACATATATGTTTATGAAGGTGGTGACAAGGGAGAAGTTGAGATCCTCTTCAAATTTGGTTGGCCTTCAAGGTTGAATTCAAGTATAATAGAGCAGCATGGTCCAAGGTGGTTATTTCTACGTGTGTTTTATTTCTCCATTTTATTGATTAAATTTGAATTTAACTATTAGATATTTTCCTTCTAACCCTAACAATCAAGATGCTATTTTAAAACAAAGTCCAAACCCATCAATAGTGTTTGGTACTATTTTATACCATAATAGCATCAAGTGGATATCAAATTGTGATCTCTCCCACATATGACTCAATGATTAGGTAGGTTGAAGAAGGTCCAAATGAGCCAGAAATATCCCTTATTACACCCATATGTTAGAGTAAAGGTTTTAGCTTAATTATATTAATTAAGTTACCTTTATTCCTCTCTTAATATTTCACTTTAGGTGCATGTTGTGACATTTAATAATTATATTAATTATTAAATGTCTACCTATTAGGGTTACTTTTTAGGTTTTGCTTGATCTCCTTTTAAGGATTGATCTTTGTAAATATTCAATTTATTCTGTTCTGATAATATATCTCTCATATTACATAGCTTCAAACCCTCTCTTTCTTTTTTCTCCATTCTCTTCCCTATGATAGGTATCTCTTTCCATGCAGGTGTTGTTGGACTCTGAAGTTGGTTTTGACAACTTCTACATGGTATCAGAGCATGGGCCTGTTGCAGCTTGTTCTTGTTTTGAAATTTTTGGAGCTATGAGGGTTTGATCAGGATTTCAGAAGTTTTCAAGTTGATTTTTTGTGGATTTGACCTACTCTGTTCTTTGGGTTCATTTTGGGCCCAAACGAACCTCACCATTGGATATGCAATGCCTGAAAAACCTATATTTTCATATAAAACACGTCTAGTTTGGCCACTATCAACCAAAAAAGTTTTTTTTTTCCCCAGAGTTGTACAGCCCTAGGGCACATCGTTCAAGGTCAAAATTTCAAAAAAAAAAAAACAATTAAAAAAAGCGCATTTAAAAAGCACTTACAGTGTAATTTTTGGGCACCGTCTGTCGGCCACCAAGCAGCCACTCACCAACCACCGAGTAGCCACCCAACCATCATCGGTCCACCTCCATTGGCTGGCCACCCACCCACCATCGGCACACCACCACCATACTGCCGCAGAGGCACCAGAGCACCGCCGCGCCACCATAGAGCCATCGGAGTGCCGCCAGACCGAGCGGAGCTACCTAGGCTTCTTTTTTAAACCTTTTTTTGACCTCTTTCAGTAAATTGGGCATAAATCAGGCGTACGATCTTTGTTTTTCAAAAACAAGATTCCATCAAAAAGCTGGTTCCAAGATCGATCTGATGGTGGAGGTTTTATGTCTTGATTTTTTTGTTTTGATGTCATTTTTTGCATTTCTAGGGGCGTAACTTTTGCGTCCGAACTCTTTTTTGTGCAAACGAATAGGCATTGGAAAGGTGGCTATGTGATATTTCTAGATATACAGTTTATTTCATTATAAATTTCACTAGGTACACAAAGCATTGTCCTAAGTATATTTTTCTTTTTCCAATTTTTTCGCTACAAAATCTCTACTGGGGTTTGGTTTCTTGCAATTGTGGGGGGGAGTTTTTTTTCTTGCTTTCTATCATTTACTTTAGAAAAATAGAAACTCTTCACATTAAACATTCATTAAACCTTTCCAACCATGGCCAAAAACACTCCCACTATTGAACTTCTCACACCTCATAACTATCACACTTAGAAGGCATACATGGCACGTCTTCTTAGATCAAAGGGGTTGTGGTGCTTTTTAGACATAGTTCAACTAGTTTTGACATGACCATTTGAGGTTATGAAGTAGAGAAATAAGATGGATGAGGCTATGGGGTTGATTTCCTAACATGTTTCAGACAACTTGTTGTTTCATCTTGATGGTTGTAATAGTCCTCTTGAAATGTGGACCAAGTTCAGTGATTTATTTGGTACCATCAATCAATTCCATGCCATCCAGATTGAGGTAGAGTTGACTTCCCTTGTACTTGATTATTTTCCCACTATTGAGGACTTTCTGATGAAATTCAAACAACAAAGATCTCTTCTACAGGGTTGTCATAAGAAAAAATAGATGAGGACTGTATATACCTGATTCTTTCTAAGCTTCAAGGTCCTTTTAAGATCTCTTCCACATTTTATTCCACCATGGATGAATTGGGTAACCATTTTACCATGCCTATTTTTGAGGTGTTTTGTGATCGGTTGACATGAGAGCAGGCCAAGATATCACAATTGGATGATCTCATAGGATCTAAGAACCAAGCATTGGTACCTCAGTCATCTAAAGGAAAAAAGAAGCAGAAACCAAAGCCCAAAATAGATTCAGTAGGTACTGAGACTTCCTCCAAGCCACCTCCTAAAACTGATTCAAAACCACAATTCAATTCTAAACAGGATAGATCTTCGAAGTCTGGTGAGTCTTCCTCCAAGACTAAGAAGAAATATGGTGATCCTTGCAGTTTTTGTGGCAAGGAAGGACATCCAGTTTCTAGGTGTTGGAAATGATTAGAGGCTTTAGAGGAAGCCATGTAGCAACATAATATCACCTCCCCTCATCTTCCTTCTCATCCTAGAGGGAAAGGTCATGCTCTTTCTACTCAAGCATTGCCCTCAAGATCCACTTGGATTCTAGATTCTGGTGCCTCTCACCATATGACAGACACAAAGGATTTGCTCATTGCTCTTGCCCCTATAGGCACTAGACATATTGCAGTTGATGACTCAACACAACTTTTAGTTCAGGGTTTAAGTACTATTTCATTGGATGGTGGTTGTCTTCAAGATGTACTTTTGGTTCTTGAAAGTTTGACAAACCTTCTATCTATTTATCAGATTTTCCACTCTGGCTCTGGTAAGACAGTTGAGTTCTCACCACATGATGGGGTTATTTGAGACCTTCATGATCCTGACTTGGTTGTGGCTACTAAGAGTGTTGATTCTACATCTCATTTATACAGATTTGATGGCTTTTAGAGTTTAGACACTATTGGTTCCTCTCTTATAGCACATGTAGATTAAGTGAGTAGGCTTTGGCATGAGTGTTTTGCCCATGTCAATTAAAAATATCTACAACAGATGAGTACTTAGGCAATTGTGATTGGGCTTCCACAAATTTCTTGTACTGATGGTCTATGTTGAGGTTGTTCCCTTAGAAAACATCATTGAGATCCTTTTCCTAAGGGTTGAGCCACATGTGCTAAGGCACCCCTAGAGTTGGTACATAGTGATCTTATGTCCTTTCTTACTCCTTCCTTTTCAGGGGCCTGATATGTGCTCACTTTTAATGATGAATTCTCCAGATGTACATGGGTGTATTTTCTTAAGTACAATTCTAATGTCTTTGACTCATTCAGGACCTTTAAGACATTTGTGGAGAAGCAATCTAGACTTTCTATCAGGAGGATACACACAGATAATGGGGGGGAGTATGTTAATCAGGATTTCAGATATTTTTGCACTGAGCATGGTTTACAACATCAGTTTATAGTACCTTACACCCCTCAGTAGAATGGTGTAGCTGAGAGAAAGAACAAAACCTTACAAGAGATGGAAAATTGTATGATACAGTCTAGAGCTATGAGTTCTTCATTTTGGGTTGAGGCAGTCAATTGTGCCAATTATATTTAGAATCATATGCCTCATAAGGCATTGTGACATATGACTCCTGAGGAGGCTTGGACCCATGTCAAGCCTGATGTTTCTACATTTTGAGTTTTTGGTAGTGAGACTTGTGCATTTATTCTTGAATCTTAGTAGAAAGCCATGGAGAGGAAGAGCCGACCACTCATTTTTTTTGGCTACTGTGAGGATGTTAAGGCGTACAGGTTGTTTGATCCTGATTCCAGAGAGGCCTTGTTTCAGTGGGATGTCTAGTTTGATGAATGCTATCCTCAGATGGATTTTCTATCACCAGCTTCTCCCTCACTGCCTACTCATCCCTCTTCATCTCTTGAGGATTACTTATCTCTTGAGGATGATGTAGATGATGATAAAACATCTCCACCACCACTAGTTGCTCCGCATTTTCCTAGGTGGGCCCGTGTTACTGTTGATGCATCTAGTTCTTTGGTAGGTGGTCCTTCAGATACTCATCGTACTCGTCTCAAACATCTGGTTCTAGTCTTTTGAGTCATTCCATTTCAGATGATCCTCAGAAGTTTCTAGAGGTGACAAGTCACTTTGAGTGGGATAGGGCTATGTATGAGTACTCTTCTTTGATGAAGAATCATACTTGGGATCTTTGTCTTATTTCTAAGGGAAGAAAGTTGGTTCGGTGCAAGTGGGTGTACCATACCAAGTATGTTGTAGATGGTTCTATTGATAAGTATAAGGCATGTCTTGTTGTGAAGGGGTTTTCTCAAGTAGAGGGTATTGAATACTCTAAGACCTTTGCTCCTGTCACCAAGATGAACTCTATACGCCTTGTACTTTCACTTGTAGCTTGATAGGGATGGACAGTGTTTCAGATGGATGTGAAGAGTGCTTTCTTGCATGGAGACCTACATGAGGAGATCTATATGGATTAGCCTTAGGGATTTGTTCAAGACACTTCTTTGGTTTTTAGACTTCGTTGTTCATTATATGGTCTCAAACAATCCCCTTGGGCTTGGTATGAGAAGATGGACTCTTTCTTGCTTTATTTTAACTTCACACGCTGTCATTCTAATCACACAGTGTATATTCAGCGTCAGGAGGGTGATCTTTTGTTTCTTGTGCTATATGTAGATGATCTCATTCTTACAGGTAGCTCATCCTCCATGATTCAGAGTGTTTAGAGAGCTTTGATGGAGCAGTTTGAGATGACAGATCTCAGTTTTCTGTACTTCTTGCTGGGGCTATAGGTTATTCAATCTTTAGATGGGATTTCCATATTTTAGGAGAAGTATGATCTTGATATGCTTCAGCAATTTGGCATGCTTGATTGCAAGTCTTCCCCCACTCCATTTCAGTCAGGTGTTGTTTTGTCGTCCACTTGTTCTACTCCTTTAGTGGATCGCACTTTATACAGGAAGTTGGTTGGAAGTTTGTTGTACCTAACACATTCTTGTCCTGATCTTTCCTTTGCAGTTTGCCTTGCCTCTCAGTTCTCCCATGATCCTCATGAGAGCCATTGGAAAGTAGCCAAATGTATTTTGAGGTACATTTGGGGCACCACTCATTATGGCATTCACTATACTTTAGGATCCCCTCACATCATTGGCTTCACTGACTCAGATTGGGTTGGTGATGTCAATGATTGGAAGTCTACTTCTGGCTTTGTTTTTTGCCTTAGTTCTAGTCCTATCACATGGTCTTGCAAGAAGTAGTATACTATTGCATTATCATCTATAGAGGCTGAGTACTAAGTAGCAGTAGTAGCTATTCAAGAGGTTTTATGGCTTCGACAGTTGATGATAGAATTTGGGTTTCCTCCAGATAGTCCCACTATTCTTTGGTGTGACAATCAGAGTGCCATTCACATTTATCACAACCCAGTGGATCATCAGTAGACTAAGCACATTGAAATCCACATGCACTTCATCAGGAAGTTGATTCAGGATGGTTCTCTCATCTTAGAGTACATTCCTATAGAGGAGTAAGTTGCAAACATCTTCACTAACCTTTGGAATCTCTGCGCTATCTTCAGTTGCGTTCCATGCTTGGGGTGAAGGAAGTTGTCCTTGGGGGGTCTCAGCGAGGCCTTCCTTCCTTCATATTTTATTTTAGCATGTTTCTTTATCTCTTTTTGGAGAGGAGTTTTTTCCCACTAGGTTTTCTCCTTTACTCTGCTTTACAGAGATTTGGTTGTATTTGGGTACTTGATCAGGCCTAGTTGTCGGGACCTAATTTTAATTTCATGCATTGTAGTTACCTTTGCTTTCTTGCACATGTTTGTAGTTACACTTTTTCTCATCTTAAGGAGGGTGTTAGAGTAAAGGTTTTAACTTAATTATATTAATTAAGTTACCTTTATTCCTCTCTTAAGATTTCACTTTATGTGCATATTGTAACATTTAATAATTATATTAATTATTAAATGTCTACCTATTAGGGTTAATTTTTAGGTTTTTCTTGGTCTCCTTTAAGGATTGATCTTTGTAAATATTCAATTCAATTTGTTTTGATAATATATCTCTCATATTACAGAGCTTCAAACCCTCTCTTGCTTTTTCTCCATTCTCTTCCTTATGACAAGTATCTCTTTGCATGCAGGTGTTCTTGGACTCTGAAGTTGGTTTTGAAAAATTCTACACCATACCCAAAAAATGTCGTGAATACTCTTTTACCGATGATATATCATCCACCCAAGGATCATGTCAAGAGGAGGCTCTTGATGATAACAAAAGTTATTCTGAATCGAGTCAAGATCAAGAACCCATATCCCCAAAGTTTCACAAAGAACTAAGCGACATCTTCCAAATCATTTTAAACTCCAAAGATTCCCTGATATCACTCTATAGATGTTTCTTTTGGATGGACATAAAGACATTTTTCATCCAAAACATAAGTCTCCCACTCTTGATATTCCTACACGAGAAAGAAATGACCTAGATTCTTGATTCTTATAGTGATTGTGCATCATCGACATCTTTTGAATCAGTATCAACATCTTTTGAAACAATATAAATAGATAATGATGTCATAGAATCAAAGAAAATAGTTCATGAGAAAGAAATGATCAATGTTCTTGATTCTTACAGTGATTGTGCCTCAACACCATATTTTGAGTCAACATCAACATCTTTTGAAGCAATATCAGTAGAGAACGATGTCATAGAACCAGAGAAAATAGTTGATATTCCTGAACAACAGAAACCCATAGAAATATCATGTGTTCATGAAAAGTCATATTTAGTGGTTATGGATTAGAGGATACATAATCAAGGTAAAGGATTAGGTATTGCTAAAACCTTCACAATGCGAGGGGAAATCTTGTCTACAAAAAACATCAACATATGGGGCACAAAGAATCTTTATGATGAAAATTTTGTCATTGCTAAAACTAGTCATATATTGAGTTGGCATTCACCCATAATCTCATACACTAATTGGGACCAATTGAAACATAGACTTTTGGCACCTAGTTGCTTTCTATCACTCCTAGGGTTTTTCACCTAGAAGGAGAAAGGTGGGGAAAAAATGCTTGTGTTCTGATTAGAAAAAATGGAAAGAGGGATATGAAGTGTGTGTGATTATTTTTTAAATGCTAAAAAATTAATGAAAATGTACATTAAGGAATCTATTCTAACCTAATGTAAAAGTGCTGGAAAACACAATGTGTATTCAAACTATTTCACTAGAAATGCAAACAAACTGTAATAGAGAATAACCCATTTGAATATATGAACATGGAAGATGGAAGAGGTTGGAATGAGGCTATAAAAAATTTCATAAGACACCAAGAATTCTCACTAGGACTGATTCACCATCCTAGGTGAATGAGTCATGTTTTTGCCAGAAAGTGTCAAAACTAGTTTCGAGGAATTGGGTATCCAAATCTACACAAATCACTATTCAAGCATAGAAATGGGATAGATTCACCATAAATGGTGAATGAGTCCTCTTCTAGAAAATAGAGAATTCTGAACAGGATTCTATGGCTTATGATCTGCAATTTTGTTTCTAAAGATTCCCTAGATCTGAATCTGCAAAACTCAACCTATAGACTCTCTGCAAGCTTGAAATAGGGCTTGAGACACCTTGAATGAATTTGATGAGATATGTACACCTTTTCACACCTTTCCATTTGATAAATCTGCATACACAAACACATGTAAATGGGAAAAAGTGTTGAAGGTTAGGATATAGGGGTTTGCCTAGGTCAAACACCTTTTAGGTAATTAAACCAAATGATGAAATAAAGTAATGAAACATGAAAAAATTGGGTTGATTACCTTGTCATGATGATTTTATCTTTAAATTATGCAACAATGGAGGAAGATTCAGCGCTTGAATGTCCTTAGAAGCTTACTTGATGAATTGCAATGTAAAAACCCTAAGATACTTGACTTGACATGAAAGATTGATGGATTCATAATGAAGAATGGGTGTGAATTAAGTTAATGGATGTAAAAATGAGTTCAGAGATGTTATTTTATAGGAAATTCACCTATTTTACTCATTAATACCTCATCAAATGCCAACATGAAGCAAAATTAAACTCAAATTTCACTTTTTTTCCTGCTCAAAGGTCAAAATGGGGCCAAATAGGACTCATTAACCACACATGGTGGATGGGTCCCACCTAGACGGGACTAATTTTCCATGGATGGCAAATGGGTTCCACAGGGGCTATTTTGAAAGCTTTGATGCCAAGGAATAAGGAAATAAGGTCTAAAATGCAACATTATCAGGTATTTGATCAATTTGAACCTCGCGATGCACAATATGGGTTATTAAGGGCCTATTAATGATAATGTAAATGATAAATAGGGATTGGGACACAAAATTCAATGTGAAAGTGTAAATACAATTTACAACACTTAAGTGAGGTCTGCATAGCATAGAAAGGCACAAGAACCAATTATGTGAATGTGTGAGGAACATTACAACACTAGTTTATCATTAAATTTAATTCAAGAACCATCTAGATTGATGTAATAATGTTATTAAATGCATTTTATTATGTTGATTTAGGGGGAAATAGGTTAATTAAGTCTAGAAAAGCATGAAAGTCCTTTACAAGACTTTACAACACCTTTACAAGCATCATTAAATGCATGCTATTCAATTTGTAAGGGTCCAAGACCTAGTGTGTATGCATAAAATTCCTCACAACACTAGATTAATACTGCATCAAGTCCATTTTATTATGAATTAATCCCATGTCAAGCAAAGGGTCCATTTTTCTATGACATATTTAGCCTCCACTTTGGTGAGAGGATGAACTTTCTTCAAACTCACACTAAAGTAGACATTCAAGATAGGTCCTCATACACAAATGCAAATGACAAAGAATGAAAAGGATCAAAGGAGGTGGCCAAGCATCTAGGATCAAAGATCCTAAGTGAATCCCCCATGATACAAAATCATGCAATGGAAAGGAAGAAGGGGTGAAAAGGATAGATAAAGCTTTGATCATTTATCCAACTAGTTGTGGATCAAATATAAGATGATTGTTTGAAAAATAGAATGTGTAATCAATTTGGGGTGACATAAAACATGATGATCCATTGGGTGAGAAGGCCCAAATTTACTCACTCTAGGGCCATGGAACTTCTGGTCATTCGCGGGGTGAGAAAGCCCAAAAAGGTAAGATACATATGCTAGTTGGTATGCACTCACAAACACAAGGTTGCTAAGGGGGAAAAGTCATGCCACTAGGTGGGCTTCCTGCTACACCATGTCAAAGTTACACCTCCTAATAACTTTAACAAGGCAGCACAAGAAAACTCTCATGAACAAAAAAAAGGTACCATAGTCATGCAAGTTGCATTATGCAAGGTGGCAAAAGATGCATAAATGTAAAAAAGAAAAATGTAAAAGATGCTCAAGGAGTCTTATTTAGTTTGTTCAAGGTCAGTTACATAGGGAAAATTGTGTTTAATTCCTCCAAGAGAGGACCAATCAAAGAATAGTATATTCACAACTCAAGGAATGTAGTGCATCACATTATGCCACCAAGAGGAATGCAATATGCTAAGATAGATCACACTTATGAAGGAAATCACACGCAATGTCATCCCCAAAGTGATGAATGCATCACATAGACGAAAAGGATACAATAAGAACCATGAATAATTTTATGGTAATGTATGCCCCCCACTTTAAAGGAATTTCTACACATCGTTCTGTGAGAAATTAATTTAAAGTAGAGAAGGAAAGAAAAAGTAGAAAGAAAACAAGACATGAGAGCCAACTTGGAAAGCCCTATGCTAAGTCATATGTTTCGAAGTTAGGTTGTGTCATGTCAAGGAAAATGAAAATCAAAGAAAGGGAGTATGTTGCATGTGAGTCAATCTTAGGACATGTCATTCACATCTGAAGCTCACTCTTATATGTGCATGAAAAGTTAATGAGTAGTCAAAAGAGACAATGCCAAGTGGCATACAAGGGATAAAGTTGTCTAACTCTTTTCCCCACACTTAATGCATGAAAAGGGTGAGCCTAAAATTTATGATGGTATGTTTCCCCTCGCAAGGGATGCAAAACATGTAATAATGAGAATTCTACAATCCTACAACTATTACATGGAAAGGAGCAACAATTAATGTTATCTATGTATTGATTTATGATGTAACAAGATTAAAGGTTTCATGGAAAAATGGTTGGTGATAGTGTGTATGTTGAGTGAAGGTTTTTTGGATGGGTTGATGGGTGTGAAAGGACAATCAAGAAGACTATGATTTGTAAGAATGAGGTTAGGTATAGTGTGAGCCTGCATAGGATGATGATTAAGGGTTGAATTTTTTGGAGTATCAAAAGTGAATATAGGAGGCTCTATTTGGTTGTCTATTGTCACTAAGATATCATTCTTATGTGCCATAATATTGAACCTAGGAGGAGAGCTAATACATTCATCAAATTTCATAATTAGATTTGGTAAGATTCATTTATTTCTCATATAAAATTCATCAAGAGAAGGATAACTAGGAGTTTCATGGTTACCAATGATGGGATCAAGGGAGAAATAAGTTGTTCATGAGTGTCACTACTGATATCTTCTAACACTAAACTATATTTTTCATGTGTAGAGAAGATACTAGGAGAAGAAAAGAGTGGATTGACATGATTATCTATATCAACATGTCCTATAACATCTTCTTGACTGGGAGAAGTAGGATTTTCATAGCTCTCAATCACATCCTCCACAAAAATGTGTTTGTCATGATTGTTTAGGAAATTTTATTTGTATTCACTAAAGGATTGTCACAAGGAGGGGAGGGATTGGGAGATGAAAGGGGAGTTGTTAAGGTAGTTTAAATTTCTATCATAATGTTGTTGCAAAGGGGAGGAGGAGGAAGACAAGCAATACTTTCAAGATCTTCAATGATTTTTTCTTCTTCCATCAAGATATTTTCATCACTAATGGGAGAGATATCAGGAGAGTAAAAATTATGATTATCATGATTATCGATGCATGCATACTTTTGGGGAAAAGATTTATTGGATGATTTAAAAGAGATGAATTCATCTAAGGTTTCATCTAACATTTCCAAATCATCACTACTAAAGGGCTTAAATGTTATGTTTGGTTCTTTTGATGTTTGTGTTTGCTTGTTTTCATTGTGTAATGAGGTTGATCAAAATGAGCTAGGAACTAATGCAGAAAATGAAGAGTGAAAAAGTATAAGTGCCATTAATGGAAATACTATCTATTCTAATGATGAAATATAAAGAAATAAGATGAAATGAAAATTTCCAGACTTCAAACAAACTAATTTTCTGATTACACTATATAAAAAAATAAAAATGAAATGCTGCAAATGCAAAATTTGAATTTGAACAATTCATGAAATGAGCTATTTTATGCTAAATATAATGAAATGCATGCTACAAAAATGCAACTGACTAATATATAGAAGTGAAGGAAGCAAATAAATTCCAAAAAACAAATTTTTAAGTTCTATAAAATGTTGTTTCATGGGTTAGAAGGGATTGATTTTCCCAGGGTGGTGAATGAGTCTTAGTATGGAATTTTTTTCAGAATGTTCAAAAAATTATGACTAATTGTGATGCTTTCAAAGCGCTATGATGTAGACCTAAGTGAAAAATATAGAAATTTATAATTGTTCAATGATGAAAGATGCAAAAATGCAACCTATTATGCACTTTTACTCATGCAAAAATGAAACTCTAGAATGCAAGCGAACTAATGGAAAATGCAATGCAAGAAATTCTAGAATGATTAATGGACTCCAAAATCAGAAAAGAGGGGATTCAAACAACAAGTTCACCAAAATGAAACATAGATTTTTGGTACCTACTTTCCTTCTATCACTCCTAGGTTTTTTCACCTAGAAGGAGAAAGGTGGGCAAAAAATGCTTGTGTTCTCATTAGAGGAAATGGAAAGAGGGATATGAAGTGTGTGTGAGGATGTGTTTAAATGCTAAAAAAAATATTGAAAATGTAGATTAAGGAATGTATTCTAACCTAATGCAAAAGTGTTGGAGAATACAATGTGTATTCAAACTATTTGACTTGAGATGTAAACATATTGTAACATAAAATAACCCAATTGAAGATATGAACATGGAAGCTAGAAGAGGCTAGAATGAGGCTCTAAAAAATTATAGAACCAAGAATTCTCACTAGGACTAATTCACCATCCTAGGTGAATGAGTCCTATTTTTTCCAAAAAGTGCTAGAACTAATTTTGGGGATTTAGGTATCCAAATCTACAGAAATCATTGTTCAAGCCTAGAAATGGGATTGATTGTCCATAAAAACTAACAAAAACTTTTGATTACATCATACCTTGACAATCCATCAACAAATAGTAGTAGTGGGACCCATTCACCACCTTGGGTGAATGAGTCCCCTCTAGTGGGATCCATTCACCAAGGGTGGTGAATGAGTCCCCTTTGAGGGAAAATTCAAAATTAAGTGGGAATTCAATCAATTTAACTTTCATTTCCAGTAAATGTCAGCCTCTTAGGTCTAATTAAATGGAAACTAAGGTGTTTTTGCTGATAAATACCCATTTTAAGTCATTTCACACATCTCTTTTCATCATCTTTTTATCATTTCTCAAGAGCAATTTTTAGAGTGGAGTCTTCTACAACAAGTTTCATTAGAAAAATTTAAAGTTTTAGGGCAGAAAACTAGGGTTTTTTGTAGGTCTTGAAGCTCACTTCTCTTCTCAAGATCCAAAATTTCAAAGGGTTAATGATGAATTCCTATGGTGAATCATGAAGAAATCTAGGGTGAAGAGGTACAACTAGCCTCCAAATCATGCCTAAGGACTTGGTTTCCTATTGATTCCATCTTCCATTTTCAATCTATCTTCAGATTAAGGTTTGCATCTTTTTTGCTTATCATTTGCATGTCATTTCATTCCTATTTTGCATGTGTTGTAAGGTTTCTAGGGTTGATATCTTGCATCATATGAATCATCTTTGGATGTCTTATTCTAGATCAATAGAATAGGGTTTTTGTCATGATTCAGAATTTCCTAGTCTTTAACACATCTAAGGCTAGGGTTTACTTATATTTTTATCTATTCAAGGTTTAATTACCCAACTAGGGGTTTGAATAAGGAAAATCCCCCATTAGACAACCATTTTCAAGCTGTTTCGTAGGAATTTTTTGAGATCTGAGCTCGGGTATCCGTTAGAAATTGTTGTATAGGTGTTAAGGTGCCGAATAGAATTTTTTAGTTGCAAAAATTTCAAGGTGGAAGAATTTTCCATGCTTGGTGAATGAGTCCCTCTTGAACTGCAAAACTAAGTTAGATTCAGATTTTGGATCCCGATAGATAGAAACTTGCTTCTGACAGTTTTTCACTAGAAGGAGGACTAATTCACAATGCTAGGCTAATGAGTCCCACTATGAAAAATTAGTAATTTCCACCAACATCCATAACACTCCAAATTCATCACATTTCATCCAGGTGCACTCAGCTTCATCCTCTTCCTTTCTATTCTACACAATTTCTTCATTTACTTAGTTGTTTGCATATCACAGTGTATTTTCAAACATAGCTTTAATTGCACTTTTGAATTCATTTTCATTCATTTAGATCAATTAATTGCATTTAGTTAAATTAATTTACGCTAGAAAATATAACACATAATATTAAATTGAATGAACCATTAGCATTTTTGGCCTACTTCTCTGCTTTTAGGTGAAGATCCCTAGAAGAATTAGAGAAGCCCTAGGAACCAAAAATCTACAGTTCATTTTGATGTCACCTAAAATTTGAACATAAAATAATTTTTATTTAAATTTCTAATTGCATCTTAGGCCTTCATTCTTTCATAATCTTGCATTGTTTTACATCTTTAGGATTCTAAACATTGCATTAGTAAACACATTACTTAGATCTCATTATTGCATTGCATTCCATTCCATCATTTCAACATTTTGTATCTACATTATGTTCCTACATTTTATAGCTTTGAAAATATTCAAAAAACATAAAAAAATTAGAAAACAACTACAAAAACTCATCTTCTAGGACTCATTCACCACCTAGGGCGAATTAGTGCCTTTGTAGTTTTGCATCAGCATTTCTAGATTTTAATTTCTTGCATTGCATCTTTCTGTTTTATGTCATTATCATTATGTTATAGTTCAGTTATTTCTATTTTCTTAGCGTATAGTTCATTTATTTTCATGACATTTATGGATATAGTCTTATACTTTTGCAAGTTCCATTTTTAGTAATATTTCACAGTCCTTTTAGATCAACCTACATTGATGAAACTCTCACAAACATCCATAACCAATCACACAACATATCAAATGATCCAATTAAACACATGATTCAAATTTGAAACAACATCTCATCCAAGCCACTTAGTAGTGATGATGTTGATAAGTTATATGAAGCCCTTAAGGGCGTCCTCTCTCTCATTTCATTCTCTAATGCTTGCGATGAGAAACAGAAACCCCTTAATGATAAACTTACCCTCAAAAATTTTGATTGTGATGAATTTGATTTGCTAGATGAAGCCCTCCAATACTTCATCTTGCATAAGTCATCCACTAAGGTTTGCGATAACCAACTCATGCTAGCAAATGTTAACACTTCTAGTGCTTTTCTTGAACATCCTAAACCAGTTGAGAATCGTTTACCCCTCAAATATTTTAGTAGTGATCTTTTGCATGTGCTAGATAAGACTCTTCAAGACTTCATCTCATCTAACTCATCCGCTTTGGTTTGTTGTGACACTCCTATAATCACATAAATTAATTTAATTCAGCCTAAACTTATTCTTTACCCACCCTCACATCCGCTTCACCCCTCTAACCAACCTTGGTACACCCTTTACCCACCTAACACCAATGTATTGCAAAAATCTAGTAATGATATTGTTGGTCATACATATAACACTTGAAACAACCTACAACCACCATAACCACCTCCACCTTCTTTACCTTTATCTAATTTACCTAGTGCTCCTCACTATAACCCATACACCAAGGAGTATGATATTGTTGAACAATTAAAAAATACTCTTGCCAAAATTTCCCTTTGGGATTCTCTTCAAAAATCAGCAAACTATAACAAATTTCTTCAAACCACTCTAAAACAAATCACAATTCCTCCTGGTACCACTCTGAATGATGTGGCAACTCTAATCCAAAAAAATAATCTTGAAATTACCTTCCATCAACAAGAGCTCCCTCCTTTGGAGTTGTGCAAACAACACGATGCCTTTATGATAATTTCTCAATTCAATCACATAGGTATCAAATTCACTCTCATAGATAATGGTTTTTCCCTTAATGTGTGTAGTGTGAGTCTCCTTGATTTCTTACAAGTTGATCAATCACAAATAATACTTGATTTTGTCTCTATTCAAGGATTTGATAATACAACAAAGAAACTACTTGGGATACTTTACCTATTATGGTTGTAGTTGCTACTTATCAAATTATAATCCATGTCATGCCTTACAATCTTTCATATAATCTTCTTTTAGGCTAAGCATGGATTCATGAGATGAATGTAGTTCCATCAACTCTTCATTGTCTCATGAAATATGTCTACAAAAATCACATTTATCAAATTGAAATATATCTCGAGCCTGAAAGTTGGTTGCACCTTGAAAAATCGGTTACAATTCCTTTGAAAAGGTTAATTACAACCTCTAATATAGATCCTCTTGAAATTGAAAATAGTGATATAGAGACAATACCTAAATTATTTGGTGATGATTGGGGAACCTTAGAATTTACACCATCATTTATGGGAAAATATATTCTCACACAAAAGAAAGATGTGAAACAAGAACAACCAAACATTATGTCCACTCAAAATTCTAAACAATCATCTCAAACATCTATCTCCTACAATATGGATGACAATATAACATACACAATTTTTTTTGATTAGATATATTACCAATCCTCACATACACCGTGTGAAATGGAAAGAATTTATGGAAAAGCATATAAATTTGTAAAAAAATTAGGCTATATTGGAAAAGGGTGTAGAAAACATGAACAAGGTATTTGTGTCCCTATTGAACCTAATACACAAGAAACAAAAACCAGATTGGGATATTCTTTTTCCAAAAATAGCAATGATACTCAATGACTATCTTCAAACATTAACATTATAACATGCCACCCGCAACACAAACTCACAATCAAACATCCTGATTTGCTTGATATAACATTACCTCCTTCATTGACGTATGTTGATAGTGATGAGGCTTTGAAACAAATTTTTGGAATTTATGATACCCCATCCTCGCTTGCTTACATGAAAAAAATTTCCCGTGCTTTGAATGTTACTGAGAAAGAAGCAAGTGATATCACTGAAGATTTTTTTGAATCTAAAAGTCCTAAATTCAATGCACTCCCTTTAGGAGATACAATTGATGTGATAATGGACAATCACAAATATTGGCATATGCAACTATCTTACGCACTTTATACTTACATAATTAATGTTCGATCATCCATAGGAAATACCCCTTATAGCCTTGTTTATGGTACATATGTGATTATGCCCTTGGAGCTAGAAATTCCTACTTTGCAAGTTTCTCTCTAAGATTTTTTTGACACTAACACTTATGAATAACAACGATTACATCAACTTGAGATGCTCGATGAAAAATGCATTAACTCTCTTGAACATCTCAAAGCTCACATTAAACAATTACAACACAAACACAACATTCATGTTATTCCTCAATTGTTTTCTATGGGTGATTTAGTTCTTATTGAAAATCAATGAATTGCCAATGTTGACAATAAAGACAAAGATAAATTCGACCCTAATTGGTTGGGACCTTACATAGTTGATACCAATTATGGGTCTAGTGCTTATCTCTTAAGGGTATGTGCAGGATCATGATGGGCCAAAACGTGGTGATATGATGGGTATGTGTAGGGTATGTGGCTGACTACTTTATTTTTACCCAAAATTGATGAAACAAAAAGGGTTTTTAAAGGATATTCTTAGCTTTCCACCAATATAAATTATGGTTTACTTTGAATTTAATAAATGATTATTATTCATTTTCTATTTGAATTATGACTAAAGTCATGATTGATAGGATGATTGAAAAACATCTATAGATTTCAAATGGTATCACATTTTTTGAATCCAAAACATGTGTCAATTTCTATGCTTTGCATAGTTTAGAATTAAAAATAATGAATTTCATGAAGTTTTGACCAAGTTAAGGTGGTCAAACATAAATTTTTTTAATATTTTTAAAATTTTGTAATAAAAAAATCATAATTAATTATTTACTTGGAAAAAATTACAAAAAAATATGCATCACATCCGAAAATGAGTCCTCTACATATATCTAAAAGTTTATAAAAAAATATTATCATTTTATTATGTTTAGGGTGGTCAAACAAACACCTACTTATTTTTTTCCCTGAAATTTAAGTACTACTGCATTGAACTTTCAAATTTTCACCAAATAGATTTAAAAAAAAAAAAACCTAGTAGTTTAGAAACTACATTCAATTTGCTACAAATTCTACTCTTACATATTTTTGAAATAATATAGATAACTTATTCAAATTTTTACGTCAAGTTGTCTAACTTTGATTTTTCTGAATTTTTTGCCACTTAAGGGCCTATTTTTTCCATGACTATCCTGCACATACACTTAACATAGCTTGATGGAATGAACGTTAGAGAACCTATTAATTTCATGCATTTGCATCAGTATTATCTCTAATCTCCTTTGAATAGTATGAGTTGTATACCAGTGTTGTTTAAAGTTATTTGGTGACATAACTTTCACATTGCTTTGTTCTTGACAAATACATTTTTCTTGTTTGTCTTGAACACTAAGGTAATTATTTAAGTTCATTTTATAATTTCTTTATCATATTATTTTTCATTTATCAATGTTGTATCTATACTAAAACTAAAATATTTTTTTATGTTAGATCACACCATTCTTGTTAAATCATGAAGCCATTAATTAAATAATTTTTACAATAAGTCATTTAGTTAATCACATAGAATTTAACATTCAAATATAAGAGACACATCATCATAAAATCAAAGTGTGAATTTCTATATATATATCAATGTTTTATGTACATATCAAAATCATATACAATATCATAGTGGTCTATGAGAGCTAGACCCCTCAGGATCTGGTGCTCATGATACAGTCCTTGGTCCTCATGAGATAGTCATGTGTGATCATAACCGTGAACTCCTGAGTATCAGTGTCTACTATAGACCCTATACTCAAAAAAGGCTATAAGCCGCTCATCTTCCATCTGATCCCTCTTTGCTCATGTTTATGCCAACTCTTTCTGTAGCCTATCTACCTTTGTCGAGGTTTGTGTTGACTGTAGTGTACTCTTAGCCTGACTGAGTCATCTCCTCATGCTCTCATACGCTACCTGTAATCTTGTGAAAGTTTGAGTGTATCTAGCTCCTCTTGCATGATCGGTGGGGGAATGTAGTCAAGATCCATCTTGATAGGACAAGAGTTGGATTGAATCATTCACTGACTCAATGCTCCGGGTCTAACTATAGATAACCCCTGGTGTTGCTTCCTCCACCAAACAACCTGTAGGTCCTATGCTAACTAGGAACCCCTGGTATATTAGCCAACCTTGCTATCATGTTCTAGAACAATCACCATGCATTAACTAAAACATTTCTTGGTGTTCTTTCTTTCATGCATTTCCTAGCCTTCAATCTCTTAAAGACTAGTTCATACACCAACATTACTTAACTCAGTTATAGGGGTTTGTGATACCTTTTCAAGCTTCTAAATTCATCTTCCACAGGGCCTTGAACAAATAACAGGTTCCAGCTCTTCAATTGTTTTCTTTAAGTCCCTGTTCTAGGGTTTGGACAGGGCTATAAGCTTTGATTTCCTTTTCAGCCCTTTCAACACTAATAATAGTTCACAACTTCTTACTATCAACAGTTTGAGCCAACCTTCTTTCAGGAACCTTAGTTCATTATCCAAGCACAAAAAGATTCTCAGGGTTTGGAACTTTGTCAGTCTATACACCAGAGTAAATCTTGTTTTGTCTAGAACTAAAGTTTCCTTTCACCAATTTCTGATTTGCTCAACATTTCCTAACCTCACATTCACTGGTGAGATTTCTAACTTCTTTACCTCACCTTTCCAAAGTTCCCTGCATTCACTATACGTCTTGCATGTCAATTAAGACACACCCCTACCACATTAGGTTCAAATACCTATCAGTCTTTCCTTGCCGGGCTTCAAGCTCGCCTAGGAAAGATCACTTGAGCATGCTTCCTCTGTGCCAAATCAACACCTATATTTACACTATATACATCTAAGGAGTTTAACCTTGCTTCCAATAAACCCATACTTCTTGGTACGGCGTGGAAGCAGGTTAAAATCCCATGTTTACCCGAATTACCAGTCAGGCAACAAACTAAAGAAAAACACAAAAATTTGTCTAAATACAGAAAGCGATGGAAATCACAGACTAAAATAACCAAAAGGAACTTCAAAGAACTCAATACATCCTATTCTATCCAAGAAACTATTTTTTTTCAGTCCATTTTATCGCTGACACAGGAAAAGAATATATCACACAGAAAAATGCACTCTTAATTCGTTGTTTCCTGATTTTTTTTCATTCAACCCGCACTCTCCAAACGTCCAACCCCTTAAAAATGTCAAGGGGTTCCTTTTTACAACACAAATAATTTGTTAGGTTTGCATAACCGCACCCAAAAATGGCAAACAGCTCACAGTTTGAAAACACAATGTGTTTTCCAACACTTAACAAAACTAGGGAAACGGCCATAAAAGGCTACCCAACTTTATTCAACTCCTAATCTCAACATCAAAAAGGACCTCAAACAAAATCTAACTGGTGTTAAAGTCCCAACATAGCAAAAACAAATTGATTTTAAAACAACACCTCAAAAATGTGCATGAAGTTTGGCAGGTGCTCCAGCACCATTCTTCACCTCTCTGCACAAAGACTAAGAACTAGAAAGAGGGATCATTTTCAGGTCAATTCCAAGCTTCTTGAATTGATCTTCTTGTACCCACGTAGCCTCAGAGTCAGGCTTGCTCTTCCACTTGATAAGGTGCTCCATGTAAACCTTATTCCTTGTTGAATTTTTCACCTTGGAGTCCAAGATCTACTCTGCCTCAAGCTGCTCTTGATTAGGTAGGGGTACATTGCTAATGTCCTTGAAGACCTCATGACTATTCTGAACCTCATCACTAACTATGCCCTTATATCTGATCAAATCAGCAACGTTGAACACCGAAGATATGCCCAAATCTGATGGTAACTCCACCTTGTAAGCATTCTTGCCATACTTGGCCAACACTTTGCATGGTCCTATTCTCTTCATTTGCAACTTCGTGAACATCCCCTTCTGCAATCTGGATTTGTTGAGGTGAACCATCACATAATCACCCACTTGAAACTACACATCTCTTCTTGCCTCATCAACTTTATCTTTCAACTTTTGTGTTGCTGCTATAATTGTCTTCTTAACCTGCTCATGAATCTCCTTCATGATTTGAGTGAAGTCTTCTGCATGTCCACTCTTATTCTCCATTGTTCTAAGGTCTCTGAGCTCACAAATTCCTCTTGGGTGCATCCCATACACAACTTCAAATGGAATTTTTCCTATAGTTCTATTCACACTATCATTATATGCATATTCAGCTTGGGAAATCACCATATCCTAGGTCTATCCATATTCCTTTGTCAAGCACCTCAATAGGTTACCTAACACTCTATTACCCACCTTGGTTTGACCATCAAACAGAGGATGGTATGCTGATCCAAATGATAAATTAGTTCCCAATCTGCTCCACAATGTTTTCCAAAAATGACTCATGAACTTCACATCCCTGTCTGAGACAATGCTCAATGGCAATCCATGGATTCTCACAACTCCCTAAAAAAGAGATGGGAAATATAGCTTGCATCATGTGTAGTCTTGCAAGGAATAAAGTGACTCATCTTGCTAAATCTGTCCACAACTACATAAACACTATCAAAACCAGATTTAGTCTTGGGAAGACCCACCACAAAATCCATGCTCACACACTCCCATGGTCTATTAGGAATAGGCAGGGGCTGATACAAACTAGCATTGCTAGCTCCCCCTTTGGCTCTCAAGCAAACAACACACTGTTCTACATACTTCCTAACATCTCTTGCCAACCTAGGCCAGTAATAAAATCTTTGCACCAACTCTAAAGTTTTATTGATTCCAAAGTGTCCACTAAGACTGCCATTGTGTTTCTCTTGGATCAGATTTTCCCTCATTGATCCTCTTGGGACACATAACAGATTTCCCTTGAATAACAACCCATTTTGTAGTGTATACTCAGCATATTGACTATGAAAATGATTTGCAAAATCTGAACATACCTTGTAGGCTTCTGAAAAGTCTTCATCATCACCATAGAGATCTTTAAAACTTTCCAATCCAATGCTTTTTAGCTGTATCTCTTGGACTGTCAACATCCTCCTACTTAATGCATCTGACACTTTGTTTTGCTGCCCCTTCTTGTGTTTAATGGTAAATGTAAAAGCTTGGATGTACTCCATCCATTTCAAGTGCCTATTGCTTAACTTCTCCTGGGTGTTGATGTAACTGAGTGCCTGGTTATCTGTGAAAACCATAAACTCTTTGGGCAATAAATAATGCCTCCATTTCCTAAGGGACTACACTAAAGCATAAAGTTCCAGATCATAGGTGGAGTATTTGTGTTTAGCTTCATTGAGTTTTTCACTAAAGAAGGCTACAGGTCTACCTTCTTGACTAAGGACTCCTCCTACTGCTACTCCACTTGCATCACACTCAACTATAAACAATTTATCAAAACTAGGCAATAACATGATAGGTTGTGTTGCCACTTCTTGTTTCAGCTTTTCAAACCCTTTATCAGCCTCTAGTGTCCACTTAAACTTTGTTTTCTGACCACCCTTGATTGTATCTAACACTGATGCACATATACCACTAAAATTCCTTATAAACTTCCTATAGAACAGAGCCAAACCATGAAAACTTCTTACCTTAGTTGCTGTGGTTGGTGTAGGCTAGTTTAGGATGGCTTCCACCTTACTTGGATCCATCTTCAGTGTTCCTTGGGATACCACAAAGCCTAGATACACAAGCTCTTGTTTGAAAAACTCACATTTCTCAAGGTTGATTGCCAACTGTTCTTCTTGCAACCTTTTGAGTACCATCTCTACACGCTTCAAATGTTCTTCTACTGTCTTACTAAAAATCAGTATGTCATCCAAATAGACTACCACAAAAATCCCTATGAAATCTTTAAGCACCTCATTCATTAGTCTCATGAACATGCTAGGGGCATTTGAGAGGCCAAATGGCATCACTTTCCACTCAGACAAACCATCATTTGTCTTAAAAGCTGTCTTCCATTCATCACCCTCCTTAATTTTGATTTGGTGATACCCGCTTTTAAGATCTAGCTTGGTGTAGAATTTTGCACCTCCAAGGCAATCCATTAGATCTTCAATCCTAGGCATTGGAAATCTATACCTAATTGTGATTCTATTAATTGCTCTAGAATCAGTACAAAGTCTCCATTTACCTCCTTTTTTTGTTGCCAAAACAACTGGGACTGCACATGGACTAATACTCTTTTGAATTAGACCTTGATTCAGCAATTCTTCCACTTGCCTTGCCACTTCTTGGTTCTGCTCTAGGGTCAATTTGTATGCTGCTTTGTTAGGCAATGATGCTCCAGGTATGAAGTCAATTTGATGACTTATTGCTCTCTTGGGTGGTAGAGTTGATGGTGTTCCATCACTCACTATGCTCTTGTATTTGTCAAGCAAGTTTTGGAATGCTGCTGGTAACACTGTCCTTTCAGCCTTTTCCTCTTCTTTGGGCTGCATCATGATCACATACCCTTCATTCCATTGGTGTAGATCCTTGATGAACTCTTTGCCACTGCTCAACATGATATTAGGAACCTTGGACTGCCCCTCATCATCCTCAACCAATGATTGCAGCTTGAAGGTTTTCCCATCCTTCTTGAATTCTATGGTATTCTGCTTTCCATGATATACAACACCTCTGTCATATTTCCATGGCCTACCAAGAAGAAGATGGCATGCATCCATGGGCAGTGCATCACAAATCAGCTTGTCTTTGTAGCCTCCAATCAAAAATTCCACTGTAACCTGCTCATTCACTAAGACACTTTCCCCTTTGTTCAACCATGTGACTTTATAGGGATTGGTATGAGGTACCTTCTGCAATTTTAACTTAGTTACTGCCTCCTCAGAGATGCTATTGTCTATAGAACCAGAATGTACAATGACCTTGCACACCTTTCCCAATATCTTGCACCTTGCTCTAAACAAAGCTCTCCTTTGCTTGGGTTCTTCCTTAACCGGTTGCCTAATCAAAACCCTATTGAACATCAGATTTTCACCTACTTCTGATTCTATATGACTGATCTCAGGTGTCTTTACACTCATGGTGTCCTCTTGTGCATAAGCTACTCTTTTCTCATTGCTAGATGAAGCTTTCTCCGGGCATCTATAAGCTGGATGGCCTAGCTGATTACAGTGATAGCACTTCATGGTGGCAAAGTAGGAGTTACTTCTGCCTACTCCTCTTCCTCTGTTTGAACCCCCTCGAGGTCCTCTTCCTCTATTAAATCCTCCTCTTGATGAGGTTTCATCTCCATGCTCAGTAAGCTTTGATTCACCCTGGCTTTTTTGGTCACCACCTCTTCCTTAGTAACCTCCACGCTGTCCTCTTTGATCTCTGCCTCTTCCTCTACCTTTAGAGGACTGATCATGCTTTCTTTTATTCCTTTCTTCAATCTTAATAGCTAGCTGATAACATTGGTGGACTGTCTTGGGGCTGAGCAAATCCATCTCTTCCTATATATTCCACTTCAAACCGTTGAGGTATCTAGCCACTTTTAGGCTCTCATCTTCTGCCACATTTGATCTCAAGCAAAGCTTATGGAACGCTTCAATGTAGGTGTTTACATCTTGGTCTTTTTGTCTTAAACTCTGCCTCTTCTTGTGGAGTTGGATCTCATAATCATCCGGCGTATAGGCTTCTTTCACTTTAGCAACCATTCCTTTCCAGGTTGATATAGGCTGCTTACCTTCTTTCTCCCTTTCAGTCTAAACAAATTTCCACCAAGTTAACGCTAATCCTCTCAACCTTGATTTTGCAACCTTCACCTTTTGTGCTTCTGTAACTCCATCACATTTGAAGTGGTTTTCCATTCCTTCTATCCAGTCCATAACTAGGTCAGGTTCCATCTTTCCACTAAATAGTGGTATTCCTTCAAGTGCTTTTCCACTCAAAGATTTTAATGCCTTCAAGAAAGGCTCCTCCTTCAAGATGGGGTCAGGTTCAGGGGTCTTATCTTCCTCTGCAACCTCTTCTTCTTTCGGAATTCTTCCTTCAAACTGTACACTCCTCACTGCTGCCTCAAGTTGAGCTATTCTTTCCCTCAACTGCTTATTGTCTTCTTCTTGCTCTTCAACCATCTTTGCCAATTCTGCATTGGTCACCATGGTGGAAGTATCACTTGACTCTATGTCTGACATGCAAGATTCCTTTCCCAAATCTTTGGCTGTGCTCTGATACCAATCTGATAGGACAAGAGTTGGATTGAATCATTCGTTGACTCAATGCTCCGGGTCTCACTATAGATAACCCCTGGTGTTGCTTCCTCCAACAAACAACTTGTAGGTCCTATGCTAACTAGGAACCCCTGGTATATCAGCCAACCTTGCTATCATGTTCCAGAACAATCACCATGCCTTAACTAAAACATTTCTTGGTGTTCTTTCTTTCAAGAATTTCCTAGCCTTCAATCTCTTAAAGACTAGTTCATACACCAACATTACTTAACTTAGTTATAGGGGTGTGTGATACCTTTTCAGGCTTCTAAATTCATCTTCCATAGGGCCTTGAACAAATAATAGGTTCCAGCTCTTCAATTGTTTTCTTTAAGTCCCTGTTCTAGGGTTTGGACAGGGCTATAAGCCTTGATTTCCCTTTCAGCCCTTTCAACACTAATAACAGTTCACAAATTCTCACTATCAATAGTTTGAGCCAACCTTCTTTTAGGCACCTTAGTTCATTATCCAAGCACAAAAATATTCTCAAGGTTTGGAACTTTGTCAGTCTATACACAGAGTAAATCTTGTTTTGTTTAGAACCAAAGTTTCCTTTCACCAATTTCTGATCTGCTCAACATTTCCTAACCTCACATTCACTGGTGAGATTTCTAACTTCTTTACCTCACCTTTCCAAAGTTCCTTGCATTCACTATACATCTTGCATGTCAATTAAGACACACCCCTGCCACGTTAGGTTCAAATACCTGTCAGTCTTTCCTTGCCGGGCTTCAAGCTCGCCTAGGAAAGATCACTTGAGCATGCTTCCTCTGTGCCAACTCAACACCTATATTTAAACTATATACATCTAAGGAGTTTAACCTTGCTTCCAAGAAACCCATACTTCTTGGTACGGCGTGGAAGCAGGCTAAAACCCCATGTTTACCTGAATTACTAGTCAGGCAACAAACTAAAGAAAAACATAGAAATTTGTCTAAATACAAAAAGAGATGGAAATCACAGAATAAACTAACCAAAAGGAACTTCAAAGAACTCAATACATCCTATTCTATCCAAGAAACTATTTTTTTTTAGTCCATTTTATCGCTGACACAGGAAAAGAAAATATCACATAGAAAAATGCACTCTTAATTTGTTGTTTCCTTATTTTTTTTCATTCAACCCACACTCTCCAAACGTCCAACCCTTGAAAAAGGTCGAGGGGTTCTTTTTTACAACACAAATAATTCATTATGTTTGCATAACCGCACCCAAAAATGGCAAACAACTTGTAGTTTGAAAACACAATGTGTTTTCCAACTCTTAACAAAACTAGGGAAACGGCCATAAAAGGCTACCCAACTTTATTCAACTCCTAATTTCAACATCAAAAAGGACCTCAAACACAATCTAACTGGTGTTAAAGTCCCAACATAGCAAAAACAAATTGATTTTAAAACAACACCTCAAAAATGTGCATGAAGTTTGGCAGGTGCTCCTGCACCACATCTCCTCCTCCTCGATGGATGCAAGAACTATCTCTGTAGTAGCTTGGCGATAGAACTATCTTCAATATCTCATTGCTCCTCCAAGATAGAAAATGTACACAATCAGTAACACATCATCATGATATATACATATATAAAAATACAACATAAATCACTAAAATACATGTATAAATTCAAATATCATCACCTCTGTCTCTAGATGCATGAGGAATGTCAACCTACTCATCTCTAGGGGGCATGGAAGAAATGCTAGCCTCTCTCTAACTATGAGTGTTGATGTCTATTGTAGCTACTGCCTGTGATCTTGTCCTATAAGTATGTGATGACTCTCCATGCTCATATCGATCCTCAATAACTGCCTCATCACCCTAACTCAAAGGTGGCTCCTCCTCATAATAATAATCCTCCTCATAATCCTCATCCCCCTCCTCATAATTAGGATCAGCCTCAGGATGGTACTCCTCATTGATAATATCAGTAAAAATATTTGTTGGCTTGTACTGTACCTCCTCTAGTTCAGCACCCTCATTTGCTACGAGCTCTACATCACCTAGAGGAAAATACATGGGAAACACAAGAGCTGGTTCTGCATATGACCACCACTCATTCTCGTGTGTGCTACCAACATCATCAATGTTAGAGACTGGTGGCTAGTCGTGATTTGAATCATCAGAATCACTCTCCTGTACATGATCTATTGTTAGTCTAATAGTGTCACCTAGCCTCCAAGAACTCTGCATTGATCATCTAATGAAGGGGCACACCCTTGGTGGGGTCTGCACCTATACAAATTATCACATGACTCACACATAATAGAATGGTCGTATGATGCAGTCATGCCTCCCTCCTAGATATCTATCCATCTGCATCCTCTGTAACTATCCAGTGGGATCTGGCCACTGTTGAGTGAGAAGATAAGGCCTCCATAGGATTTCGTCCTCTTCCAGCCAGTTGAATCTCACCCTACAAAAGTGTAAACCACCATATTTCCATAACCATTGCAATGGATAGCCGAATGCTAGTGGATATCTTGCTACTATAGTATAAGGGTATCCGACAGGCCCGGTACATGTGATATGCTCAAGGCACCACACCTATGGAAGCATACAATGGACCATACTATTGATCTCTCGAAATACAAACTGACCAAGATCATAATACAAATGTGCTAGAATTCAGTGGCCCCAGGCATAGACTATCCTTTGGGTAAAAGCACAAAGTTGTGTCACACTTTCAGCCAACTTATCAACACAATTGAATTTAAGTATTTCTAACGAAAAATCAATTTTGGTCAAACATATGATCTAGTAAGATTCATTATAGCTAAGCTAGATACTTCCACAACTTTTTCAACGAAAATTGTTGGCTAAAAATATATGGAGCACCACTTTGAGTCTAATTTACCAAAAAAAAAGAAATATTTGAAAAACTTGAAGTTTCAATAACTCCTGCTAATGTAAATAACATTTTTTTAAAAATATAAAAAATACCCTTTTGTAGATCCATAATTGTAGTTTCCAAAAATATATTTATTTTAACAGTTTAATTATTATTTATATTTTTATATTTTATTTATACTAAATGTAGGTTATTAGCACAAAATATTAGGTTGATTACCATGCCAAGGAAAAATAATAAATCTTATTAAAAAAAATGAAAAATAATATGATGCACTAGATAAAAGAATCTATTTCAAGATGGTATATTTTTTTTTTCCATTTTAGATAAATATTTAATATGAAAGTTGGCATCCGATGGAAACAACTATTTTTTGATTCATGCACATTTTAATATTTATTTAAAAATATATATTTATTAAAATTGGAAAAAAATATAGCCATGCACTAAAGTTTCAAGTTATAAATACACAAAAAAAATGAAAGAAAAAAAATTACAATAAAAAGTTTGACGTCCCATGCAACTTCATTTTTCAGCATTTTATAAGCAACTAAATTATAGTGTTAATTTATTAAAAACTAGTTTAAAATAATTTTTTTATTTTTATTTTTAAAATAAAAACATAAAATATACTAAAAAATACATATTTTACCAGTTTACATCATTCCAAAATTCAAAACATTTATGCCACTTTTTAGTGATTCAAGTTTAAAATTTGGATCAACATTGGTTGTTTCCTTTATAAAGTGACACAACTTTATGCTTTTACCCCTTTGCTCATACATCCCTTGTATCAGGTGTACTTTTCCCCCATCCAAGTTTGTCACTTGTCCATCTGGATTGAGAACCAATGCCACTGTGTGCATCATAATCCATCTACCCATAGGAGCTCATGAATACAACATGGGAAGCTCAATCCACACTCTAACCCTCTCATCATGTACAGGTCCGTCTAAAAAATATTGCATATCTCTCTTCTTCTCCCAGAATGAAAGATCCCCCCAGAAATACACTCGTGCTCCCCAAATGGAAACTCAGAGAATGCGGTGTACTTCCTCGAGTGTGATAGTCATTTCCCTGGTGGGAAGATGAAAGTTACAGGTATCTGCATCCCAACGCTTACATAGAGCCATCAACATGGTGTCATGGTATCTCATGGGTGGCATAAGATATGCCCAATAGATACCCATTGATTGTAAATGCTCTGCCTCTGTTGCTGATAGTGCTAGTGCATGATCTCTCAAAAATTTCAACTGTGTTCCCCCTAGCCACTACCACAACTGGGTGGGGACCTATCAAAATCATCACAAAATACTCTAAATTTCACCTAAAATCATCAATTCTCATAATTTTCATCATACAAATGTGCTAAAGCTGATCTAGTGTGCTTCTCTAATGGCCCTAGACACTTTAGAACCCTTTTAGGACATTTTGTAAAGAAATAGGAACACTTCACAAAGAAACGAGACACTACAAAGAAACAAGACACTTTACAAACAAATGGGACACTTTGTGAACTTTTTTCCAAGACCCTAAATTAACCTATCAATGCACAAAAATCATTAAATCATTAGAACATTGCAAGGTGAACATTATAGAATCGACTCACCTCATGATACAGATCATTGCGTGCCACTTGCTCATGAAGATCATCCAACCGCGAAGGTGTGTAATCCCATTTGCTTGACATGTTCTTCTCACTCATCACTTTCAAGCTACACAAAGGTAAAATGAATAGTAAGTGACAAATTAGTTTTTGGTCTTTCTTTAATCACTTTTCACCTCTTCTTACTTTTACACATTACCATAGGGATATTGTCTCTTAAAGCCTTTATAATGTATATCTCTCTCAAATCATCATAACACGTGCTAGGGTAATCCATTTTTGACGTTGTTTGATGTGTTGGAATCATGATTCCACACCTGACATCATCATTTTTCTATCATTATGTGGCATGGTACTTGGAAATTCCTTGCAATTTGATATTTCTTGTTCAATATGGTTAGATTGCTACCTTGATTCCACCTTTGTAAAGCAAGCGAAATCAAGGGGGCATATATCTACCCTCGAATTGGATTCCTAAGAGTTAGATAAAAGGATTTTGGGAAATTAATGAATGTGTATTGCACGATGTGGTTCCTAATGTTGTGGTTGTGCAGATAGCTACACTAGGGGCTTCGTTCTCCTGTATTTTTGAATATGTATCCTTTTTGTAGTAAGGTGCATCATTTAGAATCCTTTATCTTACATATGCACATAGAGTAATATGAGAACTAAAGTGGGGGCTAAATGTGTCATAGAAAATTAGACCCTCTTGAGAAAAGATAATTTCACGCATTTAGAACCACTTTTGAGTCACTTCACATAATTTCCCTTCAAAATAACATTTATAGGCCCCTTAGACCCATTAATTTTGATCTAGAGGCCCGTTTTACTTGAGAAATTACATAAAACAAAAAAAAAACATTTAATTACATCATACCCTTACAACCCACTATCAAACAGAAGTAGTGGGACACATTGGCCACCTTGGACGAATGAGTCCCCTCTAGTGGGACCCATTCACCAAGGGTGGCGAATGAGTCCCTTTTGAGGGAAAATTCAAATTTAATTGGGAATTCAATCAATTTAACTTTAATTTTTGGTAAATGTCGGCCTCTTAGGTATACTTAATGGGAAAATAAGTTGTTTATAAATACTCACTTTAAGTCATTTCACCCATCTCTTTTCATCATCTTTTTATCATCTCTCAAGAGCAATTTTTAGAGTGGAGTCTTCTACAACAAGTTTCATTAGAAAAAGTTGAAGTTTTAGGGCAGAAAACTAGGGTCTTTTTTAGGTCTTGAAGCTAACTTCTCTTGTCAAGATCCAACATTTCAAAGGGTTGATGTTGGATGCCTATGGTGAATCATGAAGAAATCTAGGGTGAAGAGGTGCAACTAGCCACCAAATCATACCTAAGGACTTGGTTTCCTATTGATTCCATCTTCCATTTTCACTCTATCTTCAGATTAAGGTTTGCATCTTGTTTGCTTATCATTTTAATTTCATTTCATTCCTATTTTTCATGTGTTGTAAGGTTTCTATGGTTGAGGTCTTGCGTCGTATGAATTATCTTTGCAAGTCTTATTTTTGATAAATAAAATAGGGTTTTTTTCATGATTCAGACTTTCCTAGTCTTTAACCCATCTAGGGCTAGGGTTTACTCAAAATTTTCTCTATTCAAGGTTTAATTACCAAACTAGGGGTTTGACTAAGGAAAACCCCCCATTAGAAAAACATTTTCAAGTTGTTTCATAGGAATTTTCTGATATCCAAGATCGGGTATACTTTAGAAATTGATGTATAGGTGTCAAGGTGCATAATAGAGTTTTGAAGGTGTAGAAATTCCAAGGTGGACCGATTCACCATGCTTGGAGAATGGTCCCTCTTGAGGTGAAAAATTGAGTCAGATTTAGATTCCAGATCCTAACAGACATACACTTGCTTCTAACAATTTTCACTAGGAGAAGGACTAATTCACCACCTTGGGTGAATGAGTCCCACTATGAAAAGTCAGTAATTTCCACCAGCATCAAGAACACTCCAGATTCATCACACTTCATCCAGGTGCACTCAGATTCATCCTGTTCCTTTATGTTCTACATAATTTCTTCATTTACTTAGTTGTTTGCATATCACAGTGTGTTTTCAAACATAGCTTTAATTGAACTTTTGCATTCGTTTTCATTCATTTAGATCAATAAATTGCATTTAGTTAACTTCATTTAAGTTAGACAACATAAAAAATAACATTAAATTGAATGAACCATTAGCATTTTTGGTATACTTCTCTCCTTTTAGGTGAAAAACCCTACAAGAGTTAGAGAATCCCTAGGGACCAAAAATCTATGGTTCATATTTGATCTTGAAAGTATGTAACAAAGGAGGAAGATTCAACACTTGAATTTCCTTAGAATCTTACTTGATGAATTACAATGTAAAACCCTAAGATGCTTGACTTGAGATGAAAGATTGATGGATGAATAATGAAGAATGGGTGTGAATTATGTTAATGGATGTAACAATTATTTTAGAGATTTTTTTAATAGGAAATTCACCTATTTTACTCATTAATACCTCATCATAGGCCGACATGAAGCAAAATTAAACTAAAATTTCACTTTTCTTCCCACTCAAAGGTTAAAAATGGAACCAAATTGGACTCATTCACTACACATGGCAAATGGGTCCCACCTAGATGGGAGTGATTCACCATGCATGGTGAATGGGTCCCATAGGGGCTATTTTCATAGCTTTGATGCCAAGGAATAAGGAAATAAGGTCTAAAATGCAACCTTATCAGGTATTTGATTAATTTGAACCTCAGGATGCACAATATGAGTTATTAGGGGCCTATTAATGATGATGTGAATGTTAAATAGGGCTCAAGACACAAAATTAAATGTGAAAGTGTAATTTAATATAGTTTACAACACAAAAATGAGGTCCACATAGCCTAGAAATGCACAAGAACCAATGTGAATGTGCAAGACATGTTACAACACTAGTTTATCACTAAATTTAATTCAAGAACCTTCTAGATTGATGTAATAATGTTATTAAAAACATTTTATAATGCTGATTTTGGGGGAAATAGGCTAATTAAGTCTAGAAAAGTGTGAAATTCCTTTACAAGAATTTACAACACCTTTACAAGACATCATTAAAAGCATGCTATTAGATTTGTAAGGGTCCAAGACCTAATGTGGATGCATAAAATGCCTCAAAACACTAGATTAAGACCTCATAAAGTCTATGTTATCATGAATTAATCCCATTTCAAGCAAAGGGTCCATTTTTCTATAGCACATTTAGCCCCCACTTTAGTGAGAGGATGAACTTGCTTCAAACTCACACTAAAGTAGACATTAAAGAGAGGTCCTCATACACAGATGCATATGAAAAAGAATGAACATGATGAAAGGAGGTGGCCAAGCCCCTAGGATCGAAGATCCTAAGTAAAACCCCCAAGATAAAAATTATGAAATGGTAAAGAAGAAGGGGTGAAAAGGATGGATCAAGCTTCGATCATTTGTCTAGCTAGTTGTGGATTAGATCTAGGCTGATTGTTTGGAAAAGAGAATGTGTACTCACTCTGGACTTATAAGGCCCAAATGTACTCACTCTCAAGCCACGAAACTTTGGGTCGTTCGCGAGGTGAGAAAGCTGAAAAAGGTAAGATACATATGCTAGTTGGTATGCACTCACAAACATAAAGGTGGCTATGGAGAAAATTTGTGCTGCTAGGTGGGCTTCCTACTCAACCATGTCAAAGTTATAACTCTTGATAAATTTAACAAGGCACCACCAAAAAATGCTCATGAACATAACGAAAAGGTACCAGAATCATGCAAGTTGCGTTATGCAAGGTGGCAAAATATTTAGTAATGTAAAAGTGCAAAATGTAAAAGTGAAAATGTAAAATATGTTCAAGGAGCCTTGTCTAGTTTTTGCAAGGTCAGTCACTTAGGGAAAATTGTGTCTAATGTTTCCAAGAGAGGACCAATCAAAGAATAGTATATTCACAACTTAGGGGATGCAGTGCGTCACATCAAGCCACCAAGAGGAATGTAATATGCTGAGATAGGTCATAATTATGAAGGACATCACACTTGATGCCATCCACAAAGTGATGAATGCATCACGTAAATGAAAAGGATACACTAAGAACCAAGAATTATTCTCTTGTAATGTATGCCCCCCACTTTAAAGGAATTTCTACACATCGTTCTATGAGCAATTACTTTAAAGTAGAGAACAAAAGAAAAAGAAAAAATAAAAAAAGACATGAGAGCAAACTTGGAAAGCCCTATACCAAGTCATATGTTTTGAAGTCAGGATGCATCATGTCAAGGAAAATGAAAATCAAAGAAATGGAGTATGTCACATGTGAGTCAATCTTAAGACATGTCATTCACATCTCAAGCTTTCCCTTATATGTTCATGAAAAGTTAACGAGTAGTTGAAAGAGACAACAACAAGTGACATACAAGGGATAAGGTTGTCTAACTCTTTGCCACCCATTTAGTGCAGGACAAGGGTGAGCCTAAAGTGGTTGAAAGTATGCTATCCCTTGCAAGGGATGCAAAACATGTAATAGTGAGAATGCTATGATCCTACAACTATTACATGGCAAGGAGAAAAAACTAATGTTATTTATGTATTGATTTAGGATGTAACAATGTTAAAGGTTTCATGGAAAAATGGTTGGTGATAGTATGTATGTTGAGTGAAGGTTTTGTGGATGGGTTGATGGATATGAAAGGAAAAGCATGAAGACTATGATTTGGAAGAATGAGGTTAGGTATAGTGTGAGCTTGCATAGGATGATGATCAAGGGTTGAATTTGTTGGAGTATCAAAAGTGAATATAGGAGGTTGTATTTGGTTGTCAGATGTCACTAAGATATCATTCTTATGTGCCAAAATATTGACCCTAGGAGGAGATCTAATATGTTCATCACATGTCATAATTGGATTTGGCAAGATAGCTTCATTTCTCATAGTAAAGGCATCAAGAGAAGGATAACTAGGAGTTTCATGGTTACCAATGATGGGATCAAGGAAGGGAGAAATAAGTTGTTCATGAGTGTCACTACCGATATCTTCTAATACTCAACTATATTTTTCATATGTAGATAAGATAGTAGATATATCAACATGTCCTATAAATGGTATGTGTAGGATCATGAAGGAAAAATTAGGCCCTTGAGTGGAAAAAAATTCAGAAAAATCAAAGTTAGGAAACTTGACATAAAAATTTGAATAAGTTATCTATATTATTTCAAAAATATATAAGAATAGAATATGTAGTAAATTGAATGTAGTTTCTAAACTACTAGGTTTTTTTTTTTAGAAAAAGAAATCTATTTGGTGAAAATTTGAAATTTCAATGTAGTGGTACTTAAATTTTAGGGAAAAAATAAGAAATGGGTGTTTGTCTGACCACCCTAACCACAATTAAATGATAATATTTTTTTATAAGATTTTAGATATAAGTATAGGACTCATGCCTCGATGTGATGCATATTTTTTTGTAATTATTTTCCAAGTAAATAATTAATTGTGAATTTTTTATTACAACTTTTTAGAAAATATAAAAAATCATATGTCTGACCACCTTAACTTGGTCAAAACTTAATGAAATTCATTTTTTATTTTTTTTAATCCTATAGTATGTGAAACAAGGAATGTGACTCATGTTTTGGTTTCAAAAAATGTGATACCATTCTAAAGCTATAGATGGTTTTCAATCAACTTATCAATCAGGACTTTAGTCATAATTTCAATCGAAAATGAATAATAATTACTTATTAAATTCAAATTAAAGAATAATTTATATCAATGGAAAGCTGGGAATCTCATTTAAAACCCTTTTCATTTCATTAATTTGGGTAAAAAATAGTCGTCAGCTACATACCCATCATATTGCCACTTTTTGGCCCATCATGATCCTGCACATACCCTAATGTCTTATTGAGTGGGGGAAGTAGGATTCTCATAGCTCTCAATCATATCCTCCACACAAATGTGTTTTTCATGATCATTTAGGATTTTATTTGTATTCAATAAAGGATTTCCACAAAGAGGGGAGGGATTGGGAGATGAAAAGGGAGTTGTTAAGTTAGTGGTAATGTGTGTCATAATTTTTTTGTAAAGAGGAGGAGAAGGAAGATGAGAAAGGATTTCAAGATCTTCAATGATTGTGTCTTCTTTCATCAAGATATCTTCATCACCAATGGGAGAGATATTAGGAGAAGAAAAATTATGATTATCATGATTATCGATGCATGCATCCTTTTGGGACAAAGCTTTAGTGGATGATTTAAAAGAGAGAAACTCATTGAAGGATTCATCTAACATTTCCAAATCATCACTACTAAAGGGATTGAATTTTATGTTTGGTTCTTTTGATGTTTGTGTTTGCTGGTTTTCATTGTGTAATGAAGTTGATCTAAATGAGCTAGAACCTAATGCAAAAAATGAAAAATTCTAAAATTCTAAGTGCCATGAATGGAAATAATGCCTAATTCTAATGATGGAATATAAAAACATCCGATGAAATGCAAATTTCTAGACTTCAAACAAAGTAATTTTTTGATTACACTATATAACAAGCTGAAAATGAAATGTTGCAAATGCAAAATTTAAATTTGAACAATGCATAAAATGAGCTATCTTATGCTAAATATCATGAAATGCATGTTGGAGAAACACAACTGACTGATATATACAAGTGAAGGAACCAAAAAAATCCTAAAAACAAAGTTTTGAGTTTTGTAAAGTGTTGTTTCAGGGGTCAAAAGGGACTTATTCGCCTAAGGTGGTGAATGATTCCCAGTATGGACTTTTTTTCAGAATGTTCAAAAATTTGTGACTAATTGTGATTCTTTTGGAGTGCTATGATATAGACCTAATTGAAAAATAAAAAATTTCAGAACTGTTCAACGATGAAAGATGCAAAAATGCAACCTATTATGCACTTTTACTCATGCAAAAATGAAACTCTAGAATGAAAGCTAACTAATGCAAAATGCAATGCAAGAAAATATATAATGATTAATGGAATCCAAAATCAGAAAAGAGGGGATTCAAACAGTAGGTTAACCAAAATGAAACATATATTTTTGGCACCTACTTGCTTTCTATCACTCCTAGGGTTTTCTGCCTAGAAGGAGAAAGGTGGGCCAAAAATGCTTGTGTTCTCATTGGAGGAAATGGAAAGAGGGATATGAAGTGTGTGTGAGGATGTGTTTAAATGCTAAAAAATTAATGAAAATGAAGATTAAGGAATGTATTCTAACCTAATGAAAAAGTGTTGGAAAACATAATGTGTATTCAAACTATTTGACTAGAAATTTAAACAAACTGTAATAGAAAATAACCAAATTGAAGATATAAGCTTGGAAGCTAGAAGAGGTTGGAATGAGGCTCTAAAAACTTGTAGAAGACACTAAGAATTCTCACTAGGACTGATTCACCATCCTAGGCAAATGAGTCTTGTTTTTGCTAGAAAGTTCCTGAACCAGTTTCAGGGAATTGGGTATCCAAGTCTACATAAATCACTGCTCAAGCCCCACTGTTCAAGCCTAGAAATGGGACTGGTTTTCCATCAATGGTGAATGAGTCCTCTTTTGGAAAATAGAGAATTCTGGAAAGGATTATGTTGCTTATGATCTACAATTCTATTTCAAAGGATTCCCCAGATCTAAATCTACAAAACTGAACTTGTAGATTATCTCCAAGCTTGAAATAGGGCTTGAGACACCTTGAATGACTTTGATGAGATATGTACACCTCTCACCTTTCCATTTGATAAATCCACATACATAAATACATGCAAATGGGAAAAGTGTTGAAGGTTAGGATATAGGGGTTTTCCAAGGTGAAACCCCTTTTAGGTAATTAAACCAAATGGTGAAATAAAGTAATGAAACATGCTACAATGGGATTGATTACCTTATCATGATGATTTGATCTTTAAAGTGTTCAACAATGGAGGAAGATTCAAGCCTTGAATGTCCTTAGAAGCTTACTTGATGAATGGCAATGTAAAAACCCCTAAGATGTTGACTTGAGATGAAATATTGATGAATAAATAATGAAGAGTGGGTGTGAATTAAGTTAATTTATGTTAAAATGAGTTTAGGGATGTGATTTTATAGTAAATTCACCTATTTTACCTATTAATAACTCATCATAGGTTGAAATGAAGCAAAACTAAACTCAATTTTCACTTTTTTTCCCGCTCAAAGGTCAAAATGGGGCCAAATGGGACTCATTCACCACACATGGTGAATGGATCCCACCTGGATGGGACTGATTCATGATGCATGGTGAATGGGTCCCACGGGGGCTATTTTGACAACTCTGATGCCAAGGAATAAGGAAATAAGGTCTAAAATGCAACCTTATCAAGTATTTGATCAATTTGAACCTCAGGATGCACAATATGGGTTATTAGGGGCCTATTAATGATGATGTAAATGTTAAATAGGGCTTGTGACACAAAATTCAATGTGAAAGTGTAAGTAAATACACTTTACAACACTAAAATGAGGTCTGCATAGCCTAGAAAGGCACAAGAACCAATGTGAATATGCAAGACACATTACAACACTAGTTTATCATTAAATTTAATTCAAGAACCTTCTAGATTGATATAATGTTATTAAACACATTTTATAATGTTGAATTAGGGGGAAATAGATTAAATAAGTCTAGAAAAGCATGAAAGTCCTTTACAAGACTATACAACACCTTTACAAGATGTCATTAAAAGCTTTCTATTCGATTTGTAAGGGTCCAAGACCTAGCATGGATGCATAAAATTGTTCACAACACTAGATTAAGATCTCATCAAGTTCATTCTATCATGAATTAATCCCATGTCAAGCAAAGGGTCCATTTTTCTATGACACATTTAGCCCCCACTTTAGTGAGAGGATGAACTTTCTTCAAGCTCACACTAAAGTAGACATTCAAGAGAGGTCCTCATACATGGATGCATATGACAAAGAATGAAAATGATGAAAGGAGGTGGCCAAGCCCCCAGGATCGAAGATCCTAAGATCATAAGTCAAGCCCCCAAGAGACAAAATCATGCAATGGCAAGGAAGAAGGGGTGAAAATAATTGATCAAGCTTTGATCATTTCTCCAACTAGTTGTGCATCAGATATAGGGTGAATTTTTGAAAAAGAGAATGTGTACTCACTCTCAGGTGATAGAATACATGATGATTTACCAGGTGAGAAGGCCCAAATGTACTCACTTTGGGGCCATAGAACTTCTCATCATCCATGTGGTGAGAAATACCAAAAAGGTAAGATACATATGCTAGTTGGTATGCTACTAGGTGGGCTTCCCACTCAACCATGTCAAAGTCATACCTCCTAATAAATTTAACAAGGTTCCACAAGAAAATACTCATGAACAAAAAGAAACGGTACCAAAGTCATGTAAGTTGTGTTATGCAAGGTGGAAAAAGATGCAGAGATGTAAAAATGAAAAATGTAAAAGTTTAAAATTTAAAACATGTTCAAGGAGTCTTGTTCAGTTTGTGCAAGGTCAATCACTTAGGGAACATTATGTCTAATGACAGGACCAATCAAAGAATAGTATATTCACAACTTAAGGGAGGCAGTGCATCCCATCAGGGCACTAAGAGGAATATAATATGCTGAGATAGATCACAATTATGAAGGTCATCACACACAATGTCATCTAGAAAGTAACGAATACATCATGTAAACGACAAGGATACACTAAGAACGAAGAATGATTTTTTTGTAATGTATTCCCCCACTTTATAGGAATTGGTACACATCGTTTTGTTAGAAATTACTTTAAAGTAGAGAAGGAAAGAAACAACAAAAATAAAACAAGACATGAGAGCCAACTTGGAAAGCCCTATGCCAAGTCATATGTTTCAAAGTTAGGCTACGTCATGTAAAGGAAAATGAAAATATAATAAAGGGAGTATGTAACTTGTGAGTGAATCTTAAGACATGTTGTTCATATCTCAAGCTTACTGTTATATGTTCATGAAAATCGAATGGGTATGTGCAGGATCATCATGGAAAAAATAGGCCCTTTAGTGGCAAAAAAATTAGAAAAATTAGAGTTAGGCAACTTGACGCAAAAATATGAATAAGTTATCTATATTATTTCAAAAATATGTAAGAATAGAATCTATAGAAAATTGAATGTAGTTTCTAAACTACTAGATTTGTTTAAAAAAAAAAAAAATTGGTGAAAATTTGAAATTTCAATGGAACAGTACTTAAATTTATGGGAAAATAAGAAGTAGGTGTCTATCTAACCACCCTAACCACAATAAAATAATAATAATTTTTTAGAATATGTTAGATATAAGTAGAGGACTCATGTCCCGATGTGATGCATAATTTTTTATAATTTTTTCCCAAGTAAACAATTAATTATTAATTTTTTATTACAACTTTTTAAAAATATAAAAAAATCGTATGTCTGACCACCTTAACTTGGTCAAAACTTCATGAAATTCAAGTTTTCTTTTCTTAATCCTGTAGTATGAGAAGCATAGAATGTGAAACATGTTTTTGATTCAAAAAAAGTGATACTATTTGAAAGCTATATATGTTTTTCAATCAGTGTTTCAGTCATAATTTCAATAGAAAATGAATAATAATTACTTATTAAATTCAAATTAAAGCATAATTTATATTGGTGGAAAGCTGAGAATCTCCTTTAAAAACCCTTTTTGTTTCATCAATTTTGGTTTCAAAAAAAGTCATCAGCCACATACTCATCATATTACCACTTTTTGGCCCATCATGATCCTGCACATACCCTAATGAGTAGTTGAAAGAGACAATGAAAAGTAACATACAAGGGATAAGGCTATCTAAATTTGTCCCCCCACTTAGTGTTAGACAAGGGTGAGCCTAAAGTGGATGACGGTATGATTCCCCTTGGAAGGGATGTGAAACATGTAATAGTGAGAATGCTACAATCAGGTACAACTATTACATGGCAAGGAGCAGCAACTAATGCTACTTGTGTATTGATTTAGGATGTAACAAGTTTAAAGGTTTGATGGAAAAATGGTTGGTGATAGTATGTATGTTGAGTGAACATTTGTTGGATGGGTTGATGGATATGAAAGGACAATAACGAAGACTATGATTTGTAAGAATGAGGTTAGGTGTAGTGTGAGCTTGGAAAGGATGATGATTAATGGTTGAATTTTTTGGAGTATCAAAAGTGAATATAGGAGGATCTATTTGGTTGTCAGCTGTCACTAAGATATCATTCTTATGTGCCATAATATTGACCCTAGGAGGAGAGATAATATGTTCATCACATGTCATAATTGGATTTGGCAAGATAGCTTCATTGCTCATAGGAAAGGCATCAAGAGAAGGATAACTAGGAGTTTCATGGTTACTGATGATGGGATCAAGGAAGGGAGAAATAAGTTGTCCATGTGTGTCACTACTGACACCTAACACTAAACTATATTTTCATGTGTAGAGAAGATAGTAGGAGAAGAAAAGGGTGGATTGTCATGATTATCTATATCAGCATGTCTTATAATTTCTTCTTGAGTGGGGGAAGTAGGATTTTCATAGCTCTCAATCATATCCTCCACATAAATGTGTTTGTCATGATTGTTTGGGATTGTATTCCTATTCACTAAAGGATTGTCACAAGGAGGGGAGGGATTGGGAGATGAAAGGGGAGTTGTTAAGGTAGTGGCAATTTGTGTCATAATGTTGTTGCAATGGGGAGGAGAGGGGAAAAAAGCAAGGCTTTCAGGATCTTCAATGATTGTGTCTTCTTTCATCAATATATCTTCATCACAAATGGGAGAGATATCAGGAGAAGAACAATTATGATTATCATGATTATCGATGCATGCATCTTTTTGGGGAAAATATTTATTGGATGATTTAAAAGAGATGAATTCATCTAATGCTTTATCTAACATTTCCAAATCATCACTACTAAATGGCTTGAATGTTATGTTTGGTTCTTTTGATGTTTGTGTTTGCTTGTTCTCATTGTGTAATGAAGTTGATCTAAATGAGCAAGGAACTAATGCAGAAAATGAAGAGTGAAAAAGTCTAAGTTCCATGAATAGAAATAATGTCTAATTCTAATGATGTAATCTAAAGAAATAGGATGAAATGCAAATTTCTAGACTTCAAACAAAATAATTTTCTAATTACACTATATAACAAACTTAAAATGAAATGTTGCAAATGAAAATTTTGAATTTGAACAATGCATGAAATGAGCTATTTTGTGCTAAATATCATGAAATGCATGATATAGAAATGAAAATGACTGATATATACAAGTGAAGGCACCAAACAGAAGCCTAAAAACAAATTTTTGAGTACTATAAAATGTCGTTTCAAGGGTCAGAAGGGATTGATTTGCCCAGGGTGGCGAATAAGTACCAATATGGGATTTTTTTAGAATGCTCAGAAATTTGTGACTGATTGTGATGATTTCTAAGTGCTATGATAGAGCCCTAAGTGAAAAATACAGAATTTCAAAACTGTTCAATGATGAAAGATGCAAAAATGCAACCTATTATGCACTTTTACTCATGCAAAAATGAAACTCTAGAATGTAAGCTAACAAATGCAAAATGCAATGCAAGCAACTATAGAATGATCAATGGATTTAAAAATTATAAAACAGGAGATTCAAAGAGCAAGGTCACCAAAATGAAACATAGATTTTTGGCACCTACTTGCTTTCTATCACTCTTAGGGTTTTTCACCTAGAAGGAGAAAGGTGAGCCAAAAATACTTGTGTTCTTATTAGAGGAAATGAAAACATGGATATGAAGTGTGTGAGAGGATGTATTTAAATGAAAAAAAATTAATGAAAATTCAGATTAAGGAATGTATTCCAATCTAATGCAAAAGTGATGGAAAACACAATGTGTATTCAAACTATTTAACTAGAAATCTAAACAAACTGACAAAAAATAACCCAATTGAAAATATGAACTTGGAAGCTAGAAGAGGCTAGAATGAGGCTCTGAAAACTTGCAAAAGACACCAAGAATTCTCATTGGGAGTGATTCGCCATCCTGGGTGAATGAGTCCTATTTTTTCTAGAAAGTGCCAAACTAGTTTTAGGGAATTGGATATCCAAATCTACAAAAGTAACTATTCAAGCATAGAAATGGGACTGATTTTCCATCAATGGTGAATGAATCCACTTCTGGAAAAAAAAGAATTTTGGATAGGATTCTATGGCTTATGGTTTGCAATTTTATTTTTTGAAGATTCCCCAGATCTAAATCTGCAAAACTCAACCTGTAGAATTTTATGAGATATGTACACTTTTTCTCACCTTTCCATTTGATAATTTGCATACACAAACACATGCAAAGGGGAAAAAGTGTTCAAGGTTATGATATAGGGGTTTTCCTAGGTCAAACCCCTATTAGGTAATTAAACCAAATGATGAAATAAAGTAATGAAACATGCAACAATGGGGTTGATTACCTTGTCATGATGATTTTATCTTGAAAGTATAAAACAATGGAGGAAGATTCATCCCTTGAATGTCATTAGAAGCTTACTTGATGAATTGCAATGTAAAAACCCTAAGATTCTTGACTTGAGATAAAATATTGATGGATGAATAATGAAGAATGGGTGTGAATTAAGATAATTGATGTAAAAATGATTTTGGAGATGCAATTTTATAATAAATTCATCTATTTTACTCATTAATACCTCATCATAGGCCGAAATGAAGCAAAATTAAACTCAAATTTCACTTTTTTTCCCACTCAAAGGTAAAAATGGGGCCAAATGGACTCATTCGCTACACATGGAAAATGGGTCCCACTCGGATGTGACTAATTTTCCATGAATGGTGAATGGGTCCCACAGGGGCTATTTTGATAGCTTTGATGCGAAGGAATAAGGAAATAAGGTCTAAAATGCAACCTTATCAAGTATTTGATCAATTTGAACCTTGGGATGAATAATATGGGTTATTAAGGACCTAATAATGATGATGTAAATGTTAAATGTGGCTTGGGACATAAAATTCAATGTGAAAGTGTAATTAATTACACTTTACAACACTAAAATGAGGTCCACATAGCCTAGAAAGACACAAGAACCAATGTGAATGTGCAAGACACATTACAACACTAGTTTGTCATTGAATTTAATTCAAGAACCTTCTAGATTGATGCAATAATGTTATTAAACACATTTTATAATTTTGAATTAGGGGGAAATAGGTTAATTAAGTATAGAAAAGCATGAAATTCCTTTACAAGACTTTGCAACACCTTTACAAGATGTCATTGAAAGCATGCTATTCAATTTTTAAGGGTCCAAGATGTAGTGTGGATGCATAAAATTCCTCACAAAACTAGATTAAGGCCTCATCAAGTCCATTTTATCATGAATTAATTCCATGTCAAGAAAAGGGTCCATTTTTCTATGACACACCAATGTAAAAAGAAGAATTCCTATCAAAGAAAGATGAAGATCATCAAAGAAAATAAAGCAGTAAAGAAAAAAGGAAACATTAGGTACAAATGGATACCAAAGAAAAATAAAGAAAATCATCCCTCAAAAACTCCATTAGTCAAACAAACTATGGGGGAAAATAAAAAAAGGGAAATATATCCATCAAAAAAGTCCTCAAATACAAAAGCAAGCTTCTCAAGCAAGGAACATATTATATCCAATGGTTGGTCCTAATTCCATGAAAACTTCTATTCCCACCCATCATCACTCATCTTCCCAAGTTTGGAAAGTCAAAGGTTCCAAACTATCAACCAATCCATCTCATATTCTTTCATGCATGACACCATCCACTCCATTCATGATATCCAATTCTCGCATTGACTGTGTGTTGGAAGCTACCCTTCTTCATAAGGATTCTAAAGGCACTCTATCACAATGTGTGCAGATAGACAAGGTTAATTCTATTACTAGCAAGGTAGATCATAATTCATCAAGGTTGCATTCAAGTTCTCATATCTTAGCAAAGAAGCTTCTTTAAGTAGGACATCATTGGAATATTATGATAGTGGCCTCCACATCAATACTAATAGGTGGTTCAACATGAGGGTAACATTTCTAGAAAATCTCAAAAAATAAAGAAAATAAAAAAAATGATAAAATCCAAAAAAAAGAAAAATCAAGAAAATAGTAAAAATAAAAATTGTCCTCTAGTGAAAACCACTATGGTGGCACTTTGGGAAAGTACTATGATGAAAACCTGACAAAAATGTGTCATTAGTAGAATCGGGCGTCTATATGATTCTTCTTAGACAAAAGCATCTCATCGTTGTCATGAAAAAACCAATGTTCCCTCCATCCATCCAATCCATATTTATCTAGATATTCCACTTTATGTTAATCTTGACAAAGATTCGACATATACTTCAATTCTACTCTTGACAAAATTTTGACAGGCTCTTTACAATTTTATCTCATGAAACCCCATAGACCATATTTAGCATGCTAAAACTATGCAAACATCTTTTCATACACATTACCTATCTTGGTTATCCATTGCATTATGAATAATTTCTAAACATTGTGGGCAGGTTATTGCACTCTTATTTTTGAATAACTCTTGATCCATTCCTTTTATCTCACAATGTGACATCAAAATCATGATATAGGTATCATTTTCCTTAAAATATTATTAGAAAACACCAAAAACATTAATAAAATCTTATCTTGAAAATCCAAAAACATTTGCAAAATCCTATACAGCTAAAATCCAAAAACATTCAAAAAATTTTAAAGGAAAAATCCAAAACATCTAGAAAACATAAAAAATCAATAGAAAGTTCGAACATAAAAAATCCAAAAAATAATGTCTCTTTGTCAAACTACATTGTTTTTGAGCTTGAATGTAGGTAATGCCATCATTGATGTGCCCCAAAGACACCCTAGGCCAGTCCTTTAGTAGTCTGTCATAATTAGTTGTTGTCTCACGTCTGTTCATATCGTTGTCTTGTAAATGGGTTGATTCAATCAAACTACAAGGTCTCTACATGTATAGTATAGGAAAGGCTAATCTTTGATCATCCCTTGAGGTCACTAGGATAGGTTTTTAGGTTAGGTTCTTGTTCAAAACTCCAAAAATCCAAAAACATCCAAATATTTAGAAAATCTAAAAACATCCAAATTCTCATAAACCCCTAAACATTTGTAAAAATCTCAAAAAACCAAAAACATCCAAATGTTTCATAAAAATACAAAAAAACATCCAAATATTTAGAAAACACAAAAAAAATTGAAATTTGGAAAATCCAAAACAATAGAAAATGTTCAAAAGACCTAAAAAGCCTCAAATATCTAAAAAAACCCTAAAACAACCTCAAATTTTTCGAAAACCTAAACATTCACAAAACATTTTAAAAAGACCAAAAAAAACCTCAAAACATTTCAAAATACCATTTGAAAATATTGAAATATTCCAAAAAATACAAAATCCCATCCATCCCATCTTGCTTTCACCTGCAATAAACTTTCACCCATAATAAATGATTGTCAACTTCACCCTTTGGAAAAATAAGTAGAAAACAAACATAGCAAGTCATAAAGTACAAACCTAAAAGTCAAAATATAGTCTAAATCATAGATAGATTAGTCAGTGAAGTTTATAGCAATGACGCATCTTAGCATCATTGTCCCAACATCAAACAATCCTCTAATCAACATGTCCTAAGATGTATCCTTCCTTCAATGGACATTAGTATCAGATATCACCTAAGCCAAACTTAAACTAGTTAGGAGCTATATATAAAACTTACTATTTGTCTTTGATCTTTTCTTATTACTTATCTTAATGACCTATTCCAAAGACCTCTCGATGATGTCTAAACAAAATGATTTAGAGAGAAAGGAATAGGGCATTGATCATTATCTTTCATTTGCTCTGCTTGTGGATACTCTTTTAAAATAATCTTGGTGCATACTTGCTTAGTTATGTGTAGGAAGGTCATTTGGAGTATGTTATTGACTATTATGTATGCTTTGGTCTAACATGTTCTAAATTCTAACTTACATTCCAATGATGCTTTTGTATGTCAAGGTGTGAACAAGAACTATCCTATCTATTTGTCAAGTCAAAGTCCATTACACTAGACACAATGTTGTCGTGGTTATCAATACCTTGATTCATCGTGTCTATGTGTTATATCAAACAATAAGGAATGATGAAAAATCCCAATCCCAAAGTGTGAGAACCCATCCTGCATTTTACATTATCTCATCACCATCTCTAATAAAGTCTCGATGGATCAAGGACTTGTTGGATCTTTTGAAGCAATCATCATCAACAATAGTTATTCATTTTGTATTGTTCTATCTTCTCTCCGTGCTAACCTGGTATCATAAATTCAACAAAAACATCATCAATGTATCCACCCTGCATCCACAACCCATCAACATACATGTATCTCATAATCATATCATAATCATTGCATCCATCAACATAATCACACATCTCATAATCATTATACATTCTGGATTATCATTTGAGTTTTGATGAATAATATATATTTGTTTTTCTAAGCATCTTAAATCCTTGCATATCACAAGAATTTGTATCTATACATCCATATGCATGTTGGACTCAAGGAACAATGAGAGGGGGGGTGAATCAATGTTCAAAAATATTTAAATTACAATCTAGATCTTAAACCATTTACAATTTTTTTTAAAAAGTAAAGATGCAAGAACATGAAGGAAACAATCAAAACACTATAACACCAAGATTTTTACGTGGAAACCCTGCTAGGGGAAAAAACATAGTGGAGGTTAGTCCACAATTTATACTCTATTAAAAGTAGGAAGAAAAATGGGAATGCACATGCATTCAAGCACACTGACTAGAGCTCACTACTCAAAATTAGGATCACTTCCTTACAACATATTTGGATTACAACAAAGAGTTGAAATGAGAAAGTAGCATCTACAAATGCCAAGTTTCATTTCCAGTGAGGCTCAAAGATCAAATTTTGGACCTTCTATCTGATTTTGCACTCCACTCTACTCTACCTTAAATTGTTTCACAACAATCCTCTTTTGCACAAGGGAAATTGTGCTAAATCGCTCAACAACCCTTTTGAAATTCACAATATACTTTGTACACTTACCTTCACACATTTACAATGAATTGACTGATTTCTTATATATATTCACTGTCCACCAAAGATTTAGTTGCTTCATGCCAGCTTCAACAAAATAAAAATATTTTCCAATAGTCAACTGAATCCACATTTAATATTCGATGTGTACCCATCAAATTTGTCCATGACATAGCTAGGACCCAAAACAAAATCTTCAAGAATAGGATACCTTAATTAATTATACCTCAAATATCCGCGACATGCCATATTCATTAAGTCGGTAACCATGAGCTAATAAATAGAAAATCATCCTGCCGGATCTTCTAACTTATACATCGATTAGTGTGACATTAGAAAACTTAAAAATAAGATAATATAGATATTAAAAACCTTCCCTGAGATCCACAACTCAAATGATAATCTGGTGAAGCATACTGATCAACATACTAACTAGATACCCTATTCTTCATTCTCTCTTTTGGTAATACTCTGTACTTTACTCTACCTGTTGATATGAACAAATACTAATTTGTAGACCATAATAATGACTTAGGTTTCCATCAATGACAACACTAGAATCCATATGCCAAAAATCTCCCCCTTTGGCATTGATGGCAACACTTGGTGAAAAATGACGAAGTGTCGAAATCAATATGATTACGCTACCAGAGTTTAGAATTTCAAAACACAACTGCCCCTTAGAATGATAAGGAATTTTTCAATACTCTCTCCCCCCCTTTGAAATCAGTGAAATTTACATATTTTGGATCTCCCCCCTTGCTAATTCAAAAATTGGATCAAAATTTGAAGAAATATAACTGCTACTCGAGTTAGAAAATTATCTTGTACTTATCTTTCATTTCTGGAAGAATTTTCCTCCAAGCTTCTACTAAAATCCAAATGATTAAGATCAAGCTATTATTCTCAGCTGTCTGGTTGATAATCTGGATGAGAGATTCCATAATTGTGATTTCTTCTTCTAATTTCTCTCCTTTCCTCAGAACCTCAATTAATTGCTCCAGTCTGCATTTGGTTAAATCCTTCACTTTCCAAAAGGTGTCCACAAGGTTGTTTCTGGTGAAATGAACTTTTGTATGCTCAAACTACAACTCATGAATCCTTTTCTTGATTCCACCATCCTGATCCTAAAACATGTTATAATCCTAACCAATCTTGTTCAACTCAGTTTCAAGCTACTCCAGCTTATCTATGTATCTCCCAATTGTGTAATCCAGTTAGATTCCTAATCACCTATTTCAAAATGAGATACGGTGTATCAAGAGTTAGAATTCCATCATTCAATTTGTTCAAGATAATTCTAATGACTTTTGCATTATAGAAATAGGGAAATTCACTCCAAATGTCCAAAATTTTGTGTTTCACACCTTCAAGCCATTTCAATTCATTGGCCGACAATATATTTCTCACATCCCTAATCTTTTCATTGCTATATTCATCTAAATTTATCATTCCTTTTATTTTCTTCATTTTCCTTTTTGTATCGAACAAGTTTCTACTGAGCACCAAATTAAGTGAGAATTCTACAAGCAATTGAAATAACTAATGAATTCGTTGTTGAATTGACTTTACTCCTTTGAAATTCTATTGCAAAGGCTCTCCTTCTATTCTTCTTCAATGCAAGGTGACAAATGAGGGTTCCAAATACCCTTTTATAACTCACACACCTAACCTTTTTACCACATTAAATGTTTTTCCCTAGGTGTTTCAAATACTTTATTTTCTTAAACAATAAAAGAAGGATTCATCTACAGACCTTCCACTTCTCAAATTTTTGCAAAAGTGATAATCGATACATTTGTAAACTATTAGCACAACTATTGACAATTTTCTACACTTTAGTGCCAACTACTGATAGGGATTGCAAAGGATTTTCTTAAAAAACCCCCTAGGCCAATGGCCTAAGATCAATTTCCCGAGGAATTACTAGAAGTAGATTCTGGTGCGGGCTTATTTTCTTCATTAGACTCACTCTTCCTTACCCATGTTTTCTTCATCTGATCTCTTAATTCTTCCACAATCACTTTCCCTTTTCCTTTATCACCTTTTCTATGAAATTCTGCATTTGTATACTGAACCTCTTCTATCCATGTTTCTGTTTTTGTAGAATCTTGCAATGTGACCAAATTTGTTGCAATTGTAACACATAGGATTTCTTTGTCTAGACCATTCATTCCTTTGATTTCCTCTTGATGTAATTTGATTAGAAATATTCCCAAATGTTCCACAAGTGTATCATTTAACATTGCTTACACTAACAAACATATTTATGCATTCATTTGACTTACGACCAAACTTATTACTACTAAAAAAATGATCAGGAAATGATGGACTACTTGAATTTATTTTACTTCTACACTGAGAAGCCATATGACTAAGTTTATTACAAGCAAGGAAGTGACCATTAAATTTTTTAGCATTGGGTTGCCTTACAAGATACCTTCTTCCTTTGTTTATCTGATTTCTTTGTCTAGAATCCTTATGTTTAGATCCAAAGCTTTCACCCTTGTCATATCCAAGACCTTTTTTTTCATTTGTATCCTTCTATCCTTTAGTCAAATCATCAAGCTTAGCAGAACCGATCCTAAAATTTTCCTTGTAGTCATTTGCAGTAGTGAGTTCATCTCTAAGAGTAAGTATCTATCTTTCAAGCTCTTGTTCAATAATTTTGGATTGTTGTAGTTCAATCTCCAGCTGAATGAATCTGCTATTAACTTTGTTGCATTATTTAGATCTTTCCTTTAAGGACTGGGCCACATTCTCCTCATTATTTTTCCTTTCTTCAATCTCCTTAGTTAGCTTCATCACCATAGATTCCATCTCAAGCTTTAGAGTAGCATTGCCTCTAGCAAGCTTTTCACATTATTTAGTTATTTATTTTAGGGTCTAATTTAGTTGAACATCTTCCAAGAATTTACTTTATTTTTTCTTTAGTTGATCACATAGTTCCTTCCTCTTTTCTCTTGACTCATTGATTTTATCCTTCAATGATTGAATGAATTTTTTAGCATCCTCAAGATTTTCTTTTAATTCCAAGAATTTTGTTTTAGATTAATCGAGATCATCAAGTGCCACCAAAAGATGTTGTTGAAGACCACCAGAGTCCATTTCATTCCAAGATCTACCTCAAGCTATTAAAATTCTCTAGAGGAACCTTGCTCTGATACCAAATGTTGGACTCAAGGAACACTGATAGGGGGGGTTGAATCAGTGTTCAACAATATTTAAATTACAATCCAAATCTTAAACCATTTCAAACATTTAAACAAAAGTAAAGATGCAAGAACATGAAGGAAACAATAAAAACATCATAAAACCAATATTTTTACATAGAAACCATGTTAGGGGAAAAACCATGGTGGAGGTTAATCCACAATTTATACTCTGTTAAAAGTATGAAGAAAAAGGGGAATGCACATGCATTCAGGCACACTACCTAGAACTCACTACTCAAAATCAAGAAGGCTCACTACCTTACAACATATTTGGGTTACAAAAAGGAGTTGAATTAAGAATGTAGCATCTACAAATGCCTGGTTTTAGTTCTAGTGAAACTCAAAGATCAAATTTTAGACCTTCTGTCTGATTCTGCTCTGCCCTAAATTGCTTCACAACAATCCTCTTCTGCACAAGTGAAACTGTGCCAAATTGCTCAATAACCTTTCTGACATTCGCAATATACTTTGCACACTCACCTTCACACATTTACAATGAATTAATTGATCTCTTATATATATCCATTGTCAAAGATTTAGTCACTTCATGTTGGCTTCAACAAAATAAAACTATTTTCCAATAGTCAGCTCAATCCACATTTAATATTCAATGTGTACCCATCAAAGTCGGCCATGACATCGCTAGGACCCAAAAAAAAATCTTCAAGAATAGGATACCTTAATTAATTATACCTTGAATATCTATGACATGCCATATTCATTAAGTTCGTCACCATGAGCTAATAAACAAAAAATCATCCTACCAAATCTCCTAACTTATACATTGATTAATGCGACATCACAAAACTTAACAATAAAATAATATAGATACTTAACAACCTTCCTTGAGATCCACAACTCAAAATGATAATCCGGTGAAGCATACAGATCAACATACTGACCGAATACCCTGTTCTTCATTCTCTCTTCCAATAATAGTTTGTTCTTTACTCTACTTGCTGGTATGAACAAATCTTGATCTATGGACCAAAATAATGACTTAGGTTGCCATCAATGACAACACTAGAAGCCATATGCCAACAATGCATACATCATCATCATAAAACATGCATAGAAATATACAAAAATAAATGCATCCATAACATCTGCATATCATAAACATCCATCCATATTATGATCATCACATATCAAATAGGCATAAAATAAAGTTTATCCATATCATCTCATCCATACATCATTAAATAAATTCAACACATCATAGCATGAATCATCTGTATCTGTATCATATAAATATAAAAAAATGTGTCATGGTACAAAATTTGGATTAGTGTATGTAAATCGATGATAAGTACAAATATCCATGAGGCTATAAAAAAGGAGCCCATGAATATATATCAGTGATAAAGAATGGGGAAAAATTTAAAAAGTGTTTGTACATAAAAAAGATAGCCCTAGTGGCTGCTACCCTCTCCAGCCTTCCTCTCAGACTGATCCTCTACACGGGGACATGCATCACTACGCTTAGAAAAATCTAGCTGATGAAGAGCTACTAGAAATCTTGGTGATAATGCTGCCTATAATATGTAGCCTTTGTGATAGCCTCTCTATACAACCATGCTAGCACGGTCCAAACATGTGTGGCTACCACCATAACCTCCATCTACTGCCACCTCACCACCTCCTGATCTCTCTCTCCTGTGACAAATTGTACTCTTTGCAGTGCCACATCTCTCTTTGTTGTTACCATGATCACCTACTACTGAGATTGGTCTCGCTCAATAGTAAGAGAAAAAACCTACTAGCAGGCCTAGTATTGCTCACTAATCAATGCCTATACCTACTACTATAGCTACTAAATCTGTACATCTCACACATCTGGTGGTGGTTCTGGCTGCAGTTGTACCTAAGACTACATTTGTAGTTGCACCTATGGCTGAATATGAGGCTACACAATTGGAGGAGCCCCTAAAACCTATATGTTCTTGCCATCCTAGCCTCCCTATTCCCTGCCCCTGGCACCTCTACCTTGCATTCTCCATTTTGGAGGAGCACCTGTTGGATCTTTAAGTTTCCTTGGTGGTATGAACCATGCATCATACATTGGAGATTTTTGTGCTATTGGATGACCGTGATCATATGCCTAAGGTTAGGAAACCAACTATTAGAAGCTATCAATGGCCTTTGGAGCTAGAATAGTTGGTCCCCATGTAGGAACCTCTCTACTGAATCATGCAAAAATGGCTCTATAGGAATCATTCGACTTATCCTATATATCTCCAAATTGTCTGACCACCCTATCAGGGAGATACCACTCGATCATTATATGCTCCCCACCCTACATGTAATGGGTCTATCTGGAAAATTATAGCTATTGTATATCATCAACCATGGTGGCATATAAAGCCATGGATGCCAATTGAACACTATCATATCATCAATAATCTGTCTCTAGTATGGGAGCCCAATCTATCTAGTGTTCCCAAATGTGATGGCACGTCGATATCTCCAAATGACAAGATCATCTGACTCCACATCTGTCATCTATACAATTGGCCAAAGCACGACAATGTGCTCCCATGCAAAAATATGAAGTAGAGTAACCCCTGCACCAAGGGCTCTCCCATTGGAATAAAAAGTCTCATGTAAATCATGGTACAAGGAGGCTAGCATCATGGGCCTCCATGCAAAAAGAGTCCTATATACAACATCCACTGCCACCCCAAACCCCATCTTGGGCTAAAGAATCTACCATGTCTGTCTGGAGCCACCAAACCTGAAACAATGGTTGCAATGATAAATCTAAACATCGGTACCTCACCTCTATATGTCTCCAAATAAATCTGAAAGGTGACCAATACAATATATTCCATCTCCATCACCTTGAGGTATGCGTTGAACCTGACATCAGTTTCATAAATCACATGATCACCATGGATAGGAAAATTCAATATCTATCACATGTCTTCTAAGGTAACTATTGCCTCCCCCATCAGAAGGTGGAAGGACGATGTCTTGTTGTGCCATCTCTGACATAGAGTTGTCATCATCGCTAAATTTGTCCTAATAATATGTGCGAATGCAATGTACCATAATCCAATCTCTCCTAGGTGCTCCTGGCACAACTATGAAAGATCACCTAATCTCTCAAGAATCATTGGCATGTGCTCCCTTGACATCAATGGTGGGAGGACCTCTTGCACCCACGAAGTGAATGACATCAGGAAATCATCAAAATTTTATGTTATTTGTAATTTTTGGCTCAAAAATACAATAGTGTTGCTATTTATAATAGCATCACTATATTCAAAATTCAAGTAGCGATGCTTGGTGCATTTGAAATTTCAAATTGGAAAGTGCATCATGAGATAGGCTGGCATCATGATTTATCTTTTGGCTTGACATAACCCTAACTTTTAAATCAGCAAGTGTGTCACCAAAGAAGCTTGTGTCATCATTTAAAATTAGAAACCCTAATTTGAAATCGAAAGAAGCATCACCATATACATATGCATCACTATAAATCATTTTGGCATCACCGATTTAAGTTTGGGCATCGCTATATAGCGATGTAGCCAAAATCTAAATTCTAACACCTAATAAATGCTAACACCTAATAAATTTCAAATCTCAAATTAGGTTTCGAATCACTTACCGATGGTACTATGCTTGGAGCCATCGATACTCTCGAACTCGATCAGAGATGTGTTTGGGAAGCTCTCGGTGTGCCATTTCATTGAAGGGTTGGACCTCAAATTGCAAGAATTCCTTAAGTTGTGAATGCACAAATGAATTTAAAATGACCCCTCTTCGCCTATTTAAGCTATAAAATTAGGGGTTTTTTCCCTAATTTAACCTTAATAACAAGGTTTATTATCCTTTTCACCAATTTTTCCAGTTTGGACCTAATTTTACATTGTTTTTAATGTTTTTGGCATTCTTTTTGCATCCCAAAACCCTTTTGAACCCTTGGGGAAGTTTTTGAACCTTTATTGAGAAATCAACCCAAAATTCAAAATTTCCACCTGATTTCTTGAGGGGGCAGGGAGTTAGCTTTATCCTTCCATTGAGGCATCTAAAAAAATTAGGAATTTTTTTTTTTTTAATTTAGGCAATAATTTTGATCCAAAAATCATTATTCTTTGAACTAAAGTAGTAGGTACCTCACTTCAAAGAGAGGAAAAATGTAGACACTGAAAAATTTCCTAATCAATATCATACATTTAAAACAAATTAAGTAACATCATAACCTCTTTAACCCATCCTCTTTTTTCTTAATTGATTTAATTAGCCTAGCTAATTAATTAATTTCATCATTTTCACCTATTGTCCTAATTAATTAAATATCATTTCACTACTCCCCTATTAATTAAATCATCTAATTTAATAAATATCATCTAATTCTTCTAATCCCTTAATTGCATAAATTGAACTTTGTTCAATTAGCAATTAAACTAATTTTCCTCTATGCAAAGGGAATATTCCTATGGAATATTCTTTATCCTTTTTGCATAATTAAAAATTTGTTATAATTTTGAAATTACCTTTTTCCTCAACCAAAAGAAATATTCTAAGGAATATTCTCTCTCCTCCAATCAACTCACTTGGCTTCTTGAACAAGTTAAACCTTCAACCTCTTGAGCAAGTTACCTTTGACCTGTGTGAGTAGGTCAAAAGTGTGTTTGTTTGAGGCAAGTGTGAGCCTTTGATTAAATTTCATCATGCATTCTCATCCATTGATGATAATCCATGATCCATGCCTCTCATCTCCTTCATCTTGAACCGTTGATTAAGCTTTTTGACATCAAAATGACACCAATTCCACAACAAGAAAAGTTTCAAATGGATTAGAATATATGTTCTGAAAGATTTCATAATTTAGTTTGTTAGGTTTTGGTGAAATGTTTATTTTTAATTTTTTTTATTGATCTTGTTGAGATTCAAGTATTGGTGGCTTTGTTATGCTTCAATTCTTCATGGATCAAGCATAATTCGGCCAATACTGGTATTTTCACATACAGTTACTTTGGATGGAAACCTTCAAAAAATAATTTGTTTGCTCACTTTTACCCTAACTAGGGTTTTAGGCTGCCCAAGGTAAAATGGCTCTAACTTGCTTGAAACATAATGAATTTGAGTTCTACAAAAAGGAGAATGAAGAAGATTCACAACACCACTAATTCCAATAGGTTTCATGCCATGTTGAGGCCATACAAGTCTATACCAATCATCAAAACAGAGAAAAACATTTCAAAAATGCAGAAAACAAAGGTGTTTTAGTATTCCAACTTCAATATTTTCAATCATCACCACCTCTCCAACCTTGGCTTCAACCATTCCAAGGCTATTTCAACATGTACCAATAGTTTCTAACTAATTCTAAAACTTCAACCATTTTTATTTCTTCATTTACATCTTGTGACTCTTCAAATTCCACAATTTGCAACTTTTTGACAATATTGACAACATTTACCACATATAGCAACTTTAACATTTTTGAAAAATTGACCACACCTATCCACCTAAGACCTATTCTAAACCATTACAAATATGAAGATCCAAAAGGTCCTTATTACATAAGAGAGACACAAAACCAAAAACATGACAAACCAAAATCTCACAGGTGCTCTTGCGCCATACTCCCAGACAAAGAAAACATTTAAGCCCCACTTGAATAGAAGATAACAACTTGAGAATCAAGTCTGAAATCCCTTGCATGATCTATATAGACTCCTACATATTACCTTCTTTTAAATAGTTCCATAGTGGGTTTATCTTCACTTGAGGTTTCTTGAACATGTGGAATAGGTAGGTGAACTTGGAAAAATAAAAGACTACTGAGAACTTGGAACAAAACATATAATGTTTAAACTTGATTACCCTACTTCTTGCACTCTTTTGGTGACCTTCTCATAGTAACCTTTTCCCCATGCTTTCATTTGTCATCTCCAACTTGCAATTTCTTCCTTTCTTCATGATAGATTACATGCATTTCAATAGCACCCTGCTCTCCCTCCATGGCTTGTTTCAATTTAACTTTAGGTTTCTCACCCATTGATTTTGCACTCTCAAAAATAAAATTAGTGTCACTGCCCTCTATTACAAGAAACAAATCATATCTAACTTTCAATACTCCATTTTGAAATACTTGCAAAGAAAGTATGGATTAAAAATCAACACTACAACTCTTATCACCCAAACCTACCATATCCCATGTTGCTTTCTCCTTGAAGTCTACACAATCAAAAGAACTTTCCTTTGCTAGGTTTATTTAAATTTTCCAAATAAAAAAATGGATCCTTTTGTTTTTAGTCAAACCTCTCAACTACATCTTGTATAGGAGTAAACTCCCCAAAATTCCTAAGCAACACAAAAATATAGTGGGTTGCATCCTCACATCTCATCTTCCAATGTCAAATGTCTACTAACACATTGAAGTTTTTTCCTTCCCATCTTAGAAACCTTGGAGTGTTATATATCAACAAATTAAAATCCCCTTGCAACAAGTCTTGAATCTCTAATGGAAATTGATCAATCCTAGTTTTTTTCACAATAGTCATAGGTATATTTATACTAGCAAAGCCCTTATCTCCCTTTCCTATGGCTTGTACATACTCCTTATCCCTTATCAACATAACACTAGATACCAATTGTGATTCATGACTTACCTCTTTCTTAGGTAGATTTTTCTCTTCCTTCATCAACAAATTTTCTCTAATATTTGGTGCTACTCTCCTCACTTTCCTTCTTCTCTTCAAAATAATCTTCTTGATAAGCCATTTAACCTTCTTCTTTATTGGCCAATGCCAACCTTTTTCTTGGTTTACTCTCTCAAGCAACTGTTGTATCTCAAATTCCATTCTTTTTTCTCTTCTTTCCATTTCTTCCAAGGCTTGTCTCAAGGCCATTATCCCTTATTGAACCTTCATCTATTTTTCCTTCTCATCCTTCTTCTTTATCTCACTTTTCTCTTGTTTCTTGCTTGGTACCTCCTTACACTACAAGTCTCCATGGATAAATATTCTCAAAATTTCCATTTTTTTCTCAAGCAAGTCTCTTTCACCTTGCTTCCTCTTGTCTTCGTGATACCTCACCTAGGTTTCCTCCTTTATTCACTACCTCATCTTTTGGCATCCAGGTTCTTACTTCAACTTGCAAAAAGATAAAACACAAACTCCAAAATTCTTTTCCAAGACCTTTTAGGCTTTGATACCAATTTGATGCAGAGGAAGGGGAAAAAACAATATTTTTTCAACCATATAGGGCAACACACTTAGTCTCTATGGTCCACAAACTCAAACTCTTCCCTATTGACACATGCTCCGCAGGGGTTATAAAACACAAATAAGGCATCAATACCTCAGACCTTTCACCCAAAAATTGGAACACCCTAGACATAGTGGGGACAATATGTTCAAATCAAAGCTAATTCACAAAAACTTAGATTCTTCATTTTGCCTATGATCCCTTAACAAATAGACCTAAATCCTTATAGTACTCCAAAAAGACAAAACTTGGCACAAATTTCAAGAGAGACTTGATATCTAGAAAGTGATCATAGGTTTAGATACCCTTTTGAGATTTACAACACATAACAAGAAATTAGACAGCGCTCAAACTTTAACTATCCCTTTTCCTATTAGGCTTAAAGAGAGCAACAAATCAACCTTTTTAGTCATAACTTGTGATGAAAAAATGATTTTCAAAATTTACAGCTAGTTTGGGATACCATTTTCACCCTTACAAAACATATATAAAAAATAGGTCATACTTCTTTGTATGAAAACCATAAAAATTGGCAAATTTCTCTTAAAACCTTAAAATGTGAGAGCATCAAATTGGGGTTTTTTGGTCATAATTTTTAGTAAAGACATGATACCACAAATGTAAACATAGTTTCAAACACCTCTTTGAACCTTATACAATATATATTAGAATAAACGTAGGTTACTTTGGACATAAAACTTCAAAAAGTAATTTGTTTTCTCACTTTTACCCTAACTAGGGTTTCAGGTTGCCCGGGGTAAAATGACTCTAAATTTTTCTTGAAACATAATGAATTTAAAAGATTAAAAAAGGAGAATAAAGAAGATTAAAAACACCACCAATTACAATAGGTTTTAGGCCATGGTGGGACTATACAAGTTTGTACCAATCATCATAACAGAGAAAAACATTTCAAAAATGCAGAAAATAGAGGTGTTTTATTATTCCAACTTCAATATTTTCAATCACCACCACCTCTCCAACCTTGGATTCGACCATTACAAGTATATTTCAACATTTCCTAACAGTTTTTAACTAACTCTCAAACTTTAACAATTTTTATTTCTTCATTTACATCATGTGACTTCAAATTCCACAATTTACAACTTTTTGACAATATTGACAACTTTTACCACATATAGAAACTTTTACATTTTTGACAACTTGACCACACCTATCCTCCCAAGACCTCATTTAAAAATTTACAAATATGAATATTATCCAAAATGACCTTATTACATAAGAGAGACACAAAACCAAAACAATGACAAACCAAAATATCATGGGTGCTCCTGCACCAATGTTATATAGCCCCCATCACCACCATGGGGTACTGTTGTAGAACTAATTTGAGCAAATGAAACAAAATATTGTTTTGGTTTGGATTGTGAGATTTTTCACTCTCCTATAAAGGGAGTTGTAAAACCTCAATCATCATTAGAACTCATATTTGAAAATGAATCATTGGTATATGACTCTTTGGATTTTGAGGGTGATATTTTGGATTCTCTATTGGAAGGAGGCATAAAATCTAATGACCCAAAATTATCACTAAAGAGGTTTTTTGTAGGTGAAGGATTAGCATAAACATGTATAGGTTAAACTTTTTATTTTGGAATGAAAGTATTAGGAGAGTTGGAAGTGTTGTGATCATGTGATTCATAACTTTGTTCATCTGCTTCAACAATGTATGTCTTGGTGTACTCAAGTTTCATTGTACGCTGGAGAGTAGAGGGGAATCCTTTCATAGCATGAATCCATGGTCTTCTTAGGAGAAGATTGTATGAAAGGGGTCCTTGCATAATATGGATAGGGGTAGGCAACACTACAGGTCTAACCTCAATAGGTAATGTGATAATCCCTAGTGGTTTCCTATTAACATTGTCAAAGCCACGAATATGAATATCATTAAGTTGAATGAGAATTTTATCCATGTCAATTTTATTTAGGAGGTCAATGCTATAGATATTAATTTAAGCTCCATTATCTATGAGAGTGCACCTAATTGTAGTTTCATTAATGATCACCTATATCCTCAAGGCTTTATTCTTATTTTGAGTCTCGAGTGAGGGAAATTCATGTTTAGGGAATGTGATTTCTGATTGTGTGACTTGTGTGGGATGAAAGGAGGATTTACATTATTCAATTTCATAGAAGCTTGGATCTCCTCCTAATTTATTTGTAACATTTCTTGAAATAGGCACTTGTATGTAGGTGATAGTTGTATAAGTTGCCATATGGATATATTACTAGGGGTCTTCTTAAGATCTTCAACTATATTATGAAAAGGTGATTGAGTAGCATTAGGAAAAATATGTTGAGGTGATGGCAATGTTGTGGGAGCTATTTGTGTTATATCTTGTTTTCTATAAAACATTGTTAGATTACATCGTATATTTCAAGAAATCTCTTACTTTCTCATGTGATTTGTTAATGGGAGGTGACTTATAAAGCTCACTAATTAAAGGATATCTAATTTGTGTCATTATAGCCTCAACAATCTTGTCTTCATTTGCATGATCTCTTAGTGAAGAAGAGTCTAATGTCACTTCACCTAAGGAAGCCTCATTACATGTGTCAATGTTTAGATTTTCTTGCACCATGATATCCTCCCTAGGAGGAGAGTTTTTAGGAGAAATATAAACTAAATGTTCTTGACATTCAAGGATTGGTTCTTCTAAAATGATTTCATCACAAATAGGGGAATAATAAATGGTTGAATTGTCTTACTCAATAAGGGTTTCCCTAGGTGTAGAGGAATAACTAGGATTTTCATGACTTTCATCAATCAAAATACCTTCTTCACAACTGGGAGAGATATTGGGAGAAGAACTAATGTTATTTTCATGATTATCTATGCTTGTGTTGTTTTCATCAATGTCATGTCCACTAAGAAAGGTACAAGGAGAGAAATTACTAGGACTCTCAAAACCTTCATTGATTGGTTCTTCTCACACAAAAATATCTTCTTCACAAATAGGAGAGATATTGGGAGAAGCATGAATATGATCATTAGGATTGTCCAAGGTTGTATTATCTTTCACTAAAACATTCTCATAGGGAGGGGATATGAACTTTTTCTTAGCATTCCTAGAAAGGTAAGGTACTAACATTGTTTGACCACAAATGAAAAGAAGTTTTAACCATCTCATGTGATGCTTTAATAATGTAAACAATGTTTATTCAAAGATTCAAAACAATTTTATACAATGAATACAAAACTTTAAAAATACAAACAATCTATATCAAAAAATGAAAATCACTTTTATCAAACTTATGCATAGTTTTATGAATGTAAACATTGTATATGAAAAAGTGAAAAGTACTTTTATCCATGTTATGAAAAGTTTCAGAAATGTGAGCATTTTTAGATGCTTGTAATTGAAATGATTTCAAAAATGATTGCCCTAAATTGATGTTTTTGACCTAGATGCATAAAATAGTTGCTCCCAAAACTTTCTAGACTTATAGTATATGTTACTAGGAGGCTTAGGAATCATAGAAAATCATATTTAAACCCTAAAAACTAAAAATTCAAAACCCAATAGGAACTAAGATGCTAGTAAGGGTGTCTTAGACCTATTGAAGGAATTTAGAGGGTCCAAAAAGTGGAATAGAGAGCAAAAAACTCAAATAGGGTTCTGAGCTAGAAACCCATAGAGGGGCTAAGATGCTAGTAAGGGTGTTTTTATCCCAGTGGAGGTTTTTGTAAAAAAAAAATAAAAAAAATTGAGTTGTTAATAGTGTTCCCAAATTTCCTACCCAGCGACCTAATGTTTGGAAACATAAAATTGTGAAAATGAATGCAAGAAAAGGTGAATATTAACAAGCAATTGGATACAAAAGTGAATGCAATTTTTTCAATTTTGGATTTAATAAGAATGTGTCTAAATGCAATTAGGATGATGAACAATGCAATTTTTTAGGTTTTCAATGAGATAGAATGATGCAAGAAAGAGAAATTCAACCTATATATGTATGTATAGGATCATCATGGAAAAAACAAGCCCTTAAGTGGTGAAAAATTCAGAAAAATCAGAGTTAGGAAACTTGACATAAAAATTTGAATAAGTTATCTATATTATTTCAAAAATATGTAAGAATAGAATCTATAGAAAATTGAATGTAGTTTCTAAAATACTAGGTTTATTTTAAAAAAATATATTTGGTGAAAATTTAAAATTTCAATATAGTAGTACTTAAATTTCAGGGAAAAAATAAGAAGTAGGGTGTCTGTCTGACCACCCAAACCACAATAAAATGATAATATTTTCTTATAAGATTTTAGATATAAGTAGAGGAATCATGTCTCAATTTGATGCATATCTTTTGTAATTTTTGTCCAAGTAAATAATTAATTGTAAATTTTTATTACAACTTTTAAAAAATATTAAAAATCATATGTCTAACCACCTTAACTTGGTCAAAACTTCATGAAATTCAATATTTTTTTAATCCTATAGTATGCAAAGCATAAAATGTGACACATGTTTTGGATTCAAAAAATATGATACTGTTTGAAAGCTATAGATGTTTTTCAATCAGCCTATCAATTAGGACTTTAGTCATAATTCAAATAGAAATTGACTAATAATTATTTACTAAATTCAAAGTAAAGCATAATTTATATTGGTGGAAAGCTGAGAATCTCCTTTAAAAACCTTTTTCGTTTCATCAATTTTTGGTAAAAAAAAAGTCATCAGCCACATACCCTACACATACCCAACATATCGCCACTTTTTGGTCCATCATGATCCTACACATACTGATATGCACTTTCAATAATGCAAATATAAGAAACCCTAAATTTAATTTCTCTAATGCAATAAAATCTAGATGCACTTTCACTAATGCAAGATGCAATGCAAGAATGAATGCAACCTAGATCTATGGTCTAATGAACTCCAAATTAGAAATTAAATGAATTCTCAAAAGAGTGGGGTTCAACAAAATGATGAAGAGGAAAATGGATACCTTTTGGGATATCACACATTTCTCACTCAACCATTCACTAATGTCATAGGATTCCTAATTGGATTGACAGAAAACCTCACAAGATGAGCCAATTCTCAAATAGGAGGGTCCTAGAAAGGGGTTCACCACTAAGAAAATGCTTGGAAAAGGAAATATTTGAAAACACATGATATGAAAAATGATCTATAACTAAAAATGAAAGCTAAATGAGAGATGCAAATGATGAAATTATGCAATAGGGGGCATAGATGGTGAAATCTTCAAATTGCTAAAACCTACAACAGACACACAACTTAGTATGATTAGTTGCTAAAACAAAATAGATAACATCTCTATGAAATAATACATCAATGCTTCCAAATGCAAACAAATGACAAAAGCAAGCTAAATAAGCATATGAAAAGCATGAAGTTTGTTAATCTCATAGTGGATTGGTGCTATTGTGGAAAATATCCCTTTCCCAATCCTTGCTTAAACTCCATGATGAAAATGCTATGAAGAATGATATGGAATGCCAAGATGATATGATATGGATTCAAATGACAATGGTGCATTTGTGCTTGAGATTTTGGAGGATTTGAACAATAGAGGGGACCTCTATTTATGGCCAAAAGTGATAAAAGAATGCCAAACATGGAGGATGTGGGACTAAAGATAAGCCAATTAAAAGAGGCCACTTGTCAACTTGTGATAGGTTGGAGGATGAGCACATTTTGGTCAATGTGCCAAAGAGAGGGAGATTTCAAATTTTAATTTGTGAATTAAATGTTGAGTTTGACTTGTGTAAGGGACATGTAAGAGCTTATTAATTGCTTTGTTGGATGAACATGCCAAATTGGAGGGAGATTCAAACTTGGAGAATATTCTCCCTTTATGCAAAGTTGAAAGTAAATAAAGATTTTGATAAATCAATTAAATGCAATTTCATGTGCAAGTGGCAAAATCTAGAGAATACAAGTGATTAGGATTAGCATTTAATCATGGATTAGATTAATTAAGATGATGTTAAATGCCTTTGACCTATTTGACTTAGATTTAGGGATTTAAGCTAAATCAAAGGGAGATGAATGATGATTTGAGATTTAATTAAATAAAGGTTTGATTTATTTAATCAAAGAGGGAATGATAGGCTTGAATTAAATAAAGTTAATTTATTCAATTTAAGTGAATGGCCTTAGGAGATTTAATTAAATGAACCTGATTTACCCTGATGAATGGATGAGTGTGAATTTGATTTATGGATGTGATGCTATTTAAGTGCACAATGCTAATTTCACATGTCTACATTTTTCCCCTCTTTGAAGCAATGTACTTGCTACGTTGGTTCAAAGAATAAACTTGTCATGATGAAAAATTAAAAAAATTCTAATTTTTTTGGATGCCCCAGTAGAAAGATGTACACTAGTACATTTCCCCCTCGAGAGATCGAGCGAAAAGATTCAATTTGAGGGCCAATCTCACAATAAAGAGGTTCAAGATGGATGGTTGCGATGATGATGCAAATGAGATGATTTTTGAAGATGCTTAGAATACCAAATCTATATTATCTTAAACAACTTAAATGATGATATGATGTGAGATGGATGAGATGACTAATGTGATATGTTGTGATTATGAAAAATGCATGATTTATGAGATGCTTAGACTAATAGATCTATATTATGATGATGAAAATGCATGTGAGATGATGTGTTGAATGCTAATGATTTGTGGATGCACGATGGATGCACTAGTGATGATGATTAACTATTCATGATGTGATGTTAGTGCGGAAAAGAAGAAATTAGATGATGACAAGAGGATCCAACAAGCCAACTTTATGAAAGATGATGATGATGATTCCCTTATCAAGGATTGGAATTTTAAAAGGGATACTTACCTTATGTTTGATAACACACGTAGGTATGATGCATCAAGGTATAAAGAACTAGGATGGCATGGTACCTAGTGTGATGGACTTTGACTCAACAAAAAAATAGGAGTATTCTTGTTCACACTTGACATATGGAAACCTTGCAAGGGAGTACCTAACAAAGCAAGTATTCGCCAAGTTATTTTACAAGAACATCCAACAAGCACGACAGAAAAAAGTTAATGATCATTGCCCCATTCCTATCTCTCTAAATCCTTCGTTCGAATATCATCGAGAGGTCCTTGGAATCAGTGCAATAAGATAAATCAAGAGAAAAGATCAAATACGCAAACAAGCCAATGTTCTTCATACCTTCAACCAAAGGGGTGTGTTTTGATAGGATAAGAATCCAAGTGATATCCAAAATGATGCACATTGTTGAAATGATATATCCTAGGACATGCATTGTATAGGATGATGATGGTTTGATAAGTTGATTGATAGGCTGTTGATATAAAGTTGATTGACATGTTTGAGATTGATCAAGAGTTTGATTTTGTGTTTAAAGGTTTGTTGTTTCGATTTTGATCTTGTGTTTGAAGTTTACTTTTGCTAATTGTGGTGATTATTTCTATTTATGTTGCCAAAGGATGAAGGTGATGATCAATTTATTATGGATGATTGATTATTTTGAGTGAAAGCGAGATGAGACGGATGGATTTTTTCAAATATTTGGATGTTTTTGACTTTTTTTTGGAATGTTTTGAGGCTATTTTTTGGTATTCTCAAGATTTTACAAATGTTTTGATTTTTTATTTTTCAAATGTTTTGGGGTTTTATGAGATTTTATGAATTTTTCTAGATTTTGTTGTTTTTTTTTAATGTTTTTTGGATTTTAATGTGTTCTGAATGTTTTTGGATTTTTCACACAATTTTGACATTTTGGATATGGACATGTGTGATGATATTAGTTCTCTGTTTTGGAATTTTTGTTGAAGACCAAGCTAAGGTTGACTGATCAAATCAATGGATTGATGATATGATAACATTGTTGAGGATACACAACAATGCAAGGATTTGATTGATCAAGATTGATGGTGATAACATTGTTGAGGATGCACAACAATGCAAGGATTGATTGATCAGGATAGTGTTAAGCAACACAATGATCGGGAAGGATATCCCAAGATTATGGATTGATTGTATTCAATTGATCAGGATAGTGTTAAGCAACACAATGATCATGAAGGATATCCCAAGATTATGGATTGATTGGATTCAATTGATCAGGATTGTTGAAGCTTGTTTTGGAACAAAAGTTGTTCAAATGATTTGACGTGATGTTTGAAGTGTAAATTAGATGCGACTGATAGTGAAATTTTCGATTGATGTTCGACAAAAGATGACGATTGATAAGGAACATCTTCTTGTCAAAATATGCCATGGGCTAATGACTTGGATTTTTTCTCACAAATGCTTTGACCAATTTGGTTTCATGTTTTCCAATGTTCAGATCACCACATAAGTTGGAGGATATATATCAAGATTTATTCTTGAAGCAAGATGTAAATATCTACCCCCAATGTCTAGCAATGTATGAAATGTCATGGATGGATCCTTGGATAGGTGTATGGATGGAGGGATATGGTAAGCATGCAAAGGATTCCAAGGATTGTCTTGCGATAAGATAAGGTGTTTAGATAAAGAATGTTCATTTGGATAATGTTTCATGGCTCAGATAATGTTGCATAGGATACGATCAATGAAAATTACCCATGTCAACGATGTTTACCACAAGCAAGTGTGAAGTGTGCCCCAAAACTTCATCAAGATCAAGATAACTCAGATGATGGTTGTAGATGGACGAAAACTGGATTGGATAAATTTCTCATGGATGATTGGATTTATTATGCATGAGATGAGATGCTTTCACTTGAACTAGCGCACATAGATGCTCAATTCTACACATGATGCATGTTTGCCAAGTTTTCATCATGGTCTTTCCCAAAGCGTCGCACATGCAGTTTTCACTAGAGGATGATTTTTCTCTTTACTGTTTTCAATCCTTTTTCTGATTTTTTTTTGGGTTTTCATATTTTTTAAATATTTTTGATATTTTTGAAAAAATTTAAGCTCATACTAAATCACAAGGTGTTGTTGATGTAGATGCCCCTATCATAATGTGCCATCAATATCTTGCTTGAAGAAGCTGCTTTGCCAAGATATGTGCACTTGAATACAACTTTTGAGATTCTTGATCTGCTTTATTGATATCAGGGTTAACTTTGTCTCTGTGCGTACATCATGATAAAGTGCCTTCTGAATCCTTATGATGAAGGGTTGTTGCCAATACATGGTCAATGTGAGAATTAGATATCATACATGGAGGTGTGGATGGAGGGTGTTTAGGGATAAAATATGGATTGGTTGACAGTTTGGAACCTTTGACTCTCCAAACTTAGGAAGATGAGCAATGATGGGTGGATACGAAATTGTGCGTGGAATTAGGACCAACTGCATGATACAATTTGTACGTCACTTGAAAAGCTTGCTTTTGATTTTGTGGACATCCTTGATGGATACTTTTCCCCTCTTTATCTTGCCCCATAGTTTCTTTGAATGATGGAGTTTGATAGGGATGATCTTTCTTTGTATTCTTTGGTATCCATTTGTATTTGATTTGTCCATTATGATTTCCAAATTCTTTTTCTTTGATAACGTTCTTCATACTTTGATTCAAATATTTCTTTTCACATTGGTCCCAATTCGTGGATGGGGTGATGGGTGGATGAAGATTCGTGACATGGCTGGTTGTAGTATTGACACTAGTTTCATCATAAGGACTCTTCATGCTCCCTATGTTGTTTTCTTGAGACATAATTGCCCCTAGTATGGTGGTAGTGGCACCTTCATTCCTTGATTTTGCTTGTTTTGAGGGTTCCTATTTAGAATGCTTCTTTGATAAACGACCACTACAGATGATATTTCAATTTGCTGCTCTGTCGACTTCAAAATATCCCGTTCCTTCTAAATTGTTTCCTTGAGTAGATAATGTTGGATATTTGCATTCATGATGTCCTTAGTCTGAATTTGGGATATATCTGATCCTGATTTTGACAACTCTATTTGACCGTAGGAATCAATAACCTGCTCTTTTTGTGTAATAATGCCAAGAGTAAAGGGATCATGTTTTGAATGAAGATCACTTATGTCTCCATCCACATAAAGTGTCTCATGGGTAGATGGAGGAGAATGTGATACATGGATGTGATCATCATTTGTGACATCTTGCATAGATAGGATAGTTTCCATTACATCATTGTAGTATTTTGGATATATGAATTCTTGATCTTGAATGATTTTAGAATTGCTTTTGACATGCTTTGGATCAAGTTCTTGACATGGGTTAATTTCAAAGGATAGATTGCTTACAAAGGTTTAGTGTACATGATCATTAGTCATTGTAAGTGGTTCAATATCCCCTTGATCTTTGAGTGTACTTGGATCAAGTGTTGAGTTAATATTTCCTTCAATGTCTATAACCATGAGGTCAAAGGGGGTCAACATGTCTTGGAAAGGACCATTGCTAGACCTTAGTGGAAGATTTTGATCTTGCTTTGGAATAAATTATTGAGATATTTCCTCTAACTCATCAAGCGATGTAGAGACATTTTCAACATGATCATAGGTCAACGAATCATGCATTATGTCAATAGGATCAAATAATCCTAACACTCCTTGAAATAGATCACTAAAAAGTGGCTCTTGATGTATGGTGAGTTGGTCGTCGAATGGGTAGAAACATCTTGAATGTGCTCATTGATGGAGAGATTTTGATCATTGTTTTCAACAATTGTGATGGGTAGATTGTCAATGTCTTCAACCATAGGGTCAAGTGATGTTGAAATTTCTTGAATTGGATTGTTGTTGGGTATTGTTAGTGGATTTTGATCATGATTGAAAAGTGACTCTTGAGGTATGTTAATTTGATCATTGGACAAGGTGGAAACATCTTCAAGGTAATCATCGATGAATAGTCATTTTCCCCAATAGTGATTATCTTTTGATCAATAAGGTCTTGGATGAGATTTTTGAGTCAAATACAATCTAATGTTGTGTGTCCCTTTATTTTGTGCAAGCCACAAAAGTGTTTCTCATTATACCCTAGTGGTTTAACTAAGGGCTCTTGATAATCCTCATAAATAGGGAGTTTAATGAGATTTTCTTGTACCAATTATTGTAGGATTAATTCAATTGGTCTCCCTAGTCATGTGTATTTTCTTTTGTTACCTTGTGAGACTTGTACTTGACCTTGTGGTGATTGATTTTGGAGATTTGATTGGTCTTAGAGATGTGGTGATTGATTTTTGAGACATGGTGATTGATCTTCGAGATGTGTGGGTTGGATTTGTTGATGTGGTCGATCTTGATATCTAACTTCTTGATATTGGAGATATTGTTCTTGATGTTTTTGTGGACACAACTCAACGTTTTGATGGCATGGTTCAACCCATGGAAGAGTGTATTGGCTTTGGCATGAGAAGCAAGTTGTTCTAGCGAAATTTGATCTTGATTTTAAATTTGACTCCCTTGATTTGGATTTTGTTCAAGTGGATTTGGGATGTACACTTGTGGTGTTCACATGGAATCATTGAAAATTTGATTTGGAAAATGTTTTGATTTGGTATGATGTTTAGATTTGGCATGATAGGTTGAAGTTGAACATTTTTGGTGTTGGGGATCACATTGCCTTGATTTAGGTAACTTTGATTTTTCCTAGTGTCACCTTGTCTTGGATTCGTTAACATCTTGTTTGGATTTTGAACAAAATTTGTGTGATTCACAAACATATCTATCCCAAATTTTCCCAAGTTTGGATTCAAAATTTTCATGTTTGGTAAAGTTGTACTTGGTACATTCACATTCGGCATGTTGGGATTTGATGAGATGACATTGTTCATTTGAAGGCTCATGCATTGAGTATTTGGTTGATAGATTTGTAATGTTGGACTTGGATTTAAATCTACCATCAGAAAAGGTGTTCCAAGATTTAGATTGGGTAGACTCACATTTGTTGTACCATTGACATTTGTAGAAGGTAATGATCCCATGTATGGATTGTATGAGTGTGAGTTTTGACAATCAATTGGCATTGTAAAGCTTTGAAAGTTCAGTTGATTTGGATTACTCATGATGTACGGATCAAGTTTGTATTCCATGTTCTTCTTGTGTTTTTACCTTGCTGCAAAAGTGACCTCTAAGGTTCTTAGGACCAATGACGAGATGAAGGATGAAAAGGGGAAATGATATGAGTGTTGAAAGTTTAGGAACTTTGGATCAATGCTAGACTTAGGGCTTGATTTTGATTATTTGATTTGGATAATAAACTTGTAAACCCTAAGAGGTTAGGTGTTATCTTAGGATGAACTTGTTCAAATGGGTGCTAATTTAACTAGAGGTATGAGAAAGGATGCATTCCCATACTCCTAACTAAACAAGGTGATTTTGATTTTGATGATTTACCCAAGTCTAGAATGATGTTTCCAAAGATCTAAAGTTGTTTGTTGGGATGGGTTTTGATAGATGTTTGGGATGGATGAAGTGTTTTATTTGGTCCTAAATGAACCTAAGAAGGACTTGTTTACTAGACCAAGATAGTGAAGAGCATTCCTTTCTCTAAAAGTAATTCAAAATCAAAAGATCAATGTTTGCATGAAAACCATATGACCAAAAGATGCCAAGCACATGTGTGGGGTCCAATTTATTCAATCTTTGCTTAATGGATTCTTTCTATCACAAAAACTTCTTGATTAGGTTTTCAACTAAACGTCCAATGTCCTAATTTTCTTTCATCCCACAAAATGCATTATGCGGAAATCAAGGAAATCAAGGAAAATGTTTCCTAATGTTGACCTTAGTAGGAGCAAATTGAGATGAAATCAAAATGTTTAGAAGCCTCTAAGGATACGAATCCCAAGGGAAAGCAATAACATGTGCATTCGTTCAAGGATATTTGCTTCTCCTAAAGGGTTTGAGATTTGATGCTCATGTTTAATGTTGTTTTTCCAATGTTTTCTATCAAAGCACTATGTTTTCAAACTGACTCACAAGCAATATAACATCCTAGCTCAATTGGTACATTTTTCTTAGTGGGCTTTCCTCATGCCCTTCGTAGTAGAAGAGATGATTTTACATGCAACCAAGGAGAGAGTATAAAGGTATGTTAAGAATGAAGTCTTAACCTCTATACTTTAACATGGCAAGTAATTTCTTGGAATCTAAGTTCCAATGCACTACTTTTATAAACTCAGTGAATGGATCAATTGGTCACTACAAACAAATATTTTAGTTCAGACTTTCCATTCATGGAGATTGACCCATATGGCGAGAGTCCCCTTTCAGATCCATCTCATCGGAATCAACCATGTGATATTGGCGTTTACTCCAATACCCACATTTATATCCCAGTTGGAAATACTCTTAGCTTTAGAGTGTTACCGGTTGATTCATTCCCTTGGGTGAGAACTTTTTCCCCAAGGCAGGCCCTCTAAGATAGACAAAAGTGAATAAACTTATTCATAGTTCAATCAAACCTTGTTTAGAAACAAAGGGAGAACACATGCAATAGGTTTACTCACACTTGTACAATGTTTTGTTCAATTTTTAAACCCAAAATGAAGTGTGGAGGTAATATTTTATGCAACTTAATGTCATCAAAAAGACTTTTAGTTCTCAAGATCTTTGTGAAGCATGAGAGAAGTGCATACACCTTTTTATATGAGATTACTTTGAATAAGAGATTACGAAACACAAAAAATACATGTTTATTTTAAGCCTCAAAGCAATGATGAATTCGTTTTAAGCACCAAAAAATAAAATGTGAAGTTGCTTGTTCAATTTTATCCAAAATCGAAATCTAGTAGGTGTCTAAGCTTCAATTTTAGCCCAAATTTGAAAAGATCAAGATAGTGATTGATTTTACATCCAAATTGAAAGCAAGTTGTCTTAAAACATAAAATGAACTCAGGAAATGAATGCCACAAGTTATTGCAAGAAGCATTAAAAAATGATTTTTTTTCTAAGTTCAAGTCCCCAGTTTCCAATTCAAATCTGTTGTTATTTGATTCCTACGTGAGAGCAACCATCGTTGATGTCAACCTGCAATCATTCAAAACAATTACAAATAAGTTTTATGCATTCATTGCAATACAAAAAAGCTTGATTTCTTTTTTTTCTTTTACATTCACCATGCATAACCAATGATTAGTGAGGGCAGCAATATTAAATACAGAGGAAACCAAATCAATGAGAAAGAGCAGCATAAATTTGAATGCCCTATCAGTTTGTATGCAATCAAGCAATGGGAAGCCTTTAAAAATAAGGCAATAATTTTAAGCATCTACAAGAATGATTTATTACTGTCAACAATGATTTGACCATCAAAAGCATGATTCAATATCTAAAAAGCATGAATCAGTGAGAGATGTAGAGATACTAAACACAGACACTTTAAAATGACAGCTGTAAGCAAACACTTTTGATCCTTGATGATAAGACGGGTATCTGCATAAGATTGATGTACCCCTCTAACCAAAATGCAAATATCAAGACAGAAACCAGTGCAAAAATCAATGCTATAATGTTGTACAGGTAGTGACAACATAGTCTAGGGGGAATCTTAAAATGCATTGTGTGTTCCAAATATAAAATCAATTTATAACATAGGCTCTTATTTATGATTTTCAAATCAGTTTTGGAGACATCATTATAAGTGATTCTACCCTCAAATTTTCACAGCCAAGTACACTGTATTGTCATTTTCCCCGTACCCAGAGTAAATTCAAATAAGAGTATATAGCACCTTCTAAAAGAAAACTTGTAGGTTTGAATCAAACCACCATGGTAACCCACCAATGGAGGGAAACTCAGGTGCCCATGGGCTGTAGAAGTTCAACCCAATACAGAACAACTCATTTCAGTCCTACCAGTTTGATTTTGGCAAGAGTAACGCATTGCAGAGTATCAAGTTGGCATTTAGTGAGAAATATGTCCAAAATTTTTCATCTCTTGCACAAGGATGACTCAAAACTATTCATTTGAAACATGGGTATTCAGTAAATCTCTCAATAATGTAGAAAACACAACGAATCAATCTATTATATCACTACAGAGCTCTTGTGGTTTGTTTGTCCCTTATAGCAAGCATAATGGTCATTTCTGCATCCATAACACGAGTACCTATATGGTAAAAGAAAACTCTAGTAGTTAAAACAAGTTACCAAAATTAATTCGATTGACTGTATGATAAATGCACGGATCTCAGATTTAGAAGGGGGGGCAGTGCACATTTTGCTTCTTCTGAACTTGCCCATATTGAAATCTTTGAAACCAGTGAATGATGCGCCTAGAGACTTTTAAGCGGATGTTATTGGCAGGTGAAAGAAAAAATCACACCCCAAAGCTATTTGAAAAACATTCAAACTATGTAGCATTCAAACTAATTCCATTAGCAGGTGGTTAATTGACTAACTTGGAAGAACGAACTTGGAGGACTAACAGTCCAATTTGTGGGAGGAAGCGTAGCCACCAAACGCCATAATTGCAAGAAGACATATCTTGGAGATCTCACGCAAACAATCTTATTCAATGAATTTGCAATAAATCTAGGAGTCAAGTTAGGGGCATTGAGCCATTATTAGTTGGTAGAGGCATAACATCTCTTGAGTGTATGGGTGAGGAAACCCTTTATTTCCCTTACTTTACACAATTGACTTGGTTACTCTATGTCCTTCTGGCCTTATTGAATAGAATGAGTGGACATTTATTTGGATAAATGTGCATTAGTCAGACCACGATTCAAGCAACTATTGTATCAGATATCGATCAAAAGTAGCTATGAAATGATGTATATTAGTATCTTTCAACCGCAATAAAATACATGAGGAATGTTTGACAAAATGCAAGGTGAAAAGCGAATGCAATCAGCAGGCATAAATCCAAATCTCACAACCTTGACTGACGTCCTCACTGCCTGCGCCCAACATGAAATGGGGTATGGACATCCATGAAAAGCGTAAAACCTGGAGAAAATTTGTCAGATGTTATAGTTGGAAACACTATGGAAGACATGTATGCAAAGTTGGGAAGCAATCATAAATACGTTTTGGTGAAGGCCTACATAGAAAGGTGTTTCAAGGTAATGTGTTGATTTTTGCAATATAGCTATGTGTCACTCTAAAGACAGTAGAAAAATGAATGATTAAGTATTTAATCAATGATATGCAACCTTAAGTAATCAATCTATTTATTTGCAGTCAAAGCAATAAGTAATGTACCTTTTTTATTTGCAGTCAAGCACTTAGCCTACAGGGGTAGTGATTAGATAGTATTACCTCGGGCCACAACAACTAGGAAGGCCAAGGTCAATATTTGTTAGAGACAAAAGGAACATGATATTTAGTGTTGTTCTCTCCATATATTGTTGTTGGCCGCGTATTGAAGACCAAATGCATTGTTGCTAGCTGTGTTTTGAAATCCTAGCTTCTTTGGTAAATCTGACTCTTGTGACTCATACACTTACTATTAGTGTCTTAAAATTTTAAGCAAACAGATCACTCAACGTGCTAAAGAAAATGAAAATTTGTGTATGTGTAAGAAGATGAGTTAGTCAGTTCATAAAGAAATATAAAAGAAACTTGTGTAATAGCTGAAAAGTACACAATACATAAGACTTTGTCAATAATGTTTTGAAGGACTTAACTCTTATAAATCAGACCTATTTTTGAACCAATAAACCAATGAAGCTAGAGATTAGATTCAAGAAAGAGTACATTGTAAAAGAGTGTCTACAAAAACAAAGACTCATCCCCATCTAATGTATGAATTAATTTTATACAAACAAAAATCGAGATATTTCCCTCCTTCTAGCACCATTATGTAGATGGTGAAATCTGCAAATTGCTAAAACCTCTGACACACACACAACTTAGTATGGTTAGTTGCTACAACAAAATAGATAAAAACATCTCTATGAAATAATACATCAATGCTTCCAAATGCAAACAAATGAGAAAAGCAAGCTAAATAAGCATATGAAAAGCATGAAGTATGTTTATCTCATAGTTGATTGGTGCTATTGTGGAAAATAGCCCTTTCCCAATCCTTGCTTAAGTTCCATGATGAAAATGCTATGAAGAATGATATGGAATGCTAATATGATATGATATGGATTCAAATGAAAATGGTGCATTTGTGCTTGAGATTCTAGAGTATTTGAACAATAGAGGGGACCTCTATTTATGGCCAACAGTGATAAAAGAATTCCAAATATGGAGGATGTGGTACTAAAGATAAGCCAATTAAAAGAGGCCACTTGTCAAATTGTGATAGGTTGGAGGATGAGCACATTTTGGTCAATGTGCCAAAGAGAGGGAGATTTCAAATTTTAATTTGTTAATTAAATGTTGAGTTTGACTTGTGCAAGGGACATGTAAGAGCTTATTAATTGCTTTGTTGGATGTACATGCCAAATTGGAGGGGAGATTCAAACTTGGAGAATATTCTCCATTTATGCCAAGTTGAAAATAAATAAAGATTCTGTTAAATCAATTAAATGCAATTTCATGTGCAAGTGGCAAAATCTAGAGAATACAAGTGATTAGGGTTAGCATTTAATCATGGATTAGATTAATTAAGATGATGTTAAATGCCTTTGACCCATTTGACTTAGATTTAGGGATTTAAGCTAATTCAAAGGGAGATGAATGATGATTTGAGATTTAATTAACGGTTTGATTTATTTAATCAAAGAGGGAATGATAGGATTAAATTAAATAAAGTTAATTTATTCAATTTAAGTGAATGACCTTAGGAGATTGAATTCAATGAACCTGATTTACCCTAATGAATGGACGAGTGTGAATTTGATTTATGAATATGATGCTATTTAAGTGCACAATGCTAATTTCACGTGTCTATAGGGGGATAGTATGTGTGCACCTAGGAAATCTGGAGATGTTGTGAGGATTTTGGAAATGCAAAGAAGCTGCCAAAATATGTTGTGGAGGATTAAGACACCCAAGATCCAGTGTATTAGTCCCGTTGCTATTTTTCGGGGCCAACATGGAGTCTTCGGATGTTGGAACCGAATCTTAGAAAATATCTAAAAAATAAGTCTGGGAGGACTAAGATGCCCAAGATGGTGTATTGGTTTCATTATGAATTTCTGAAAACTCTAAACATGATCCTAAGCTCCAAGGTCTGCACTAGCTTCCCTTCTAGTCTCAAGTTATGAAACTTCTGAATATGGCATGTAGGTGAGTTTCTGTGAATATGACAAATTTGTAATTAATGCAACTTTACAACTTTTTCAGCTTTGCACTCCAAGTGATCTTCAATTCTTCAACCTAGATCTACAATCACAAATATGCAATATGGAAAAACTTGTTGTTTGTTAGTGAATGGGGCTTTGCCTTGGTCAATTCCCTTGTCGGTAATTAAATAAAATGATGAAATGAAGTGTGAAACATGAAACATGTAAATGATATCACCTTGTATGATGTCTTGTGGAGAAAATATGCAATCTACCATGTAGTGGCCATGTAGAATGTAGATCTTGGATCTTGGAATATGATGTGAAAAATGGTTGTAAATAGATCTTCAATGCTACATCCACAATCTTGGCTTAACAACGTGAATGGATGCACTAAGCCCTTCACATGATGCTTGAATCTTGATGATGGCTCCAAAACTTGATGAATGAATCTTGAATACATGAACTTTCCTTAGGAATGAATACCTGAATGCTTGATATCTTGTTATATGAAAAATGAGTTAACATTTTATTTATACTTATTCGTGCTTAATATCCTGAAATTACACCATAACAAGCTGGCATGTGAAGTCATTCATTAAAGGAGGATAAATCCCACCAAAATTTGAAATTGGGTCCCAAAAATAAGCCAAGGAGGATAAAAATGCCCTAGGTGGTGTCTTAGTCCCAAGGCTCAAATCTTGGGGCATAGACTCCAAAACTGGACCTATTTTGGTGGTTTAAAAATTAGGGTCCCAAGGCCCATGAAGGACAAAGATGCCCTTGGTGGTGTTTTAGTCCCAGTCCACAAATCAAGGACACACAGATAAAAACATTAAATGATCATTTATCTTTTGATGTTTGACGATATTTTTTATAAAAATATATAATTTATTAAGCTTATGGATGCAAAATAGGACCAATTAAGCCATAAAGAAGCATAAATAAAGTAAGGTGGGCCCAAACAAGTGTGAAAATGAAAGGGTATACAATTTACTACACTACATTAAGGAAAAGGGATAATTTTTCTATTACTACAAGGATCTCACATGGTCCTAACTTCTTCATCTTTAACTTGTATGTACCAACTAGAAACCTCTCCTTTCACAAATGAACCATGACTTCATCTCCTACCTAGAACTCCTTATACCTCCTTTTCTAATTTTCCTTAGCCCTATATTGTGATTTCATCTTATTGATATGTTTCTTCACCTATTCATGCAAATTTTTTAGGTGTTTAGCAAAATCTTCAACCTCAACACTAATCTTCTCTCCCTTATCCATCTTCTCAGTTCAGAAGTAGTTGTTGGACTACTTCCATACACAATTTGGAATGGTGATTTACCAGTACTCCTATTGACAAAATTATTTTAAGAAAATTCTACTTGTGGTATAATCAAATCCCATCCCTTGGGCTTATCTCCTACTAAGCATCTTAGCAGGTTACCTAGAAACTCCTATTCACCACTTCTATTTGTCCATCAGTCCATGGATGGTTTGCAGAACTAAACTTCAAATTTGTCTTCAACTTCTTCCATAATGTCCTCTAGAAATAACCAACAAATTTGATATCTCTATCTGAAACTATACTCTTGGATAAACCATGTAGTCTCACCACCTCTCTAGAAAACAACTTCGCAATATCAACAATATCACTGGTCTTATGACATGGAATCAAATGTGACATCTTAGAAAATATATCCACCACCAAAAATATGGAATCATGCACTCTTTGTGTCCTTGGAAAGCCAAGAAAAAAATCTATGCTAATATCCTCCCACGACCTCTCAAGTATAGGTAATAGCTGATACAATCTAGTATTTTGACTTGTTCCTTTTTCCATCTAACATACTCTACAACTTTGTACAAAATTATTCACATCTCATTGTAATTGTGGCCAATAATAATTCTCACTAACAAGAGCAATCATCTTATCTCAACTGAAATGTCTAACCCATCCTCCACTATCCTTCTCCTTAATTAGATTCTCTCATAGAACTCCTTGGAATGCACAATTGGCTTCCTCTAAAAACCATCCCATCTTGGATTAAGAAATCCAACCATCTTGTCCTATCCATTACAAAAGGTCCCAAACAAGCCTTCTAGGATTTTGCAAAGTCTAGATAATTAGGATACACACTCTTGAGTTCATTGAACCCAACAACCTATATATTCATTTCTATCAACAATTTTTTCCTTCCTCTCAAGGCATCTACAACTCTGTTTGACCTTCCAATCCTATGATTAAAAAAAAGGTATAACTGTACAAAAAATTAACCCATTTTAAGTGCCTTTGCTTTAACTTTCCTTGACTATTGAGATATTGCAAACCCCGGTGATCAGTATATAAAACAAATTCTTTTGTCAACAAATATTGTCTCTATCTCTTCAAAGCCTGAACTATAGCATAAAACTCCTAATCATAAACATAATATTGCTTCTTAGCATCATTCAAATTCTCACTAAAATAGGAAACAATCTTACCTTCTTGACTCAAAAGAGCTCCTATGACACTTCCACTAGCATCACAATTTACTTGAAAGACCTTATTGAAATCTAGAAATGGAAAAATAGGATGCTCTTTGACTTTCTTCTTCAACATATCAAAACTCTTTGTTTCTCCTATAGTCCATTTAAAATCCTTTCTATCCCCTCTCATTGGTTCTGTTAGAGGTGCACAAATACTAATAAAATTCTTAATAAACTTTCTATAAAAACTTGCTATCTAGACCATGAAATGATCTTACCTCCATAACACTCCTTGGGGTAGGTCATTCAATGATAGATATCACCTTCTCTAGATCCATTTTAAGACCCTCTACTGAGACAACAAATCCCAGATACACCAATTCCCTCCTCACATTTAAACTACATTTCTTCAAATTAATCAACAACTTCTCCTCCCTTAGCTTCTAAAAAATCTTTGTATATGAATCAGGTGCTCCTCCAATATCTTACTAAAAATAAAAATATCATCCAAATAAAAAATAACAAATTTTCCTAAAAATTCTTTCAATACCTCATTCATAAGCCGAATAAATGTGCTCGGTGCATTGGTTAGCCCAAAAGGCATGGCTAACCACTCATATAATCCCTCCTTGGTTTTGAAGGTTGTCTTCCATTCATCTCCTTCTTTAATCTAGATCTGGTGATATCCACTCTTCAAATCTATCTTTTTGAAGTACTTAGCTCCACTCAAACAATCCATGATATCATCCATCCTCGATAAGGGAAATATATACTTGATAGTAATCTTGTTAATAGCTCAAGAGTATGTACACATCTGCCATTCTCCATCCTTCTTTGGTGCTAGTACTATAGGTATTGCACATGGACTTCAACTCTCTTGAATCAATCCCTTTTGCAACAAATCTTGCACTTGTCTGTTCAACTCTTCATTCTCTACTAGAGTCATTCAATGGGTTGCCTTATTTGGAAGAATGGCTCCAAGAATTATATCCATCTAATGGCTAATCTTCCTTACTAGAGGCAAACCTTTAGGTACGTTATTAGAAACAATATCCTAAAACTCATTCAACAAATTTGAAACCTCTACATGTACCTCATTAGTATCTTCTTTATCAACTCTAGCAATTAATGTAAAACACATATGCTCATCCCTCATACCTTCTAGGAACTTTCTTCCATCAACCAAACAAATTCTTGCATTACTGCATACCTTTTCTTCTGCCTCTCTTTGGGATTTCAACTTATGATAAACACCATCCTTTTTCTAGGAATACGTGTAATGCCCTACCACAAAACCCTAGAGGATAGCACACTATAACACCTAAAAAAAATTGAATAATTTTTTTTTTAGAGTACAATATTCACAAAACTGCAAATGAAATAGTAGCTTAAATTCTAACCTAGTCCTCTAAGGTTTGTGACTATGCTAATAGATTCCCATTAACTAATCTAACAAGAATTGTAAATCATTTCATTAAAAAATTCCATCAACAATAAATAATTCATTTAATCATCGCATTTAGAGTATGTGTAGGATCATGATGGGCCAAAAAGTGGCAATATGATGGGTATTTGTAGGGTATGTGGCTGATGACATTTTTTTTACCCAAAATTTATGCAATGAAAAGGGTTTTTAAAGGAGATTCTCAGCTTTCCACTAATATAAATTATGTAGATTCTCAACTTTCCACCAATATAAATTATGTTTTATTTTGAATTTAGTAAATAATTATTATTCATTTTCTATTTGAATTACGACTAAAGTCCTAATTGATAGGCTGATTGAAAAATATTTATAGCTTTCAAACAATATCACATTTTTGGAATCCAAAACATGCATCACATTCTATACTTTGCATATTATAGGATTAAAAAGATAAAAAATGAATTTCATGAATTTTTGACCAAGTTAAGGTGGTCAAACATACAAGGTTTTATATTTTTTAAAAGTTGTAATAAAAAATTCATAATTAATTATTCACAAGGAAAAAAATTACAAAAAATATGCATCACATCTGTAGATGAGTCCTCTACTTATATATAAAATCTTATAAAAAAATATTATCATTTTATTGTGGTTAGGGTGGTCAGACAAATACCTACTTCTTATTTTTCCCCTGAAATTTAAATACTACTGCATTGAAATTTTAAATTTTCACCAAATAGATTTAAAAAATAAAAATAAACATAGTATTTTAGAAACTATATTCAATTTTCTATAGATTCTATTCTTACATATTTTTGAAATAATATAAATAACTTATTCAAATTTTTACATCAAGTTGCCTAACTCTGATTTAAAAAAAAAAATTGCCACTTAAGGGCCTATTTTTTCCATGATGATCTTGCACATACCCTTTAATTGAATAATCAATATGAAAAAGTCATAACATGTGATCAATAGATATCATTTAGAATCAAACCATTTAACTAACATCTACAATAACATCTTTTACATTGTCCATTACATAAGAGTTCAACATTCATTTACATCATTATATCGTTCCGTGGGTATGTGTAGAATCATCATAGAAAAATCAGCCCCTCAAGTAGCAAAAAATTTAGAAAAATCAAAGTTAGGAAACTTGACATAAAAATTTGAATAGGTTATCTATATTATTTCAAAAATATGTAAGAATAGAATTTGTAGAAAATTGAATGTAGTTTCTAAACTACTAGGTTTATTTTTAAAAAATAAAAATCTATTTGGTGAAAATTTGAAATTTCAATGTATTAGTACTTAAATTTTAGGAAAAAAAAGAAGTAGGTGTCTGTTTGACCACCCTAACCACAATAAAATAATAATATTTTTTATAAGATTTTAGATATAAGTAGAGGAATCATGTCCCGATGTGATGCATATTTTTCTGTAATTTTTTCCAAGTAAATAATTAATTATGAATTTTTAATTACACCTTTTAAAAAATATAAAAACTCGTATGTCTAACCACCTTAACTTGGTCAAAACTTCATGAAATTAATTTTTTCTTTTGTAATCCTATAGTGTGTGAAGCATAGAATGTATGCATTTTTGGATTCAAAAAATATGATACCGTTTGAAAACTATAGATGTTTTTTAATCAACCTATCAATTAGGACTTTAGTCATAATTCAAATAAAAATAAATAATAATTATTTATTAAATTCAAAGTAAAACATAATTGATATTGGTGGAAAGTTGAGAATCTCCTTTAAAAAACCTTTTTCATTTCATCAATTTTGGGTTAAAAAAAGTCGTCAACCATATACCCTATAAATACCCATCATATCACCACTTTTTGGCCCATCATGATCTACACATACCCACATCTTAAACAACGATGTCTCCTATATATATATATGAGAGGAGAGTACATCAAAAGTATAATACATGATACAATAGATTTATGGTACAATTCAAGTATATGAAATATAGTACACACAAACTTAAACAAGTGCAGTAATCTTCATATCTAGAAATAGTCACCATGAACATGAACCAAAGTGAGGGAACCCAATGGAGTACAAGGCACATTCCATCAGGCCATGTGGAACCCAAAGGTCCACCCCCTGCACTAGGAGATAACACCTGGTCCCACACAACAATAAGGCTAACAAAGAACAACTGTCATTACAACAACACATCACAAAGAAAATACATTACTTCCAAAGGACATCACATACTAAAGGGGAGAATATGCAAGGGAATACTAGTCTGCATAGGGAAGAGTGTCATTGCATGGTTTTGGCATGGGTTACCCTGATAGCCTCTCACTAGGCATTGGCCCCCATCTATGGTTACCCTGACAACCTCTCACTAGGTGCCGACCCCATAGGGTGACACATGCAGAACCAATCTTCCTTTTGTGGGGACAAGGAAGTTGGTCTTGCCAACTAGGCCTTCTCAACCCATCCTTAGTCTAAATGAGCACTATAAGCATGGGTGATACATCCACTCATCTTGATTAATATTTTAGCTACTCAACCCTCTTATTCATTTTATGTTATCATTGAGTTAAGAAACTCCCACATGGGTTACCCTAATGCCACTTTGTGCGCCGACCCCATTTGAGAGCCACTCCCCCTACTAGTAGCTAAGAGACCCAACAAAATCAATAGGACAATGCCAACTTGCACAAATCACATAACCTCATAAACATACACAACTAGGCGAGGCATAAACATCCCACACACAAGTCTTAATCATAGTGGAGAAAATTCCGTGCAAGGCTAATGGATCTTGTATACTATTCAATACATAAACAACCATCACATAATGAATAACCAAAAAATCCATCAAGTAGAAAAATCCATCCCCACTAGCCTATGGAACACTCCTAATTCCATAAAAGATAAGAGACTCACTTTAGGGTAGTAACAATAACACCCTGACCATTCCAATCTCAAAATCAGTATAATGTTCCAAACTATAACCAAACCACATTTATTTTAGAGTGACATTAATTCCACAATAATTATTATATTCTATATCCAATTACAAGATAATTCATTATTCGACTAAATCATATTGCAAACGAACTTTACATTCAATATATAGCTACAAGAGAAACACACCACTCAAAACATATCTAATTTATCCATTCAATAATTTTTGAGTTATTCAACAACTCGTTTCTACTATCATTATCTCTCTTAAAACTCAACATTACCAAATTTCCATCCACAATAGATATTTCAATTGAAAGGTTAAATATTCATTTCTAGTATTGAAACATACAAAAAAAACCCACTGAGTTTTACAGAGTTTAACCATCAAATATATATATATATATATATTCACAACAATCACATTCAAATATCAAAATAAACAAAATGCAAGATATTTTACATGAAATATTTGAATACAAAAACTCATATGAATTAATATATATAAAAAACACATATATATATTTTGGTGTACATAAGAACTATACAAGCGTATGTCCAAAATATTGAATGTCAAGACATCCTTAACATCAAAACTATGCATTAACAAAATATTACCATTCAATTGCTAATTAAAATGGGTTGAAGCCGTTGGAGCTCATCTACAATAATCTTATATAGGCAATATATGCTTAGCATTAGATTGAACATCAATCTCATATATATCGATTTGGAGAGTAAGGCATATTAACCACATACAATTTCTAATGGTTTCCAAATAAGTGGCTAAGATAAGGAGAGCTTACTATCAGATGACATTGCAAAGGATAAACTTAATAAAGGCTCGCCTAGTTAACATTCGCTCAAATTCCAAATTAGCTTTGCAAGATCAGGGAAAGAAAGTTAAACGATTATACATGCAATTCAACTAAACACACTATTTACCCTTTGAACCCACTAAGGTTTACTCATATTATGCAAATCCATTCATAATGAGTATTTAGGAGTTAAAAAGGATACCGGGAGGTAGTTGGATTGAAGGCTATAAAATGGTACATGCATTTCGATAGGAAAGATTAAAGCCACATACACAAGAGATCCAACCAAAGTTGGAGAAACGGCTTGGCAACTGAAAGCGATAGAAGAAAATCACGAGGATGAGAGTAGCGACCACATTGCCAATACGACTGTGCATTGGGAGGAATGAAAGGCAACTTAACTCCCAAATTCAATGACAAAGAAATATTCAACAATAAACAAAAATTTATGCATTTAAATAAGGACCATAAAAGGTTAAACTATTGAGTGCCAAATATTTTATTCCCTACATCAAGCATGCACAAAAGGTACTAGTTGGTGATTATCAAGTTTGGCATAGGATTCAATTATGGCTTCTAGTTTAAGCTACAGAGTAGAAAATTCCCATAAGGAGAAGGCTCACAATTTTCTTATAAGCTCATAAATCAAGTCTCAAATGAAAAAATTCCTTTGAGATCAATTAGCCAAGGTGACATTGTAATAGGCATGGCAATGAATCAAGAAATAAAAGAAAAAAATTGCTGGGTGGATGAAAATAGCAGGGCAATTCTAGATTCAAAATGTTTATTTAATACTTCGAACAAGAAAACAATAAAATCATTTATCTACCACCATAGGAAACAACTTCAAATGCGTTTGAATGGCTAACACAACCTTCGTACGTCTATAGGTGTAGCTACAGATAGACTTCCAAGTATATACAGGTTGTCCACAAAGAAAATAACAAAAAATGAAGCTTGAGAGCTCACAAAGAATGAAATGATTGACAAACATACACACAACGGGTATAATTAAAACCTTCAGGAAATCAATTAATGCAATATTTTACACAATATACAAAAGGAAATTTTGTAGTGCGCACCCAAAATCTTCCAAAATTTCCATTTAACAATTACTTCAATTCAAGATTAAACAAAAGTAAGAAACTGTGAGAAAGGAACTTGGTTTCTCCTATTACCAAAATGATAATTTGATGCAGACCTCACAATCCCAGCCTGCTATTGCAATCCCAACTTCAACACCTTCTAAATTTCCACAACACTACAAAAACCTCTAATTCCCAAAGCTTCAAAACCCCCAAGAAAAGATTTCAAGAACCAGAAAAATGTTCACGGAAAAATCCCCCTTAACTAATTTATTTACCATTTTTCCCCTAATCCGTTGCAACATGCATCATTAATTTATTTATTTTCCCGACAATTGCTCACTACCACTCTACAACATGCTTAATAATAAAATATCGTTATTTAGTTACACACAACATGTCCACTTTTAAATATTTAATTCATTAATTTTTTAATTCCCTTTTTAATTCTATTAGCACCACAGTTTAATCAATATATTTATTTATATCTCTTAAATATATCATAGCTTATATTTTTTTAAACCAAATAATCATTGATATTTTTATTTTATTTTATCAATACCTTAATTATATAAAAGCTTTTTATTTTAATTATCACAATGGTCTTTTAATTTCAATATCTTTATTTTAACATGATACTCAATCAAAGAACAAACCACTAATTTAATTTAAACATACCAAATATTGAGTAGTACTAGAACTCACGACACAAGACACAAACAAACATTGCTAAGGTGACAATGGATACAAATCCTCATTGAGGATGATGGCTCAACATAGGGGGACTAGATGCTATATCTATTTGAACAATCTCCATTGGTTTAAGGCATGCTAAAACCTGACAATTTAGGTGGAGTCAATGTCTGGTACCTGAAACCTGCAACAAAATACACGGTTGAGCATGTACACATAGTCAAACAGTCAAACACATTGTGAAGGGAAAGTCGCAGCGTCATAGGGCACTCACAAGTGAGTTATGCGACACTGTTTCCCCTTCGCCATAATACATCAACACACTCTAAACATATATGAATCCACATGATATAAATATTCATAAAATAATCATTGGATACACATAACAAGATTAATCCACTTAATCCGTTAAACCATATACCAGGCATAACATAAGCATAAAACATCAGTGATAAAAGTAGAATCAAACTATCATCATAGCAATGAATCCATCATCAAGAAAAAAAAAATCATAACGTCCCAATATGATACAAGCAATAGTCAGTCAACCAAGAATAAACTGAGGGGCACTACAATAGGTGTTAGCATGTCTATCATGCACCACTCACCAATCAAACTGCCATAGTCTGTGTAACAACATGTGACAAGCATCCATAGATATAATATTACACAAAATCTCATCCTTATAGTTACCAATCTTAAACTTTACCAAAAATTGCTCATTGACCAATGCCCTATGGTCCTTCTACAACCATGCTACCCAGTATGGTTTTGGATGCTTTCTCTACTCCAACTACAATTTAGTGACCATTCTTCTAAAACAAGATTATCAGTGCTACCTCCATAAATGATAATATTACAAAATTTACCTTCACACTTGCATCAAGTGCAAAACAAGTTCTTTATTTGATTTGGTTCCTTCTCCTCATTCATCAAAGCTCTTCTATCAACAAGGGCCTCTCCTCTTTTAGCATCTTCAAAATGTGAAGACTGAGCATCTTCATCCAGATGGGAAACTTGGGCATTACCTTTAGGTCTTCTATTTGTCCTCCCTTGATGTAGAGAACACTCATAGGATCTATGTCCTTCTTTGCACTAGAAATAGGTTCCATGAAAGCCTCCTCCTTTTAGTCCTCATCCACATCTTCCTCTTCCTCTTTGGTCCCCATTATTTTGATCATGAGGATGGTAGGTGTTATCTCCTTTCTAGTTCTAACTACTATTGGATCCTTTGAACTCTTATTTTGATCTTTATTTCGATCTCCATATGACTATCCATTGGTATTTCCACCATGACCTCCACCTCTTTGCTTGCTTTCAAACCTTCTATTCAACTTTTCTTCTACCTTCAAAGAAAATTGATATGTATCTTCAATGGTAGACATTCTTACCAAAATCAACTCTTCTTGAATGCTCTACTTCAACCCATTTATGTAATGGGAAAATTTCTCCTTGTTAGCCTCAAAATGGCCTATTCTAATCAAGACATAGTAGAATTATTCTATATACTCGATAGATTTTCTCTCTTGTTTCAAAATTTGCATCCTCTTCAACAAATCTAACTCATAATCCACATGAATGAACTGTATTTTTAATTTGTCCACCATATGATCCCATCTTGTTATTTTCTCCTTTCCTCTTCAATTCATTTCTAATTGTACCTCTTTCCACCAAATATTCATATCACCATTTATCTTGGTAGATTGGTCTTTGCAAATTTGACCCTCTTAGGATCTTCCACCTCGTCATACTCAAAGTACTCCTCCATATCATTGATCTAATCAATCAACTCTTTTGGGTTAATATTTCCAAAAAATGTAGAAATATCAATGTTTGGCCTTTTCCCAAACTTAGAGATGGCCTTAAATAATTTGACTTGCTCTAGATCTATTGCATCTTGTTCGTCTTCAAACTATTCCTCATTTTCAACTTCATCTTCACTTTCATCTCCTCTTCTTAGCTCAAACCATCAATGCAACTCCTCTTGCAATGCTTGAACTTGTTTGTGCAGGGCTCTAAAACCCTCTTTTGGTGCAATAACATTTCTTCCATTTCCACGATTTCTTTGTGGAGGCATTCTAATCTATTTTTTATGAAATCCACAACCACAAGTCCTGGTGCAAATTGTCTCACATTTTGCGATCAATTTACACACTTAGGAAAACTTTCTTTGATACAATTTGATGAGGGCTACATTTCCCAAAGCCCACACAAAACACAATAAAAAATAACAATATAGAAAATTCAAGATAGAAAACAACCCACTTCAATTATTTTCTACAAATTAAATACAAATTCAAAAATTACAAGGCTACAACTTCATGGGCTTGATTCATTACAGCAAAATCAACTCTTAAAATAAAATTTATTGTTCAAAGCCATAATCTACACTAGTGGAGCCACCTTCTACAACCTCCACTTAACCCTTTTATTTTTCCCAATAACTACCCTAGAATGTTCTAGAAAGTGTAACTTCCCCATTTGTTTTGGTGCCAAAAATCCTGCCATTTGATTTCTTGCCTAGGAAGATATTTTAATGAAATTCACTTCTTAGTGGGATGGCTTCACAGGGTGATAACTTTTGATCTAGGTGTCTAATTCACTATATAATATATCATTGGAAAGCTCTCAAAGAGATCTACAACATCAAAACAATTAAAAATCACTTCATCCACTATTCGAGCTATTTCAAGGCTTCTAAGGTTTTCATATTTGAATTTGGAGCTGCATTGGAGAAATTTCTCAAGATGAAAACTTTAGTATCTCCCAAAACATATAGGGTATTGAGACGATTCTTCCACTACTAGAAATGTTTTTCAATTCTGCTCCTTGGGGTAAATTTCTAGATCCATATGAGCCAGTTAAGGCTGACTTACTAAAAATAGTAAGTGACCATTTTTCACCTTTTCTGATTTCTGACTATCTTAAAAATACTAAGTGCCATCATGGGACTCAAAAAAAGTAAAGAAAAATAAGGAAAAATATTGTTTTGGGTGATGCAAGATTTCCCTACACCAGTGGATGCTCCTGCATCACTTGTATTCTTCTTTTGCGATTTCAACAAGTAAAGCATTACACCTTCAACCACAATTGAAATCTAAATTACAAAGCATCCCTAGGTTCTTAAAAAAATTATCAAATCCCACAAGAACAACATGTTTCTCTCTTGAAATCCATAGGTTAAAATTCTCAATATTTTCTTCCTTATATAATATACATACTTGAAAGATAAAGATCAATAAATAAACAATAATCTTGGCCAATGGGCTCTCCAACCAACCATATGGTTGTAAATTCAACCCAACCACAAGGTAGGCATCACATAGCTATCCCAGAAACTCAACATACAATTCATAACATATAGGCAACACTAGTCACATAGATTTCCAATCAAATATTCACCAAACAATCTTCACATTACCAAACTTAGCATATTACAACAATTTCATTTACATACTTTTCCTCTTCACCTTAAACACATATACTGGTTATTTATACACAAATTTAGACAAGGTGGATACACATACCCACAACTCATATAGTTCATAGCCAAATACATAAGGATTCACCATGTATTTTCACATAACTTTCATGAATATAAAAAATATTCCAAAATTATTTCCACATCACACATACACCTAACAAAAGGTTTAGGCCCTACCATAAGAATTTATATCTAGGTTGTAGAAGACTCTCCAAATCCTCTCTTCCATCTTTCCTTCCTCTACCCTTCTTCTCTTTCTTCCTCCAACTAGCATTTTCCTTTAGTAAATGAAAATATAAATAACTAAAGGATAATTTTAAAGGAAAAATTCCCTTCTTCACTCAAAGAGAAAGCATAAATAGGAGGGGAAAAGAAACTAGCTTTCCTTAACCTCCTAAACTACCCAACTAACTCTACTTTTCACTACTTTTCAAAAGTGGGTCAGTTGAGTGGGTTCTAAACTCCATTTAAGGTATTTTATAATAAAATTTAACCCATGACCTATAGGTCTTACAACTAGGAATATTTTTAAACCATAAAAAATGAAAACTAAACATTAAAAAAGAACTAAAAATCATAAAATAATAAAACATGCTCAAATAAATTAAAAGACCATTAAATAGACTCTCACATTTATACAAAATTTTCATAATTTAATTACAACATAATATTTCACAATATAAACAACAAGAATTTAGTACCCCATATGGGACAAGGTTGGGTATTACACTAAAAATAACACAGAAGTAGCTATGTGACCTCAACCACCATTGGAAAAATTTACATGTTCACTCAACAAAAGGTGTCAATATATCATATAAATATTAATAGTTGAAACAACTATTAAATTGACACTTCCAAAAAACTTAAATCCTTATCTAAAATAATCATCTAAGAAATCACAAAGAAATGATTTTAAATCAATAACCATCACAAGTAACATTAACAATAATATTGCAAAGATGGAGAATGTTTTGGTCAAAAAATTTTTTGGGTCCTAGACCTAATATTGAAGTTGTAAGGGAGTTTGTTAAGAATAAATGGAAAACCAATGGACTGGTTTCGGTGGCGGTGCTTCCTAGAGGTTTTTTTGCTTTTCAGTTCACTTGCAAAGAGGACTCTAGGGTTGTCAGGAGTGGTGGCCCCTGGGTTATCGGAAAGTCTTCCTTGGCCCTGAAGAAGTGGTCTTCTAGAGTTGATCTGTCTGACTCCATCTTTGAAATGGTGCCGGTCTGGGCTAGATTGCCTGTTCTTCCTTTGGAGTATTGGAATACGAACATTTTCAATGGGATTGCTAGTTCTTTTGGGGAACTTCTGTCCATTGACTTAATGACCGCGGCTAGAAAGCATTTGGTCTTTGCTAGAATCTGTGTTGGGGTTTCTCAAAATCTTGATCTCCCTTCTTCAATTGACATCCAATCCAAGCTGGGGGTTTGGAAGCAAGCTATTGAATTTGAGACCACACCCTTTGTTTTCTTTAAATGCTGAAAGTCTGGGCATTGGGCGAAAAAGTGCTCGCTTAATAATAAAAGTGAAAAGGAGAAAGTTGCCAACCCTAAGACTGTTTGGAGAAAAAAAATATGAGGAGGGGATGCAAATTTCTATCCTAGATGCGAAGGAGAATCTTGAAAGACACACTTCTGCTCAAGATCTGAAGAAGAACCATAGATGTTTGCAAAAGGATGCTTGCCTTGGTTTAGATTGTACTTGCTCTTCAGATCCTAAGGATCCTAAATACTTGATTTCACCAAATGTGGATAGAAAGGAAGAAACTTATTCTGGGGAGGGAGCCTGGGATACTCAGAAGAAGGCTGAAATAAGAGGTGAAGAAACGGGTTTTGTATCGCCTTCACCTGTAGTGATGGTTGGTAGTACGAAGGTACCTGGTCTGGAGGAAATACCCATTATGGGCTTATCCCTGCAGTTAGGAATACATGTCCCTTCTCATTCTCCTACTGATAACCCTCGCTCAAAAGGGGAATAGGAATTGGAGAACTCCACTTTGGAAGTTGCGAGGGATACTTATGAGACCCAAAGCGTGAAAATGAAAACACCTAATGTCAATACTTTAGAAGCCAAGAATGGCTTAATGGAAACCCTTCCTTGGGATCAGAGGTTGTTTCCTGAGAAGGACTGGGAATCAGGAAGAGAGCTGGAAAGCCAAGATGAGACTGAATGGGAGGAGGTTATTTCACATTCAAGGTCAAAGAAGGAAAAAAAAGAGGATAGAAACTTCAAGTGGAATGATCACCAGAACTAGAGCCAAGGCGGACTGTGGGAATACTAAGCCTTGCCAGGGAAGGAAATCAGAAAAATGGCAAAGGGAACAAGGCAGCCTTCAGGATATTGCGGATGGGATCCAAATGACCATCTCGGAGATACTTCAATCCCCAGGTAAGAAATGAAAATCATGTCATGGAATATAAGAGGGCTGAATAGCTGTCATAAAAAGGATGTTTTGCAAAATTTTGTTAGGGACCACAAACCTGATATTCTTCTTGTTCAAATTTCTTAAAATTTTTTAGAACTGTGGGGCTCATGGAAATAGTTTTGTGGATGCTTCAGGGGGAATTGTTACTTTTTGGAACAAGTTGTTCATTAAAGGTGAGCCCTTAATGGAGAATGGTAATTTTGTGGCCACTAGGTTTCCCACATAAGAGACAATTTTTGCTGGATTCAATCTAATATATATGCCCCAAATTGTAAGAATGCTAGAAACTCCTTTTGGTGTGAGTTGTCTGGTTTCCGAAAATGTTTTGCTAATGAGCACTAGGTGGTCATGGGAGACTTCAATACTCCTCTCCTGAATGATAAAAAATTTGGGGGTTCTCAAATTAACTGGGATAGTAAATCAGGTCTCTCCGACTTCATTAACAGTAATGCCTTGATAGACCTTGACCTGCAAGGTGCTTCTTATACTTGGACTTATAGGAGATTAGGACCTGATTTGATTCAAGTGAGACTCGATAGGGCCCTTGTTTCTGGTCAATGGTTTATAGACTATTTTTGTGCTTTGAGAGCTTTATCAAGGGTGGGATCTAATCACTTTCCCATTTGTCTAACGGTAGATCCTACTAAGGTGAAAAAGAACTCCCCTTTCAAATTCAAAAAATTCTGGCTATCTCATCCTCAAATCTTTGAGGAAATCAGTAGATGGTGGAATATTGATATTACTGGCATAACTATGTTCAAGATTGCAAAAAATTTAAAGGAAGTGAAATTTAATTTGAGGAGATGGAAAAAGGATGCCTTTGGGAATATTTTTGGAACTAAGACAGATATTCAGGGTAAAATTCAGGGGATCTAGGCTAAAATCCAGAAATGGGGGTACATTGATAATTATAGAGAAAAGGAAAATGAACTTCTCATTCAATTGCATGACATCTTTGCTAAAGAGGAAGTTTTTTGGTGGTAAAGATCTAGGGTGTCTTGGTTGATTGAGGGAGATAGGAATACCAGATTTTTTCATCTGTCTACTTCAAAACATAGGGTTGCTAACATAATCGCTTACATTGATGTTAATGGGACGAGGTTTGAGGAGGAAGATGATATCAAGAAACAAGCTGTCCTTTTTTTCAACAACCTTCTTTCTTGCAATGGAGAGATTGTTTCTGAAGCTCAAGATTCCTTGATTGAGACTATACCCCAGGTGATTGGTCACAATGAAAATTCTATGATCACTGCTATTCCTTCCAAGGCTGAAATTAGGAAAGTTGTTTTCTCTTTTGATGGCAACAAAGCTCCTGGACCAGATGGCTTTCCCTTATTCTTCTTCCGAGTGTTTTGGGAAATTGTTGAGGTGGATGTTGAGAATGCTATCAAGGAATTATTTGGATCAAGATGTCTTTTGAAAGAACTTAATGCTACCTTTATGTTCCTTATTCCAAAAAAACCTAGAGCTTCGGAGTTTCAAGCTTTTCGGCCAATCAGCCTATGCAATTCTATCTATAAAATTATTTCGAAGGTTTTAACTACAAGAATGCTTTATGTGCTTCCTCAAATGATTACTCCATAGCAGAATGGTTTTGTGCCAGGTAGGTACATTCTGGACTCTGTTATCACTGTTCATGAGAATTTACATTCTTTAATGGTATCAAAGACTGAAGGGTTCATTCTTAAACTGGACATTTCCAAAGCCTATGATCGGGTTGAGTGGAATTTTTTATTTAAAATCCTAGTCAAGTTTGGTTTTAATAACAGAGTCATCCAGCTGGTGAACTAGCTAGTTTCGACAGTTACTTCTTCTGTCATTGTGAATGGGTCACCTTTGAGGTTTTTTCAGACTTCCAGAGGCCTCAGACAGGGAGATCCTAGCTCTCCTATTCTGTTTACAATATTGGTTGAGAGTTTGGGAAGAAATATTAAAAAGCGTATTGATCAAAGATCCTTTGCTGGTTTAAGACCCTCTTCTTCTCTTCTAACCTGTTCCCACCAACATCCCACCAACAATTTTTTGATGACACCATTCTCATGGGAAGATCTACTGTGGCTAAAGCTAAGACTTTCAAAAGAATTATGAATCTTTATAAATCTGCTTCTGGGCAAGTTGTTAATAGGGTTAAGAGTTCAATTTTCTTCCTCAATACTCTAGAGCATAGACAAGTTAAACTTGCTCGGATTCTTGGAAGTTGGATTGAGCCTCTTTTGTCAACCTATCTTGGATTGCCTCTTTGCATTAAACCCTTGGACTCATTCTGGATCTCTTTGGTTGAAAAATTCAATAAGAAGCTATCGGGGTGGAAAGGAGCTCTTCTTAGTCAAGCTGGAAAAATCCAGCTCCTAAAGGCTTCTTTGCAAAATCTTTCTATGTATGCTCTTAGTTTATTTAAAATTCCTGCTAAATATGCTGAGGCTATTGAAAAAATTTAGAAAAGGTTTCTCTGGTCTGGTGTGGAGGATAAGAAGAGAATGCCACTCGTTGGATGAGATCTAGTTTATAGACCTAAATCGAGAGGGGGCCTAGGCTTAAGGAAAATTAAAGTGTTGAATCTGTCCCTTCTTGCTAAATAGCTTTGGAGAACTCTTACTTTGAGAGGGGAATGGCGAGATACCTTAAAAGCCAAATATTTTAGCAACTGTGAGTCTCTTAATGAGGTTATAAATTCTTCTTTTTTACCTCATGGGTCTGTTTGCTAGAATGATATGAGCAGAGGTAGAAAGTTGCTGGAAATGAGAACTAGTTGGCTGGTTTGAAAAGGAAATTATGTTAGATTTTGGGAAGACATATGGCTTTTTAAGGATCCTTTAATCAGAAATGAGAAATTCAGTAAATGGATGAATGATTGTAAAAGGGAATTCGGGATCTTGGTTAAAGATTACTAGAGGAATGGTGGTTGGGTTGATTTGAAGACCATCAGTGAGGACCTTAGCCCTGTTCAGTCGGCCTTTAGGGCCATAATACTAGCTCAACACCAGGTGGATGATCTTGCTGTTTGGTTAGACAATCCATCTAGCATTTTTTTAGTTTCTTCTGCTACTTCTATGCTGGTTAGTCCGATGAAGCCTCTGCTCTTCTGGGCTAAGGCTTGGATTAATCACTTGATTCCTAAAATTAATATTTTCTATTGGATAATGCTATAGAATAAGATTCTCACTTTGGAAAATCTTGGAAAAAGAGGAATTCAATTACCTAACAAGTGTTACATGTGTAGGAACAATGATGAGACTGTTAATAATCTTTTTCTTCATTGCCCTTTTGTTTCGCACATCTGGGGTAAAATTTTTGTGCTTCTTGATGTGGTTTGGGTTTCCCCTGCTTCTGTCGAAGCTTTTTTCTTGCAATGGAAAGCTCCTTCAAAAAATATTTTTGTGTGAAAGCTCTGGTCTTTTGTTCTACCTTTTGTGTCATGGAATATTTGGAAGGAAAGGAACAACAGAGTGTTTAGGGAAAAAGAGAAGTTGGAGGGGGACTTGTATGAAAAAATCGTAAGGGCAATAAAGGAAAATTTATCTTTAATCCCTAGAAAAATGGTTGATAAAGCTAATTGGTCTCCTTTCGATATTGCTACGGCTAAAAAGTGGAATTCAAAATTAGTAGCATTAAATGTCCCCACCCCTGTTGTTTGTGGGAGGGAGAATGCTAGTTGGTCTTTGCTACCTTTGGGTTGGCTGAAAGCCAATTTTGATGGTGCTACTAAAGGCAACCCTGGGAAAGCTAGCAGTGGCTGTGTTTTAAGGGACAACTTGGGGGCTTTTATTGCGGCTTTTGCTGTGGACATCGGCACCCAAACTAATCATGTTGCGGAAGCTGTAGGGGCTTATCATGCAGTTAACTTAGCTCTCAAGATTAACACAAAATGTCTTTGGTTGGAGGGTGATTCAATGAATATAATAAATTGCATTCTTGGGCTTACCCCTCCCTCGTGGACCATTAAAAAGTGGATTGAAGATAATATAATCTTATTAAGTAAATTCGATAAAGTGAAAGTGTCCCACTCCTACAGAGAAGCCAATAAGGTGGCTGATTACTTCACCAATGAAGGGGTTAAGAAGGGTGGGGAAAACACGTGGAGGAAGAATGACTACCTCCATTCTAATGTGAAAGCGCTAATTTATTATGATTCAATGCATGGAAGAGAAGTTTTTCTTCATCATGATGAAGTGGATAAAGATTAGGTACGTTGATTTCATTAAATCTAATGGGATCAACGTCATTTTATTTTTCAAGAAGAGTTTCCAGCACGCTTTCTGGGTGTTTGATAAAATATGCTTAAACGAGACCCAAAGCAACTGTAGGGTGTGGTATAACAGAGCTTTGAAGATGGGGGAGAGAGAAAATGTGTGGATCCGAGCAGCTTTCAAGAGCATAGAAAGAATGCTAAAGCCTGAGAAAAAATTGAAAAGGGAGGTTTAGTCCCATTTTTGGAAAAGCTCCATGGTACTGACGAGGGGATGCTAGACTATTTTGCCAAAAATTAGAAAAATGGTGAGATTGTGTTGTTTGGTAGGAATGTTAAGCTATATGAGAAAATAATCGGTGAGATTACTGGTCTTTCGACTGAGGGTGTGAAATTTTATCGGGACCGTCGGTTCTCTGATGAAGCGGTCATAAGATTTCCTAAAAAAGACAAGGAGAAGGCTAAGTTGGTTAAGGTTGCCAATAGCTACTTTGATGTGGAGTCCATTAAATCAATCTGGAGGAAAGTTTTATGGGTAATTATGGAGTATATCACAGTTGACGAGCACTTCACCAGGGCGTATGGTTATCACTTTGCCATTCTGAACCACTTCCATCAAAAGGTTTGTATCTCTTTGCCTTTTTAATTATTCTCTTCACTGAAAAATTACCTTGATGAAGTTGAAAAAAACCCTAGGAGGACTTCTATTATTCACCCTGGTCTTGTCAGACTCATCTATGAGCATTATCAAAATTTACCTGCTTTGCCTAAAATTGTTGATATTGGGGAATTGGATGATGAGGATACAGAAAGTAGCGGGGAGAATGACCCCCTGGCCCCTCGTGCTTGTGCCCTTGTTGGTCCTAATACCACTGCTCCCCAGTCCCTGTCTTGTCGGAATGCCCTTATGGATTCTGCTCCACCTTCATGTCCTAATTTGCAGCCTTTGCATGATTGCCCTATCCCAAGTTTTTCCTCACTGCCCTGTCTTAATCCCCAGCTATCTCCTGGCTGCCCTACCTCGGGTTTGGTCTATGGTTTTAAAGGCACCTTAGTTACGAAATTAGTCTCGTACTTTGGGAATTCTATGAAAATTCTTTCTGATAAACCTATGGTCAGTAAAGAGTCGGCCCCTAGTGCCCCTACGTCTGGAAGATTTGGGAATGCCCATAATGATTCCCCTAATCAGGATGAAATTAATTCTGCCCTGAATAAGCTCAAGCCTGAGGACATTGTGAGTGTGGTGGAAAAAAGTACAGATGGCCTTTTTACTGTTCTCAAGTGGACCCAGAAGGAAGTCTGTGATTTTAAAGGCCGTAATAGAGATCTCAGCAATAGAGTCATGGATTTGGAGCAAAAGATTAGCTGGAGTCATAAGGAGAATGAGGGACAAGAAACCCCCTTACTAGGGAAAAGACAACATTCGCAGGAGGAAAGATTGACTAGGCTCGAGTGCAATATGTCCAAGATAGGCCAAAATATTAGGGCCACTGTGGTGAATACTTACAAAATTGCCAGGCATAATGCCATTATCATCAATGCTATGCTGGAAAAGCTTGAAAAAAATCAAAAGGGCTCGCTGGTCATGGATTTGGATGTAGACAAAGGTTGCTGCAGATCTGCTATTGAAGGGATTTCGACTCGCACCTAGGATAATATGAAAAGGAAGGCCCCGACTTCTTCACATATGGTTCAAATCTTCAAGAAGGGGTTACAGGATATGAAGGATGTTGAAAAGGAGGCCGAGGAGTTGATGAACACCTTGGAGTAGTGTGGTGGTGTTTGTTTCTGGCTTTTTGGCAGTCCTTTTTTTGGACTCTGTTGTCTCTTTGTGTTGTCATTTCCTTTTTGGGACAACTGTCTGTTTGTTTGGACTTGTTTTGCTCTATCGTTTGTTTTTTTAACTTTGTGGTTTCAGGTCCCTGTAAAACCTATTTTTTCCTTTTCAAAATCATTAACAATCAAATCTCATCTCCATAATAACACCTACTTGCAAATCCATATTATGTACTCAATAGAATAATAATTCCATCTAAATATAATAAAATCCATCATCTCAACAACCCCTATCAACATAATGTTTTTCAATAATCAACATATAACCTTGAATAATCATCTAATAAACATACTAACACTAGTACCACTATCAATAATCAACATTTAACCATTAATCCATCATAAATGAATCTACTTGATAGGAATTATGTTTGTCTAGCTAGATGTATATGTCCATCATGCTTAACCTCCCATCACACCAACACACTAAATAATTAAACTTGAAGTTCATTTCATATTATGTTGATTTAGTTTCAAGCACTACAATTTCTAGATATACACAAGATCATTAAGGGTTATTATAGTTACATTCTTAGACACTTCACATAGTAGTTTTTTTTCTTTACATATGCATAAAACCTTATATTTATCAAATCATAATATAAATACTTTAGTGAAAAATAAAGAGGATACTATTTGATGAATATGATTTTTGTCAAGGTATATGTCTATTTCCTATAGTTATATTTAGTTCAACACCTTAGTGATGCTTCCTTGGCCTAGCAAAGTCTAAAGTTGAAGAAGGTTTCACCCACACTCATAAATTGGTCCATAGTTGCCTTGCCTAATCATAAGTATGAAGTCTTTTACCTTGAGTTTGACACCCCTAGTGCTAGGGAAAATCTCACTTTTAGATATCTAAGAACCAACAACTTTGAGAATCAATATAGCTTAAGAGAACTTGACCCTTGTGATTTAATAATTTTCCCAAGGTATTAATCAATACCATGAGTCTTTAAACATGAGCAAAAGGTAGAAAGCTAGACAATCAATTGTATGATGACACAATCATTAAGATCAATCCTATGAATAATAAGATAGATTCGATCTTGAAAATATTTTTTATGGAATACAAGGTCAATAATGCATGACACAAAACTTGCCTACACAAGAATTATAGACTATGAAAATGTTGAAATATTTATCAAATAATAGACATACAAAAACAAGTAAATCTATATAACATGAAACTTATTCATCATCATTGTTCTTAAAATTAAATACCTTAATCCTCCTTGTTTGATTTAAATTATTAAATTATCATAATTATCCAGTCACAATAATCATTTAATAACCAAAATTGACTTAGAGAAGTACTTTTCCTAAGTACTATCAAACCATTTAAATAAAAATAAATAAGAAAGCATACCATTGCATTCTATATTTCATTGTGTACATAATTGACTTGGATGAATTCCTTAAATTGGTTGAAAATGTACATTGCATTCTTTTGGTCTTCTCCTCTCAAGCATGATTCAACTAAAAAGAAAGTAACCTCAAGAGACGAAATTATAAATAGTGCATTAGAAATGTGAGTAGAATTGGGCCTAGTTTCAACATCACACAATAACGACTTAGGTGGCTATGGGTCCCTCTTTAACTCAATTAGTACTAGCCTTTGCAGTTAGCATTTGCCATGTGTGTGCCTTTGTTGATTTTTTTTTTTGCTTTTCTATTGCTTACCGAAATTTTGTGCAAGTGAATTGTAGGTACCTACTAACATTATTTATTGTCAAAAAGTAACTCAAGATTATAAGATATTAAAATGGAAATTAATATATAAAAAATAATATAATATTAAAATGGAGAATAATATTTTTTCTTTTTGAATAAGAGGCATATAGCCTATATATTTATATTAATGTATAAAGTTATAACAAAATTGTGATAAGATTGTCAGATTCCTAGCTAAAACTCAACAATACCCTTACATAAGATATCCCTATTCTGCTATAACACTATTCCCATACAAAAAACACCCATATTCAAACCTACTACCATTGTTTGCATACCCATAAATAGTATTTGGGACCCCATAAAGTATTCTATAACAGAACAAAAACCCCAATATCAAACAATTAAGCAACACACTACAAAAAAACTCAAAAAAAGCTTCATTCCTCCATCACTACAAGTTTGTTCTCACCTTGACTCTCAACAGAGGACAAATTTTCCAATTCCCCGACTCTTTTGCACCTAATATACACTTTCATACGAACATCTCTATTAATACCTTTAGCTATTATAGGCATCTTCCTTGCGTCTGCATTTCCCTTGACCATGACAAAGTAAATGGAGAATAATATAATACTAGCTATTCTAATAATTAATACAAGTGTTAATTTTAAATGTTAATCAGGTTTAAAAATTATAATTAAATAATAATGTATTTATTGATTTTTCAATGTGAAGTAAATAAATTAATAAAAAAATGATTATGACTATAGTTCACAATAAAAATAATAAAATAACTTTAAACATGTAAAAGTAAAATAATTCTTTCTTATATAGATAGAAAAAATAACAATGTAAATGAAATAAATAGTTATAGAATCTAGTTCCTCTCCATCTATACTTTTCCTTGAAATCAAAATAACTCATAAATTTTGTTGGTGCGAAATTTGGTAATCTAGATCTTTTCTATTGGCACAAGTTTGTCTTGTGAGCTATGGATCTAATTTGGTGAATTTCACTAATTTTTATTTTGACTTGCTTCAAATCTTTACACCTAACATTATTTGTTTTGGAAAATCTTTTCATTATTTTAAGCCATTACAATGAATACTAATATAGAAAAATAAATATAATATTAAAGTGGAGAATAATATAATAGTAGCTATTTTAATAATCAATCAAAGTGTTAAATTTAAATGTTAATCAAGTCTTAAAAATTATAATTAAATAATCATGTATTTATTGATTTTTCAAATTAAAATAAATAAAATAATTATATTTAACAAATGATTAAATAAGGATATTAAGTGAAGGTAACAAATAATTATGGTTTAGTTCACATATATAGTTAAAAATATATAGAATTATAAAAAAACTCCTTTTTTCTGTTTTTATTTTACAATTGACTATTTTCTTAAATGATTGTAAAAATATTTAATTAAATTAAAAATACAAAAGCTAAGTAGATATCAAATTTAAAAAACTAGTCTATAATTCTTTAAATACCAATATAGAAACATAAAAATTAAATATAATTATATTTAGAAAAATTTTAAACTCCTGAAAAACATATAAATGTAGTTTATTATTTAGCAATCGATTAATCAACCAAACAAAAATTAATTTTGAAAAATAGAGTATATGATTTTATGATATTTTTAAAAAAAATTTAGCAATTAAAATTGTTAAAAAAACGATTTTAAAAAAAAGTAGTTGTATGTATGTACATACATACAACTACTTTAAGGATTTGTAAAATTATATAATATTTTAAGTAAAAATAACAAAATTTAAACAAAAGATATATTGTGACATGTTGCTTAAATGAGTTGCTAATTTAAATTGCATTTAGAATTGAAGCATGAATTATGAAATAATATTGCAATAGATATATAATTATATATTGTAATGTTAAATTCAAATCCATTTAGGAAAAATAGAAAAGTGTAACCAAACATACAACACTTGGGAATTAGATAAGTTAAAAAAATTATTATAGTTGCGTAAAGGACAAATAACATTTCCCTAAGATTCATCTAGGCTAACAAAATGAAATACAAATAACTCAACATAAATTATCTTGATTTAATTTAAATGAATATATTCTAATGTGGCATGAACACTATCATCTTGGTACAAAATATAGACAATCTAGATGTGTTCATTATATGACATTCTATACATACTTGGAACTCATTATGGTTCTACTCCACACTTCTATATCAATTCCATGACATATAGATCTATTCTACAACATGCAAATTTGACCCTATTTGTAACGCCCTGCCACACAACCCCAAAGGAATTAAGTAAAATGCAACCATTTTTTTTTTTTTTTACATAGAAGAGAGTAGTAATTAACATAACATAATCACAAATCAAATTGCATAACTTAATCCTTTGAGGAACACGAGGTCCTTACTTAATATAAATAATTAACTAACTATCACATGATCCATAATTTCATCCATCCATAATAGTAATTACATCAGTAACAACGAAATAGGAAACATGATAAAATAATAACCAAAGTTACAACATCATTATGAATTCTCCTCAAGACCGAGGTTACAATTACAGTACATTACATCATCATAAGATTACATAACAATAGCACCATGTGCAAAATTATACGAGACTTTCCCAACTAGGTGGGAATGATACATCAATAAAAAGAATTACATAAATACATAGATCTGGAACCCACGAACAAGAATCCACTGAGACAGCAACTCAACACCGAAAAATGAACCTGCATAAAAGGAGAGAATCCCAACGAGGTACGAAACATGATCCACCTGACCACCCCCGTGCTAGGAGTTGCAAAGGAAGAGGTTCCCGACCAAGACCAACAAGGCCAAGACTCACAACCAACTAAATGAAATCACACAACACATAAAAGCACTCAAATTCAAACAACAAATAAACCATCAATATAAAGCAAGTGACCAATTCCAGAGGATTTCAAAAAGACAACATAAATATGAATGTTAGAGGGAAGTGTCATCGCATGGCTTAACATGGATTCTCCAGGCTACCTATTGCAAGGTACTGCCTCCATCTATTGACAGATTATCCAGGCAACCAAGCACTAGGAACCGCCTCCATCTATGGTTATCCAGGCTGCCTATCTCAAGGAACCGCCCCAAAGGGTTGCTCATGCGGAACCGTTACCTCTCGTGGAGACAAGGCAACGATTATGCCCACCACAGCCTTCTCAATCTCCTTTAGTCTGTAGTAGCACTAACAGGCGGATGAGGCAACAATTATCTTTTTAGTGTGTTACTACCCACCCCTAGTTAATTAATTAAATTATCACTTATTAAATTCACTCTAAGGAGGGCTATCCTCGCGCCCCTTTGTGCGCCGACCACCCACTTAGAGCCACTCCCTCTAAACACTCATCCACAAACAATAACAACAAGGATTGTACAAGAGAAAAGAACCACATCAAAGGACAATCAAACATGAGGCATGACCATCTCACCAGCTGCAAGGAATCACTTCCACAATTCGGTACAATCCAAACATATAACCAACCACAGACATCTCAAATCTAAAATTTAAATTAAAATAAAATAAAAACCCTATTATCCCACCTCTGGAATCCCTAGGTTCCTAACAGGTTTGTTTAACTCTAGGGTTACCCTGCCGAATACAAAACCTCCAACCATAATACATGAAATAATACAACTCAAATAATCATTAACAAACAACGCGAAACACGTCTCAAAACATGGAAAGAATCCTCATCGAAATGTACTTAGTAATCTTAACAACACCCAATCTATCCTTCCTTTTCACTGTTATACTTGCTTCCTTGAAATACCCCATTCAATGAATTATTTAAATAAATAAATAAAAGTACCCCCACGTTTTAACCTATAGGAAGATTATTACATCTAACAAATAAATGTATATATGTATATCTATTAATGCTTACATTATTATTATTATTATTAGCCTCTATACACATATATATATATATATATTATGAATATAAATATTAAGGAACAACACATATGAACCAATTCTATAACTCTTATGAGAACATTTACAAAAGATCCAGCTAATAATTCATGTTTTAATTAAATAAATATAATACTACCTAAATGTATCGACATCAATATTATCTCATTATAATTAATACATATTTATTTTAATAAACATATTTGTCTAACAACAATTAAAATAAACTCGGCATTCAAATTTATTTAATACCGAACTGGTCACAACCCATAATCTATTGCACACGAATTCAGTCAACCAAAAATTTAATACATAATACAAAGTTGAACCAACATTTTTATATATATAACATCGGTGAAAATAGAGGGCGCGGAAAGAAAAGAAGATGATTTTCAATAAGTATTAAATACACGCAGCACCTATGGAAGCAACAACAAATGGAAGTTTTAATTTCTAAATACTTTGCGCAGGGGACACAAAATAGCGAACAAACGGACGGTGAACTGAAAGGACACACGCCGTAATACACGACACTCTGCTCAGGGAAGAATAAGGAAGAATTGACGCACGCAGTGACAGGAAAATAAAAATGTAAATGAAAGGATTACTGGTAAAATACATTATACCACGGACGTGATACGGGCTATTGGCTGACGGATGTCACTGTATTTGGCACGCCGTTCTAGGGAAAGAGCAGGGCAAATAACTCATGCATGCGCAAGGAAAGAAGATTGGAGGTTAGTGGGGTCGCCGCTAACCACGCCTACCTCACACAAAGGAATAATTAACAAGCAAAGACATAGGGCGCGGAATGTACAAGACACTAACAGACGCACAAGAAACAAATGGAAGAACTGGTAATGAACCATCCTACACAGAGAAACCATCATTGACATGGCGAACAAAGAGAAAATGGAGTGATTTAGACGCGCAGTCATAGGAGACGGAGAATAGGGAAATATGGTCACTGCCAACCTCTTCGTCACAAAAATCACAGAGGATTGGAACACAGGCGCGACAACCAATGGCTAAAACAGGGGTTTAAACAAAACATTACGCTTTCAAAATTTTAATTCCTGATTTGTAGATTTCTGTGAAATCTTGTGAATTAGAAAATTCCAATACGGAGTTCTGTATGCCGTTATAATATAAAAATCACACCACACTGAGAGAGGGGAAAATAATTTATCCAAAGAAAAATAATAGTGTATACAATACTGGGGTAAGGAACAACATTCCAGAAATCGATCTAACCCAAGGTTCAACAATGGACAAAACGCGAGTTACGCAACCACACATTTCGTACAATATAATTAAACAAAATAATTTATGGTATTACAAACCAGCCAATCATCCACAGAATAAAATAAACACTCCTCTATTCGAAGCGAAAACTCCCCAATTCTCACAAATTAAAGACATTTCCCAGAAAAATAAAAGTAATAATTATTTCTACCGAAATTTATACATATAAATAATAGTGAATCCACGGAGTCAAAATAAATAAATAAATAAATAAACGAATGTACCCATTTTAACCTGGATTCACCGTCCCCAAATCCAATATTTTATTTTGGCAAAAGAAATTTCCAGTACTGGCAAAACCTAATTACATTTTACCATTCTCTATCAATTACGTTTTTCCTCAAGTAAATTGCATTAGGGAATTTTAAATCATATTTTCCCTGATTTTAAATGTTAAATTTGCAAATCTTTACAGACATAAATTTTGCCACATAAAATTTATCACAGCCAGAGATTCAAACAGCATAGACAACTAGAACAAAAGCATAACAATTAGATCAGAAATTTCAAGAGAAACCTGGCGTCCTACGGCTGAAGAAGAATTCCCCACAGACGCTTTTCTCCTTCTTCACACGCTGGCCCTCTTTCTTACAGCTTCCTTTTCGAAATCAATTTTCTAGCCCCCTTTCCAAAATTTTCCTCCCACTTTAAAGAATAACCCATTCACCTTTTACAACCGCCCAACTCTTTCTCTTCCGTTCCCGTGGAAGATTTACAAAATAACTAATTTTCTTCTAAACGACACTCCGCTTTAATTAATTATTACATATGTATTTATTTATTTAAATTACCACCTCCAAATTTAATTAAAACAAGTTTCAGTTATTTATTTATTTACTTTTAACAACAATTTCTTTTGTTTTAAAAATTACTTCCATTTAATTCAATTAAAACAGTCGTTTATTAATAATTAACTTTTAATTAAATTATAACTAAACCTCAATACTTCTTAACTCATAAATAACAATTCTAAAATAATTAAATTAACTATCACCAACATAATAAATTAATTAAATCATCTAACTCAAAACAATCGAAATATCAAGACCAAATCGGATCAACATATGACTCAATAACTCATACGAATGACGGACTTGGGACGGAAACTCTTCCTTACAACTCCTTTTTAACCACATTGTACCCGTTGGGTTTAAATTGGTGCTCGCCCTATCCTGCCGAAGCAAGTGGAGTCGAGACTTTAACCCTGCAATTCCTGCAAACAATTAAACGTCAAGTAACATATAATCTCCACTGAAAACACATGGTGAAAGGAAATAGCGGGGTAATAGGGCACTCGCAAGCGAGTGGTACTACTCCGTCCTTCCACCTTAAAATATTGAACATGTCATCGTACACATAATATCATTAACGCATATAAATTTAAGAACTTATCATTGCATAATAAATCAAATCATCTATGCATAATATATCATCAATTGCCACACACATAACGCCAAGGGCAGTAAGCAAATCAACTAAGAAACCACACATGATCAAATATAAAACCACCACACAGAGTATCACAGAGTGTCCACAATATCAAAAGTATCTAATGAATCAATCAACATGGGAGTATTACATCCTCCCCCCTAGAACATGGCTTACTCCTGGAAGCCAGAGAACAAATAAGGGTAAGCCTCTCTAATGAGAGATGCATCCTCCCAAGTCGCCGAGGTTTCATCATTCGGATCCCATTGGACCCATACCTGTTCAATATCTCTGCCCCTGAGGGCGAGACTCCGATGCTGAAGCATGACCATGGGCTCTAGAGCTAGTTTCCCGTCCTCGACCTGCAAAGCATTCCAATCCAGCACATGAGTAACATCAGGAAAATACGGCCTTAAAACAGAAACATGAAAAACATCGTGAATCCGCAACAAGCTAGGTGGCAAGGCTAAACGGTAGGCAACAGGTCCGATCCTTTCTAACACCTCAAAAGGCCCAACAAAACGGGGTGCCAACTTAGAACCCTTTCTGTAACGGATAGGACTCTTCCGTGGACACACCCGGAGAAACACACGATCCCCAACTGCAAACTGCCGATCAACACGATGAGCATCTGCATACTTTTTCTGCCTATCCTGTGCTGCAATAATATGCTCTCTGATACGCGCCACTTGCTGTTCCATATCCTGAAGCATGTCAGGTCCAAGAAGAACCCTGTCCTCTAACTGATCCCAGCTCAAAGGGGTACGGAAAGGATGACCATACAAGGCCTAAAAAGGTGCCATGCCAATGGAGCTATGATAGCCATTATTATAGGAAAACTCAACCAAATGCAAATACTCCTCCCAACGAGATTGTTGATCCATGGCGTACATGCGGAGCATGTCCTCTAGCACCTGATTAACTCTCTCCGTCTGACCATCAGTCTCAGGATGATAGGCAGAGCTAAAATTCAACTGAGTCCCTAGAGAACGCTGTAAGGAAGTCCATAGTGCCGATGTAAACACTGGATCTCTGTCAGATATGATCCTCCGTGGTATACCATGTAATCGAACTATGTCCTCCATAAAAATCCTCGCTACTACAGATGCAATATAAGATGACCTGATAGGAGAGAAATGAGCTACCTTAGTTAACCTGTCCACAGTAACCATGATCGCATCGTGACGCCTAGAAGACATGGGCAAACCAACAATAAAATCCATAGAAATGATATCCCATTTCCACTCAGGAATGAGATTAGGCTGCAATAATCCTGCTGGATGATGATGTTCTACCTTAACCTTCTGGCACTCCAGACATCTAGCTACGAAATCAGCGATATCCTGCTTCATTCCTGACCAAAAATATAATGAACGCAGATCCGCATACATCTTCTTAACTCCCGGATGTGCCGAATAGAGTGCCCTATGAGCTTCAGTCAAAATCAGAGTACAGAGACCCTCTGCAGGAGGCACATACATACGCCCTCAATATCACAAAACACCATCAGAATCCAAAGAGTACCCAACAAATTTTCCTTCGAGAGACTGGCTTGAATCGATCTCAGACTTCACCTCAGAATACCAACTGTCTGAAGGGAGAGCATTGAGAATTTTACTCTTCAAATGAATACCAAGAGTCATAGCAGAAATCTCATGCCTACGCCTGCTCAAAGCATCGGCTACCACATTCTCCTTACCCTGAATATATTTCACTTCGAAATCATACTCGCATAAAAATTCCATCCATCTCCTCTGTCTAGCGTTCAAATTCGGTTGCGTAAATATGTATTGTAGACTTCGATGATCCGTATGCAACTCGAATTGATGCCCCAAGAGAAAATGTCTCCATCTGACCAGAGCATGAACCACCGCGGCCAACTCAAGATCATGAGTAGGATAGTTCAATTCATGATCTTTAAGTTTCCGGGATTCGTATGCAATCACACGCCCTTCCTGCATCAAGACGGCCCCTAGGCCTTCCAAGGAGGCATCAGTACACACCACAAACTCTCCTGCAGGATCTGGTACTGCCAAAATAGGTGCACTTGTCAGTTTCTCCTTAAGAGTCTGAAAAGCCTGCTGACATTTTTCTGACCACAAAAATTTATTCCCTTTCCTCTGGAGAGAGGTTATAGGATGTGCAATCCTAGAAAAGCCTTGAACAAACCGCCGATAATAACCTGCAAGCCCCATGAAACTGCGAACTTCTGAGACGTTAGTAGGTACGGGCCAATCCACAATAGCCTGAATCTTTGTAGGGTCCACAGAGATTCCTTCACCTGAGATGACGTGGCCAAGATACTGAACTTCTATCTTGTAGAAATCACACTTTTCCAAATTGGCATACAACTGGTTTTCCCTCAAACATTGCAATACCTGCTTGAGATGTTCCTCATGTTCCTCTATAGACCTAGAATAGATCAAAATATCATCGAGGAACACAAGAACAAATCTATCCAAAAAGGTCCTGAACACCCCATTTATCAAACTCATGAATACTGAAGGCGCATTTGTCAACCCAAACAACATCACTGTGAACTCGTAATGTCCGTATCAAGTGCGAAATGTTGTTTTATGAATATCCTGCTCTGCAATCCTCAACTGGTGATATCCGGACTTTAGATCAATCTTGGAGAATATCTTTGCCCCTCTTATCTGATTGAAGAGATCATCTATTATGGGCAGGGGATAACGATTCTTCACTGTTACTTTATTCAACTGTCTATAATCAATGCATAGGCAGAGAGAACCATCCTTCTTCTTCACAAAAATCACGGGTGCTCCCCAAGGAGAGACACTTGGACGGATAAACCCTTTTGCGATCAACTCCTCCAACTGAAGACAGAGTTCCTGAAGTTCCTATGTGGTCATTCGGTACGGAGCCTGAGAGATAGGCTCAGCTCCAGGTTCTAGGTCTATCCGAAAATCTACATCCCGCTTAGGCGGCATTCCAAGAATCTCACTCAGAAACACATCAGCGAACCCCTTAAGAAGAGGATAATCATCCAATGATTTCTCTCGACTATCATCAGTCTCGAGATCATGCACTACTACCGCAAAGAGTTGACAACCCTGATGGAACAACCTTTTTAACTGCATGGCAGAGATCATCCACAAGGAAATAGGCCTCTGAGTGCCCATGATCTCCACCTCCTTTCCAAAATCATCGGTACACCGCACTGCCTTACGACGACAATCCAACAAAGCATGATGAGAACACAACCAATCAATTCCCAAGACTATATCATATGAGCCCAGGGGTAAAATCCGAAGGTCCACCTGAGTTGAAAAGGCTCCCAAATCTAACTTACAACCCTGAAAAAAATCTTCTACACAAACTTTCGACCCTGAGGCTAGCTCAACTTGCCAAGCTATGCCTTGCCTAGATGCCACCAAACCACATCACTCCACCACGGAAGGAGATATAAATGAATCAGAAGCACCAGAATCAAAAAGTATGGAGACTTTAGTACCCTTCAACACACTTGATGTTTCGATCATAGTACCCTGATGCTCAGCTTGCCAATTATCTACTGCTGCAAAAACCCGATGAGATCTCCCCGCATCACCTACTGTAGGCTCTGAAACGGCTGTCCTCTGATTAAATTCTGCAGTAGTCTTCTGTGGACACTGTCTGGCAATATGCCCTTGTTGCCCACACGAAAAACAACCTGTTCCTCTTCTAAAGCCTCTAACCCTAGAAGGTGCATTTGACTGCTGAAAGCTACCTCTAGATGGTGCTGACTGTGCACTTTGTGTAGGCTGCACAGAACGATCAGGTTTATCTCGTTGCCAACTACGGAACTTTTTGCCTTGAAACCTGTCCCTCTGCTGAGACTGCGATTTACTCTGCTTAGGTTGAGACTGTTGTTGGTGAGAACCACCCTTAGATGGCATCTGAAAGTTCCTAGAAGAACCTGCATACTGAGACTGCCCACCTCTAGAACCTGTCCCTGGTGCCGGAGCACTGCCAATCTGAACTCCAACATGCCCTCCAAGAGCCATAGCCAAGTTTTCCTCTACCAACCGAGCCTTCTCCACTGCCACCTCCATTGTCTTCGGCTCGAAGACTCTCACTCCACCACTGATACAAGCATTCAGACCCCGAACGAAATGTTGTACAAGCAACCCCTCATCATGATTAATCCCAGCATATTGCTTGAGTTCGTAGAACCGCCGCTCATACTGCTCAATGGACATAGACATCTGCTTAAGATCATGGAACTCATCGGCTCTGCGCTGCCTCCAATGATCCGAGAGAAACCGAGCCCTGAACCTATCCAGGAATAATTCCCATGTAACCACACTGATATCTAGGTGCAACTTCTGTTCTTCTAACCTCCACCAAGTAGAGGCAAAACCCCGCAAATGCATTATTGAACATCGAGCTTTGGTATTGCTACCGAATGGGTGCATTGCGAAGCAATGATCCAAATCTATCAGCCAGGTTTTTGCTTCCAAGCCTCCTCCCGAGCCATCAAAGGTAGGAGGGTGAGCTCTCAACAAATCCCTCATATGCCCTGCTATTACTGCATCCTGATCTGCTGGAGCATCCCTGTGCCTTGGGGACCTTTCTCTCTCTCTTTCGATCCGAGACTCTTCCTGAGGCCTAGGTCCCAAACGATCGAGGAGTTCTCCTAGAAGACGTTGCAATTGACCATCCAAACCAGGTTGTCCCTGATTCTAGTCACCAATTAGTGGATTACTTTGAGGGTTTGAATTTTCCTCATGTCCCGAACCATGGAGACTCGGTGGACTATGATGACTGACTATTCGACCACCACCTCGGCCTCTTCCATGGCCACGGCCACGACCTCTAGCTCGATTCATGATCCTACACATAGTTATAGTATGTAAGATCAAAGTTAACACAAAGGTTGCCTAAGGGACACCTACTACCCAGAGAACCCAGCGTTAGCAACCTGGCTCTGATACCAAGTTGTAACGCCCCGCCACGCAACCACAAAGGAATTAAGTAAAATGCAACCATTTTATTTTATTTTTTTACATAGAAGAGAGTAGTAATTAACATAACATAATCACAAATCAAATTGCATAACTTAATCCTTTGAGGAACACGAGGTCCTTACTTAATATAAATAATTAACTAACTATCACATGATCCATAATTTCATCCATCCATAATAGTAATTACATCAGTAACAACGAAATAGGAAACATGATAAAATAATAACCAAAGTTACAACATCATTATGAATTCTCCTCAAGACCGAGGTTACAATTACAGTACATTACATCATCATAAGATTACATAACAATAGCACCATGTGCAAAATTATACGATACTTTCCCAACTAGGTGGGAATGATACATCAATAAAAAGAATTACATAAATACATAGATCTGGAACCCACGAACAAGAATCCACTGAGACAGCAACTCAACACCGAAAAATGAACCTGCATAAAAGGAGAGAATCCCAATGGGGTGCGAAACATGATCCACCTGACCACCCCCATGCTAGGAGTTGCAAAGGAAGAGGTTCCCGACCAAGACCAACAAGGCCAAGACTCACAACCAACTAAATGAAATCACACAACACATAAAAGCACCCAAATTCAAACAACAACAAAACCATCAATATAAAGCAAGTGACCAATTCCAGAGGATTTCAAAAAGACAACATAAATATGAATGTTAGAGGGAAGTGTCATTGCATGGCTTAACATGGATTCTCCAGGCTACCTATTGCAAGGTACCACCTCCATCTATTGACGGATTATCCAGGCAACCAAGCACTAGGAACCGCCTCCATCTATGGTTATCCAGGCTACCTATCTCAAGGAACCGCCCCAAAGGGTTGCTCATGCGGAACCATTACCTCTCGTGGAGACAAGGCAACGATTATGCCCACCACGGCCTTCTCAATCCCCTTTAGTCTGTAGTAGCACTAACAGGCGGATGAGGCAACAATTATCTTTTTAGTGTGTTACTACCCACCCCTAGTTAATTAATTAAATTATCACTTATTAAATTCACTCTAAGGAGGGCTATCCTGGCACCCCTTTGTGCGCCGACCACCCACTTAGAGCCACTCCCTCTAAACACTCATCCACAAATAATAACAACAAGGATTGTACAAGATAAAAGAACCACATCAAAGGACAATCAAACATGAGGCATGACCATCTCACCAACTGCAAGGAATCACTTATACAATTCGGTACAATCCAAACATATAACCAACCACAGACATCTCAAATCTAAAATTTAAATTAAAATAAAAAAAAACAACCCTATTATCCCACCTCTAAAATCCCTAGGTTCCTAACAGGTTTGTTTAACTCTAGGGTTACCCTGCCGAATACAAAACCTCCAACCATAATACATGAAATAATACAACTCAAATAATCATTAACAAACAATGCGAAACACGTCTCAAAACATGGAAAGAATCCTCATCGAAATGTACTTAGTAATCTTAACAACACCTAATCTATCCTTCCTTTTCACTGTTATACTTGCTTCCTTGAAATACCCCATTCAATGAATTATTTAAATAAATAAATAAAAGTACCCCCACGTTTTAACCTATAGCAAGATTATTACATCTAACAAATAAATGTATATATGTATATCTATTAATGCTTACATTATTATTATTATTATTATTAGCCTCTATACACATATATATATATATTATGAATATAAATATTAAGGAACAACACATATGAACCAGTTCTATAACTCTTATGAGAACATTTACAAAAGATCCAGCTAATAATTCACGTTTTAATTAAATAAATATAATACTACCTAAATTTATCGACATCAATATTATCTCATTATAATTAATACATATTTATTTTAATAAACATATTTGTCTAACAACAATTAAAATAAACTCGGCATTCAAATTTATTTAATACCGAACTAGTCACAACCCATAATCTATTGCACATGAATTCAGTCAACCAAAAATTTAATACATAATACAAAGTTGAACCAACATTTATATATATATAACATCAGTGAAAATAGAGGGCGCGGAAAGAAAAGAAGATGATTTTCAATAAGTATTAAATACACGCAGCACCTATGGAAGCAACAACAAATGGAAGTTTTAATTTCTAAATACTTTGTGCAGGGGACACAAAATAGCGAACAAACGGACGGCGAACTGAAAGGACACACGCCATAATACACGACACTCTGCTCAGGGAAGAATAAGGAAGAATTGACGCACGCAGTGACAGGAAAATAAAAATGTAAATGAAAGGATTACTGGTAAAATACATTATACCGCGGACGTGATACGGGCTATTGGCTGACGGATGTCACTGTATTTGGCACGCCGTTCTAGGGAAAGAGCAGGGAAAATAACTCACCCATGCGCAAGGAAAGAAGATCGGAGGTTAGTGGGGTCGCCGCCAACCACGCCTACCTCACACAAAGGAATAATTAACAAGCAAAGACATAGGGCGCGGAATGTACAAGACACTAACAGACGCACAAGAAACAAATGCAAGAATTGGTAATGAACCATCCTACACAGAGAAACCATCATTGACATGGCGAACAAAGAGAAAATGGAGTGATTTAGACACGCAGTCATAGGAGACGGAGAACAGGGAAATATGGTCACTGCCAACCTCTTCGTCACAAAAATCACAGAGGACTGGAACACAGGCGCGACAACCAACGGCTAAAATAGGGGTTTAAACAAAACATTACGCTTTCAAAATTTTAATTCCTGATTTGCGGATTTCTACGAAATCTTGTGAATTAGAAAATTCCAATATGGAGTTCTGTATGCCGTTATAATATAAAAATCACACCACACTGAGAGAGGGGAAAATAATTTATCCAAAGAAAAAGAATAGTGTATACAATATTGGGGTAAGGAACAACATTCCAGAAATTGATCTAACCCAAGGTTCAACAATGGACAAAACGCGAGTTACGCAACCACACATTTCGTACAATATAATTAAACAAAATAATTTATGGTATTACAAACCAGCCAATCATCCACAGAATAAAATAAACACTCCTCTATTCGAAGCGAAAACTCCCCAATTCTCACAAATTAAAGACATTTCCCAGAAAAATAAAAGTAATAATTATTTCTACCGAAATTTATACATATAAATAATAGTGAATCCACGGAGACAAAAAAATAAATAAATAAATAAACGAATGTACCCATTTTAACCCGGATTCACCGTCGCCAAATCCAATATTTTATTTTGGCAAAAGAAATTTCCAGTACTGGCAAAACCTAATTACATTTTACCATTCTCTATCAATTACGTTTTTCCTCAAGTAAATTGCATTAGGGAATTTTAAATCATATTTTCCCTGATTTTAAATGTTACATTTGCAAATCTTTACAGACATAAATTTTCCCACATAAAATTTATCACAGCCAGAGATTCAAACAGCATAGACAACTAGAACAAAAGCATAGCAATTAGATCAGAAATTTCAAGAGAAACCTGGCGTCCTACGGCTGAAGAAGAATTCCCCACAGACGCTTTTCTCCTTCTTCACATGCTGGCCCTCTTTCTTACAGCTTCCTTTCCGAAATCAATTTTCTAGCCCCCTTTCCAAAATTTTCCTCCCACTTTAAAGAATAACCCATTCACCTTTTACAACCGCCCAACTCTTTCTCTTCCATTCCCGTGGAAGATTTACAAAATAACTAATTTTCT